>JANKOD010000007.1:8335454-8353996 GCA_026284645.1 Erythroxylum acuminatum
ATAAAACAACCATTCTCAACTTGGTCCAGTTAGATACATACAAAATGTACTAACACATATTCATATTATGCAAATCTTCAATTGAATACAATTAAATAATTGTTCAATGAAAATAACCATTACATGAGCATGGTTAATAGTATATATCTATCACCTCCCACCCCTCAACCTAACCACTTTGAAATTCAACTTGAGAGAGAAGGTGTTGTCCCTTCCTACCTTGGTTAATCGTCCACTGGTTAAGGAAAGCGTTGTAACTCCAAATGAGTCAAAAACTCCTCAGGGTCCTCTTTCAGGAAGTCTTGGTACCAAGTAGATAGAGAACATTATCCATCTGTGATATTATCCAACTTTCCTTTTAAGCAGTAGTTATGCCTCCAAATGAAGTACTACTTCAAGGTGCTTAAAGATGGAACACTTGCCTTGTTGGATTTTTCCTCGACAAATGACCTGTATTTCTGGTGATGTCTGTTTGGGCCAAGTCACATTAAGGAAGCTGGGGCTCATGGAAAAGTTGATCAATCCTTAAGGCCTATACATTTTCAGGTTTAGTTCCATAAAAAGCAGCTCACAAGGTGTCAGAAGATGGCTCCTGGTGAATCTGAGACAAACCTCTTTTCTTGCAGCGCTGATCACCGGGAATGAAAATTGAATCAAATGAAGCCTAGGCATATATTACTGTGGATCTGATGTACCAATGGATTATTAATCCACAACTAGCTTGAGTTATTTTACAAGTTTCATAGACCAGTCGTTATGCATAGATGAATACATGGCCTCCCTAAAATGTATTAGATTCGCAAGACTTTGTGTGCAGTTCGATGCAGCTTGAAGTTTACCGGATATAATACCTTGAGCTCAAACTTTATTGGATATAATACCTTGTATGGGGTTGAATGAAAAAGAGGAGCAGGTTGAAGATGACGTGCATGTCACCTATTAATGGAAGTCATCTTTAGACACTACAAGAGAAGGGGCTTTTAGTAACGATATTAAATTATCACCCAAATTGTCACAAAATTCTGATAGCAAAATACTATAGGCGACGTTTTTACCAAATCGTTGCGAATTATTTTTTCTACGAGCTGATTACGTAGTGAAAAGAGATACGCGATGATATGTCAAATCGTTGCTAATGATATTTTTATTTTTTATGGTTAAATGTTATTAGTTATGTTACTTTAAATGTAGATAATGATATTTAATGACAAATTTTGAATCGTTACCTAAAATCATTGGCGAGGATACAACAAATGTAACCAAAAATTTTTGGCTATGTTTTTGGAAACATACCCTAAAGTTTGTAAGAGCTTGGGGCAGCCGGGGTTTTAACTGTAGGTGGAGAACTAGTTGGGCCCTCAATGATGAGGTGCGCCCGCTTGGCCCGCCTACAGGATTTCCTCGAATCCAAAAAAAAAATCATTATTATTTTTTTAATCAAAGTATTAGAGAAGGTGATTTTTTGAGAATTGAAAAGTAAAAGAGTTCTTTCAAAATTTCTAAAGATTAAGGAGTTTTTAAAAAATCTCTTAAACTTTAAGAGATATCTATATCTTTTACCCTTAATTTAAATATAAAAATGTTAATAATTAGCTAAGAAAAAATACAATATTAAAATATATTATAATAACAATCTATATTTCCACTTTTGGAAACATAAAAATACTTTATTAAATTGTTGAGATGTAAATGATATTTAAAAATATAATGAAAGAATTCCAATAGTCACCTAAAAAATTATATGAATAATTATTGATTGCATTTGTAGAATTTTAAGAAATACATGGAAATTTTTAGGTGAACTTAACATTCCGGCTTTAAATAGCCCAATGCACCTCTTATAATACATAATATCAACAATATTCAATAAAAGTCCTACTGAAATGTGTGAAAATTGAAACACGTGAATATATTATTTAAAGTTAAATTCTCTTTTTTAATTTTATATATTGTTTTAATTGTTATAGAAAAATCAATATTTGACAACTTTAAAATTAAATACACTTTTTTATAGTATATACATGTAGATAATTATTATAATAATCTTATCTTAAGTGTATATTTGTAATAAATATTATAAATTTATTATAAACACGTATTAAATAATTTGATGCCATACTTTAATTATATGTTAAATATATATTAAAATTTTTTACTGTAATTTTTTTTGAGACGTTGTTCTTGTTGGTGTATAATATATAATTACTAGATATTATAAATTAAACAATTTTTTTGTTTTTAAAGTGGAATTAAAGAACTGCTAAAATTAATGTTTGTTTTGGGCCAACAACTGAAGCGCCTCCATATCCGGTTTGGTCCACCGACCACAAAAACATTACTAGATCTGAGCCTGCGGATCTTACTTCTGCCCTACATTAATTTATTACTTTATTTGATATTTTGATTTGGGACTCCAGAATCTGACAATTAAGTACATGCCCCTGATTAGACGGCAACGCTCCTCTTATTAATTTGACAGAGACATTTCCTGATACAGACATTTTTTTAAAGTAAACTATACATTACAGAATCCAACTCAGAATAAGATAACGCAATTATCACAAAGTTCAGAGTAGATAACGCAATTATCACAAAGTTCAGATATTCTGTCTAATATTACGGTGTCTTATTATGTTTAATAATTCTTAGTCATTTATTTACGTAGGTCTCGTATAAGTTTTACATGGGTCCCGCAAAATAAATGACTGAGATTCTATAAGTGACAGAGTAATATTGGACAGAAGATTTGGTTTCATTATTAAGTTTTAAGCCTTGTTGGGTGTACATGTACTATAAACATGGAAATTTATGTAAACTTACTCAAGATGATCTTATGCAATTTACAAAAATCAAATATGAAATAAAGGAAGAAGACAACATTTGATAATCGAATTTATAATTTATACAAAAGTCTTAACTAATGACAAACATAGGTGAACGCGAATCTAACATCTCCTGAAACGACAAAAACTATATACTGCTGTATGGATGTATCCGTTACTTTACCCCATTGTCTGAAAGCCAAGGAATTTATTATCAGCCAAAAGGTGAGGCTCCCAGGGGAGAGAGAGATAGTACTGCTCATGGGTGTCTCGAGAATCGATAATGTGAATGAGAGTAAAATTCCCAAAAACCAAGAAGCTAGCTTGTAAACTACCCATTTGGCCACTGCCTCCAAAAACGCATCTTTTAGCTTCTATCCCTAATCAATGGCTGTTTCACTGCCTTCCTTTCCCACCATTTGCCACTCGTAAGGTTGTGTCTGTCTGTCTGTCTTTGCTTCCGAGTATTGAAAGCTGTGTACGAGGTGAGTCGTAGTCTGAACTGCTGCATATTCCTTTCTCATTTTGTTTCTGTTCCAGTATTTGTCGCCTTGAGTAACTATGAGAGGGAAAGAACATGCTTTAGGGGTATCCAAGAGACACGCAAGCTTTTTAAATGATTTTTGTTTTTGCCCAGCACTTGAAACAGCATTCCCAGAAATTTGACTCGTTCCAACTTCCCAACATTTTTCTCGGGAACCAGGCAGGATAAAGCTGGATTCTTTTTGCTATAACACTTTTTCTTGGAGAGGCTGTTCTATGGAAACTGAAAATGCACTTTTTGGTTTTCCAGAAATTGTTTTTTTTGCTTTTACTTGCTTCTTTATGATCGCAGAGATGGTTCTTTTGAAGTTCTTTTGATACAAGTTTGCATCGTCGTTATAGTCCTTTTGAGATCTGGTATTATAAACAGCTTTGGTCGATTGAATTGGAAAAGTTTGAAGCTAGAATCTTGTGAGCAGGCTTTTCCAGTAGTAACGTCATTTCAGTGACCAAAATCCCAAAAAAAAGATAAATCCTTCTGCTAAAGGCTGACATATATCTCTGTTTAAACGTTTTCACAGTGATTCTCCCTTTTTGCTTTAGATCTTCATTTGTATTTGCTTAGTGTTTGTTTCTTGGGAAAATATTCCCTGTAGCTAGACTTCATCTCTTACACTGAGACGTGTACTCAATACTCGATAGGATTAATCTCGGCTTCCAGCTTTTCTCTCCAGACAGAATGAGAGGCAGCGAGAGGGTATTGTCTTGAAGACACGAGTCTTTCCTTGAAACGTTTTCAAAGTTACTCAGCAAACCCCACTTATTAACATAATGGTCCCCAATTTCACGGCAAAATTCTAGGATTGCACCTGTTTGTCAACCTAGTTACAGCATTGCCCCTACAGTCGTTGAATCATCCACGTTTAGCGGGGTTATGCTTGTAATTCTCGTAGCTGTAGGACCCATTGCAGCATTAAATGAGCAAAGGAAAAGGGTGAAGATTGCTGAGTGCTGGTTAGCGATATGAAACTTGTCTGGCTTTTCTGACTTTATTATGATGTGAATGGTCAGTCTTCAGTAATTGAATGTTCTGCTCTTATTGATGCATATGAGTTGTATCTTCATGATCTCATTTATTTCTCCATACGCATTCATATTGAATTCTCTCGTCTCAGCTTGTGATATTTTCTGATCTGCTGCAGGTCTTGTGGGTCAGGGAGCATTGTGACAACCAGCGAAAGCTTACGCTACCTCATTGATTTCACCTTGTGTCTAAGTATAATTGAAATATGCAGACTCCGAAAGGAAGGTAGGTTCTTGTGCAAGTCTTTTAACTCTCTAAGAGTGGCCTTGTTTACTTTCGTTGATTTTTTCCTGTTAAATTCTAACAGTTTGTTTTATGCTCCAACTATTCAATCCCATCTACTTTACTTTTTTCCATAACAAGAAAGAGGGTAAAGATCTTTTGTCTGAAATGCCGAGCGTGGGGTAGTTCTACAGTTTTCTTCTTCGTTGGTTAAGCATCTCCTCTTTTCTTCTTTATTATTTTAATCTTGACGGTTCATTCATGGTTTTTTGTATTCATCTTGTTTTCCTATACATATTTCACTATCAAGTTCTAAAGTAGTCCCATTTTCCTTACTCCTTCAATTGCAATTTTATTTTTTGGCATATGAGAAGATTCTTTCCATTTTGTCTTTTGTCTCCTGCATTAATCTCAAGCTATGCTGGGGCCTCTTGTTGGCTTGCAGTTTTGACACAATTTTCAAATAAGAGATGATTTCCAAAGTTCAAATCTTTTAATACAGCTAGGAGTTATCAAATTCCAAACAAACTAGAATCTTTAAGTGCTATATGGTTTTTCTTCTTTTACTTGGATAGTTATGAGAGAGAGTGAAGAATCTGAAATTCTTCCAAGTCCTGGTCGTAAAATTTGCTGGTTTTGCTGGCAGAAATGGCTCGTCGGAAGCACCTAAAAAGGTCTCTCCTCGAGCTGTGAGGCAACTCAAAACAACTGGACTAGATTCTGACGCTACATCTTCAACTAGTCAATCTAGAACACCGAGAGAAAGAAGCCCTAAAGTCACCGAGCGCAGGTCACCAAGAAGCCCCGTACTTGAGGTACATCTTTAACTGCCACAATGCAGAATTTTCAAATCATAAGAATAGTCTCTCTTTTTTTTTTTTTTTGTTACGGGAACTTACATGTGCATATCGGACCTGTACCGGACTTTCGGACCAGGGAAAGTAGCTTCCTGCTTAGAAAGGGTATCCTGGCTCTATTATCCATACATAAAAACATTATACCAAAAAAATTATAAAAACAAGTGTTTTCATGGTACTATAAAAACTATCATGGTACTTTGTCAGTTTCTGATTAACTATTTAGATCTCTTATATGATAAAACATTATTATGTCAACTGATACTGCTCATGCTTGTTCTTTTTTGTTTTCCGTTGTTTATTGTCTATTTATTAATAATTATGTGGACTCATTGGAGTTCCAGCTGATCTGGGAACACTACAGTGTCAACTACAGTAATGTAGGTTCTGTAACAATCATGAGATACGTACATTCATCTGCATATCCACACATTTCATGACAAAAAAGTACATATATTAGGTGAGCATAATAATTCCAAGCTTAATTGTTATGTTTCTAACAATTTTTTTAACATTATTCTTGGTTCTTGCTCCAGAAGAAGCGGCCCAGCAAACTATCAGAATTGGAATCTCAGATTTCGAAGCTTCAGGAGGAACTGAAGCAGGCAAAGGAGCAATTAAGTTCTTCTGAATTATGGAAAAAACAAGCTCTGGAAGATGCAGAGGAGTCGAAGAAGCAACTTCTAGACATGTCTTCAAGGCTGGAAGAGTCGCAAAAACAGCTTAAGGAACTGTCATCTTTTGAGAAGGCTCATGTAGTGGAGCAACATAATATATCAAACGAAAAGGACCTACCGTGGAAATCAGAGCTAGAGTCTATCCAGCAGCAGGATTCTATCAACTCAGCTGCCTTGGCCTCTGCAATGGGTGAGATTGAGAGCCTTAAACTTCAACTTGAGACAGTTGGTGATTCTGAGGTTGCACAAAACAAACAGTCTAAATCGGCGGATGAGGAACTCCAGACTCTGAAAACAAACCTGATGGATACTCTCTCTCTTGTAGAGAATATGAAAAAGCAACTAAATGACACCAAAGAATCCGAGGCCCAGGCCCAAGCGTGTGCTAATGAAACTCTGCTGCAACTAGAAGCTGCAAAGAAATGTGTAGAGGCACTCAGGTCTGATGGCTTGAAATCGATGGAAGCCTACAACATCGTGACTTCAGAGTTGGATCAGTCACGGATACGTGTGAATGCACTGGAACAACTCGTGAGCAAACTGGAAACGGACTTGCATAATGCTAGCAGCAATCAGGCCACAGCATGTGCAGTCAATTTTAATACTGATGAGGATATCACTGAAAGTGGGAGGTCACAAGAAGCACATCTACTTGAAGCAGATCTTTGTTCTTTAAAGTCTGAGGTTGAACGGTTACGATCTGCTCTAGAAGCTGCTGAGGTCAAATTCCATGAAGAACAAATCAATAGCACAGTTCAACTAAGAAGTGCTTATGAATTGGTGGAGCAGATAAAATCTGGTTGTATTCACAGGGAGGCTGAATTGGGGTCGGAATTGAAGCAAGCAAAAGTTGATATTGAAGAGTTGAAGGCAGAGCTTATGGATAAGGAAACCGAGTTACAGGGCATTTCAGAAGAGAATGAAGGGCTGAGTATGAAGCTTAAAAAGAATGGATCATACCAAAATGAGTCAGAACTTGGTAACGAGCTTAGAAATTTGAAGGACAACGTTTGTTTTCTGAAAGCGAGTTTAATGGATAAGGAGACAGAGCTGCAGAACATACTGGAGGAAAAAGAAAAATTGAAAATACAACTTGGCAGAAGGGAAATGGACAGGGGCAAAGCAAATGAGCATGCAGATGTAGATATAGAAGCAGTAAGGACTGCTGAGCGAGAGGCACTTGTGAAGCTTGAGATTGCTATGGAGGAGGCAGATAGGAACAATAAACGTGTAGCGAGGGTAACCGAGCAACTTGAAGCGGCACAAGCTGCTAATTCTGAAATGGAGGGAGAGTTAAGAAGGCTGAAAGTTCAGTCTGACCAGTGGAGGAAGGCAGCAGAGGCGGCTGCAGCCATGCTTTCTTCAGGGAATAATGGGAAGTCGATGGAGAGAACTGGATCAATGGACAGCAACTACAGTCCCGGGAATATCATATCACCTTACTCAGAAGATACGGATGATGATCTGCTAAAGAAGAAGAACGGAAACATGCTGAAAAAGATTGGGGTCTTATGGAAGAAGCCGCAGAACAGGACAACTTGAGGCAGGCATAATGTAGGTTAATTGTGTTAATAATCTAGTTCTTTGACGTTAATGTTTACGATATCTTGTTTGTTGCCTTGGACAGATGATGCCTCATACGACAATGGTGGTGTTCTGAGGCTTTTAGCTGCAATCACTGAGGTTAACGTGATCTCATTTCCCTCCACATATGCATATACTATGGCAGTGAGTTTACTATTTTGAGAAGTGGGCAGAGAGAGTTGTGTATTCATATGGAACCATTTAGGACATGTTTGAGACGATACTTTGTTAAGGCCTATTCAGTCGTTTTTCCGCTTTGGACTTGTTCTGTAAATCGTATTATGAAATATCTCAACTGTTTACTTGCTGTTATCACTGTCTATTACGAATCTGTTTCCTTTCCCTTATTCATGAGAAAGTCTAATTTCAATGAATAAAAAATATAAAAATTCCACAATTCATTATTTTTAATTTTATATTAAATCCATATTTCTTTATATGTGCATATAACTCCTCGAAAATTTTTATATAAGCTCCTTAAAGTTTTCAAAGACGTTTGTCTGAAACAAAGAATTTGAGTTTGAATTTAGATAATTGTTTAAAATGAATTGAGTACTTAAATTTGAATATAAATAATTATTTAAAATGGGTTTATTATTTTACTCTAAATTATTTAAGAGTTGGTTAAATAATTTTGATTTCATCGAATTAAATAAATAAAAACTTGCTATAATTTTGATTTGTTAGAATTTTTTTTTTAATTGGAACTCTCGTTTTGTTTAATTTGACCGATTTTAATTCAAAATTATCAATCTATTTACTATTTAGAGGGATCTTTTAGTAAATGCAAACATACCTCGTATCACTATCTAAGATCTTCTTGGTTAGATTTGAAAATCAGAATAAGACAGTTACATGTTAAAAATAGAAGTCATACCCTCCATATGACGAGTCATAATTTTTAGTCCAATGTCTTCCTACGATGACTTCGTTGAACTCGCTAAGTGATTCAATAATGGGAATAGAAAAAAACTAAAATTTTCGGTTTTTTATTGGATCTCAATTTAGAAAACATAAATTGGGCCTAATTTGAATTTTACAATATTAATTGAAACCTGCCCAAGAATGCAATCTCTAATGGTATCTTAAAAAAAAAAACTCAATATTTTAAAAGGGGTAGGCAAAAGTGTATGCTCCTTTTATGCCTATATCCTAGAGTTAGGGGTGAGCATTATTCGGATCAGCCCGAATTAATTCGGGTTGCAAAATATTAAACTTCGGATAAATTGGTTCAGCCCGAAATTTACCTGAAATTTTTTCAGGTTGGTACGGATAACGCCGAAAAATTTTTGGGTTACCCGATTACCCGAACAACCAACTCTTCTCTCCCCTCTTTTAGTAACCCGAATTATGTATTCCTTTTTCTTTCTAATTCCAATCAAATCGCACGCAACTCAGTTCCTTCTTGACTTCTTGCTTCTCTAACATCGGTTCTTCACTTTTTCAGTTCTTCTCATCTTCAACCTAACCTAAACCGAAACGTGCCTTTCTCTCTCTCCAGTCTCCACCATCTAAACTTCTGTTCTTCTTACCTTCACGGCTTCACACAAGTAAGGAAAAAATCAGATCTAAGGTACTGAGATGATCTTCGTCGGAAGCGGAAACGTGGTGTCGATGTTGGAGATGTGACTGTTGCTGGATCTGCGTCTTGTGTCTGCGTTCTTGTGTCTGCGTCTCGCCGTCTCCTGCTGGATCTGCGTTCTTGTGACTGTTGCTGGATCTGCGTCTTGTGTCGGAAGCGGAAACGTACTGAGATGATCTTCGTTCTTGTGTCTGCGTCTCGCCGTCTCCTGCTCTCCTTCCGTCCTTCGTGTTCTTCTGTTGGGTTTCCTAATTCCTAAATGTGCCTTCCACCATCGCTAGATCGGTAGATCCATACATATTCAGGTCATAATCCTAACTGTTTTGGTCATAATACGTGTTCTTCGTGTTCTTAGTGAACTAATTGCTACTTGCTGGAGAGGTTTAAACTTGATACATGTTCTTCGTGTTCTTCAGGTCGTTCAAAAATCATTCACCGCGATATTAAGGCAGCATATATTCTTCTTGATTAAAGCTTTGAACCTAAGGTAAGCTACACTACAAACAAGTTCGTTAAAGTTTCTGTTGTTGATTGACTATATGATTTTTATACCTGCATTTTGCTTCGTGTTGTGATTTCTGAAGGCTTTTGGATTGAACTTGGACGTTAGGTGAATGCTAGAAAATCTAATCTTCTTGAAAGATTGCGTTTTTGGCTCTCAAATCAAATGCTCTGTGCTTACTGCTTTGTTTGGTTTCTATGTTACATTGGGTTATATACTTATATCTGATTTTCTGGTTCTTGTTGAATTGTTATGAGATGCGTTTCTTTTGGCTTTAGTTTAACCAGTGTAAGGAAATTGAGGAACTAGTGAGGGATAGGAAAATTATAGGGGAGAGGGTATAGAGAAAATTAAGGGAAGGTTAGGACGAGCTGGAGGGACTGTAGTAAAGAATAAAGATGGCAGAACCTTCTGAAGATTGAATTGGTTTTTCACTTGAAAAATTATGGTTCTTTAACAATCACAGTCCCTCCTTTCCTATTTGCAGGAGATTCTCAATCATACAAAAAGCATTAATTTTTTATTTGAGAGAATAAGAGATTGTTGCAATTGATACCTATGCAAGCATTATATGCCATGAGCAATGAGACCTGTGAGGGAGTGTTTGTAGTGCAGATATGTCCATTCCTTCTAAAGTGATTGCTTCAGTTTTTGGGACTGTGTAAGTTAGGGCTTTGAAGATGATATTCATGTGGAAAGGTGAATGTTTTATTTCCTTAGGACCTCAAAATTTTAGTATTAGTAATTGGATTTGGGCTGCATATCGAATGTGGTTTACACTTTTCAATAATTATTACTATATAATGGTGAGATGGGCTGCTGAACTGTGCAGTTAAATTCTCTTTTTGTTTTTGATCATTCAATCTTTTTATTCAATAATGCACAGAGGGAGACATGGAGGCATATACTTCTTCTTTCATTCCAAAGTCTGGGTGTAGTTTACGGTCGACTGAGTACAGCTCCCCTTTATGTTTTTAGCACAATTGAATTAAAGGAATTCAACTCAAAAGAGACTGTATATGGATACCTCTCCTTCATCTTCTGGACTCTGACCACCATTTCTTTACTAAAGTATGCATTTTTAGTGCTAAGCACTGACGAAGATGGAGAGGGTAATTGCCTTAATACCTGTTAAAAGATTATTTTTTACAAATGCAGTGTTTAGCATTATTTTAACGTACTACTCCTTCCAGGTGGTCCTTTTGCTTTGTACTCAATATTGTGTAGATATGCTAAATTTGGTCTTCTTCCGAGTGATGGAAATGCTAATGAAGTTATGAACCATGAGGAAAATAGTTCTTCCAGAAGCAAGATTAGATCAAGGGCCAAAAGGGCCATTGAAAACCACAAAACTTCCAAAAAGTTTCTGCTCGTATCAGCATTACTTGGTGCTTGCATGATTATTGGAGATGCGGTCCTTACTCCATCAATTTCTGGTTTGTATACATGTTCATTTCTTAAGACATAGTCTGTTTCTTCCTTTCACGGTTTGCTTAGTTGCTAACACCTATACCCATACCAGTGTTGTCAGCATCATCAAATCTTCATAGATCACTTGCAGAAATAAAATGTAAGAAATAGCTTTAAGATTGACTGACGATTGCTAGAAGATAAATTCTTTTTCCGTATAATCACATCACTCATTTGTTATCAACATCACTTGATGAAATTGTGTTGTTCCCTCCAGATTCATCTTCGCCAAAGACACAAAAGTCCATATCACATGCTCTAAAAACATGTAAGTAACAAATCCATACGTAGCTGAACCTTCTTTCCTTTCGTTTCTTTCTATAAATTGCCGACTTTCTCTTTATAAATATCATACTTGACTGATCAATGTGCTCTACTGCAGATGTAAAGAACAACGAATCTCAGATATCTTTATGCATAGTGTACCTGTATGACTGTTAGTTTTCTCTACAGTGAACTGCTAAGCTAATTTTTTTAGAGATTGGCATGTGGATTCATTGGAATTTCTCAAATTGACACCAAAAATTCCAAGATTTATTCATATTGGATAATAAAAGGAAAAGTGTGGCATCCCTATCTTTCGCTCCCTGCTTTCCTTCAAGTGGGGTTAACTAAGAATAATTCACCAAATTTGGCATGTAACTTTCTAATAAAAACAAGTTTACCTTGAAATGAATGAGGAACATATAGATCTCAGAATGGGGGCTTATTTGGGATTTTGGAACATGCAGGAGCCTAAGTTTTCTTCTCAAATTTTCCAACATTAGCATTGAACTATTGGGAAGTCACTAACTCTTTATGATTATGATATGTACCTTAGTATAGGATCTAGTCACAGGTTGAGACACAGGAAAAGCCACCCCTGTTGCCCTGGCCATTTTCTCCTTTTCTTTGAAGAACCTATGCCAACACGTGGAAGAGACAGATCCTTGACAGGGTCTCATACAGTCATTGTTTTTCTTGTCTAACGACTGCTTGTTTTGATAAAAGTCTGCTTGCCCAATTATTAACCATCGTAGCCTTTAAATAGGCTAAAGGGATATATCAACAACCCTAATTAGGACTCCTAATTAGTTATAAAGTTTGAAAATAGAATTCCAATAACAATAGGAAACATAATTTGTAAAATCCCTAAAATACGAAAGAAAATCAAACAAAACAAAAATAAAACTAGACTTGTTAACGGTTGTCATGTCAGCCACTTTTCTTGTACTGTGAGTAAACTTTTTCTACAAAGACATCCTCAACATTACTCCCCTCCCCGACTTTGAGTTTGTCCTCAAGCTCTAACTCTAGATAAACCTCCTGAAGAGTGGCCAAATCTTCCCATGTAGAATTTTCAACCAAAATGTCCACCTAACGCACCAAACCTCCTGTCTACCTCTGTTAGGCCTGGATTGGACAATAAAGTGCGGAATAAGGCACCAATTGGCCATCATGGAAGACTGGTAGTGCAGCTATTGAACTTGGAAATCACCCTTAAACTTCTTTGACAAGGACACATAAAAAACATCATGGATATGACTCTTCTCTAGTAGCTCTAACCTGTAGACTGTTGTACAGATTTTCTACAATACTTTATAAGGACCAAAATATTTTGGAGACAACTTGTAAAGTCCTTTCTTCCCTACCGAAAGTTGCTGATAAATGTGAAACTTCAACCCAAATCACCCTCTTCAAAATAGATCTCTCGATGATTAGCATCATATGTAAGCTTCATTTGCTGTTGGGCTTGCACTTAACACTCCCTTGTTGACTGTAAAGCTGTATCCCTCTACTAAAGAGCACGATCCACTGCCTCCACTCTAGTGGAACCAGCCAGATAATTGAGCAAACTCGGAGGATTCATTCCATACACCACCTAAAATGGTGTAGCTTACAAGGAAGAGTGAAAAGATGTGGTGTGACAATACTTTGCCTACAAAACCCATTTCACCAAGTGTCTTGGCCTATTGTCCGTAAAACAATGGAGTACATCTCAATAGTGCTATTTACAATTTCGGTCTGGCCATTCGACTGTGGGTGATAAGTTGAAGAAAAGGCCAACTTTGTTCCTAAAAAATGGAACAATTCCTTCCAAAAGAGACTCATAAAGACTTTGTCTCAATCGGAAACAATTGTCTTAGGTAAACCATACAAAGACATCCTCAACAGATTATCAATTTTCCTGTCTCCTCTTAGCTATGGCATAGGTTGGAAGTGGGATTGCGTTTTTTTGCTATTGGATTTATTAGTTCACACTTCTTCTATAAAACATGCATGTTGTTGGCAAAGTAAATCATGTAAGCATTTACGATCTCTACCTAAAATTGTGTTGGAGATAGTGAATATCCTTGGCTACGAGGATAGTGTCACGTTAACCTTATTTCTTTCCACTGTGAATGTAACCTTTAATTGTAGCTTTGCTACTGTTTTTCCTTATCAAACATCACATTGGAGCTTGGGAGTGTTCTACTTGCAGAATATTGTTTTTATTACTCTTTGGTAGGACAAAATGATCGAAATGATAGCTTGCATTCTGGTATATATCTTTGTGGGTTGACACAAAATTTATTTAATTGAACTCATTTGGATCTAATTTTTGTGATTATTCTTTTAAATTTTTTTATTTGATTGTTCTTCTAAACATGATGCTCTTTTCCCACCTTAAAAGTCATGGAAAGTATATATTCAGATGCTTTGGAAAAATAATTGTCATATCTTATTTTTTTCTTGGTGGCATTTCCAAATAACCCTATCCTGTACCCCCCAAGTGTAATGCATGTAAGTTTCTTGTGCATCTGATAGCTGATGATGATAAAAATTGCACCTTTAAGTACCACTATATGGCTTACAGATAATGACATGTGCCTTTGAACTAGATAGGAAACGGGAAATGGCACCTTAGTTTCCACTGTGTGAAAAGCCACAGCTACGTTTGTTTCTTTTGTAAACACTTGATATTTAGAGGAAAGTTGCTAGCTTTGTAGTTAAAGTCTATATCATGTTGTAAAAATTAATGCTGCCTGTTGATATGAGGCAATGTTTTTCTTTGGAGGTGAACATAGACTCACATGGATTCTAAATCAATTTCAGTGGAAATATCTTACCTTGTTTTTCTTTAGAGGTGAACATAGACTTCATGCGGATTCTAAATCAATTTCAGTGGAAATATCTTACCTTATAGTTTGTTTAGCTTCTTTTTCCCTCTATTGCCATCATTTGTTTAGCTTCTTTTTCCCTCTATTTCCATCATCTTAATTAAATATTAGGGATAGCATGCTACATAAAGTAGTGATTACTTACAATGTAACATGTTTACTTTTTTCCAGATGTTCCAGTCCCCTTTGCTTGTGTCATATTAGTCTGCATCTTCATGCTGCAGCACTATGGAACCCATAACATTGGGTTTGCATTGGCTCCAATTGTCATTACATGGCTTATAGTTGTTGGCGGAGTGGGTCTATATAATGTATTCCATTGGAATCCTGAAATCCTCTTAGCTATCTCCCCAGTGCACATGTTTAGATTCATTAAAATTTTTGATTATAAGA
This sequence comes from Erythroxylum acuminatum, assembly GCA_026284645.1. Lineage (NCBI taxonomy): Eukaryota > Viridiplantae > Streptophyta > Magnoliopsida > Malpighiales > Erythroxylaceae > Erythroxylum > Erythroxylum acuminatum. Next base: position 8,350,271 of record JANKOD010000007.1, read on the forward strand.
GCTTGAGATCATTAGGTAGCATTCTCCTCTGTGTGGCAGGTAAGTCATCATGGACCTTGGTGCTTTTACCTCAACCTCTGAATATGTTGGTTATGTATGTTAATGATCCTGAAACCTCCAGTTTATGTGGTTGCTAATATTTTTAGCCTGTACTTCACTCATTTTCCTTCCTACAGGATCAGAGGCAATGTTTGCTGATCTAGGTCATTTCTCAAAGAAGTCAATCAAGGTATTGAACCAGATACTTCTGTTGTTGTGTTACAAGCTATATTGGAAGAAGTAAAATCATTCTGTCTATGGTGTTGCTATGCAGTTTTCATTTGTCTGCTTGATATACCCAATTCTAGTTTTATGCTATGCTGGTCAAGCAGCATTTATCTCCAAAAATTTAAATGCAGAAGATTTTAATCTCCTCAGCACATCTGTACCAAGTAAGTTGTATATTTCTTTCCCTTTTTGGTGCTTGGCCAACTTGAAAACAAACTTCTAATTGGGGAAGCATGATATATCCAGAACATGTTCGACATATATTCGTAGTCCTATCACTGCTCGCTTCAGCTGTAGGAAGCCAAGCAACAATAACAGCTAGCTTCTCCATAATAAACCAGTGCCTTGCACTTGGCTGTTTTCCTAGGGTCAAAGTTATACATACATCGGATAAGCGACAGGGACAGGTTTATATTCCAGATGTCAACTGGTTACTAATGCTGCTTAGCCTAACTGTAACTATTGGTTTTCATGACACACAGAGAATTGCAAAAGCAGCAGGTATGACATTTAATCAACATCTTGTTCTTTCCTTTCTATTTCTACATATTCCTTAGCTTCTCCATCTTTGAAATAACAAGGCAATTGTGGTCTATAAGAACCTGAAAACTCAAAATAAGCAGCCTAACAGATTTTGAACGAGTGATAATATGGTGGTAGTTAGTAGTCTATAGGCAACGGGGAGTCATTGGGCGATGTGGCCCATGGTGAAATTCAAATATTTCATTTGGTTTCCCACACTGATCCTAATGATGGGATAGAAGCAAAGGAACTTTTCTCATACTTTTGAGTATATTCTCTCATTCATCTAACTTATTCTGCTTACATCTTATACAGGTTTGGCAATTGTTTCTGGTATGTTAGTGACAACTTGCCTGATGTCACTTGTAATTGTTTTCTTCTGGAAGAAGAGTTTATTTTCAGCTGGTTGTTTCTTATTGTTCTTTGGTTTTATTGAGGGGATGTATCTATCAGCATGTATGCTGAGTTTTCATAAAGGGGCTTGGTATCTAGCTCTCCTGCTAGCATTGTTACTGACTATCATGCTTGCTTGGAATTACGGAACTAGGAAGAAATATGAGTTTGATTTGCAAAACAAGGTGCCTGCAGAATGGCTTACAGGTCTCAGAATGGGCCTCGGAGTTTCTAGAGTACCTGGAATTGGCTTCATCTATACGGATATAGCAACAGGAATCCCAGCCTTTTTCTCACATTTTATAACAAACCTTCCTGCATTTCATCAAGTGCTGATTTTTGTGTCATTTAAGTCCTTATCAGTGCCTCATGTGCCCTCAAGTGAGCGGTATCTTGTCGGCAGGGTGGGTGCCAGAGAGGACAAGATTTACAGATGCATTGTGAGATATGGTTTTTGCGACCAAGTTAGGGATACAGATGACTTTGAGGAGCAGATCATCCACTCGATCGGAGAATTCATTACATTGGAAGAGAATGACACAGAGTCCCAGATTTCCCCTGAAGGAAGAATGATGTTTATTCCAAAATCATCACTGAAGGGAAATGCTTTAATTCCTTTACATGATTCACAGTCCACGTTATCGGTACCAACAGTGAATAACAATGAAATTGAGATCAACTCAGCTTCTGATTTGGTTGAAAGAACTGTACAAGTCAGGAGTAAAAAGGTAAGATTTGTGCTACCTGAAATTAGCCATCAAACGCCTGCACTTGTTAGGGAGGAGCTGCAAGAACTGGTCGATGCCAGGGAGAGTGGTACAGCATATTTTTTGGGCCAATCCCATTTAGCAGTTCGTGATAGCAGAAACATTTTCAAGAAGTTCCTGATTTTGATTTATGTTTTCCTTGATAGAAATTGCAGAGAACCTCCTGTGGCACTTAACATCCCCCATGCCGCACTTTTGGAGGTTGGTACAGTTTATACTATATAAACTGCATATATTATAGCAATACATACTTGTAAAAAAATTACAGCAATCAGCTGCAGATTGGAGTAGGGAATCACCTGTTAACTTATTTATATTGCTTCAATAAGCACTGCTCAATTACTATGATACAATTTGAGCTAAAACACATAGCCTATTCTGTAAATCTTCAGACTCACCGGTAGTAATATATAATCTCTCCTGGAAAAGCCAACTTGATGTAGGCTGCAGAACCAGTTTTTCTTTTTCTTTTTTTTTTGTGTGGAAAAAGTAGAATTAACATTATCTGTTAATCTTTAACATATTTCGAACAAACAAGATTTGTCATTTTTAAATTAGAAGCATAGCAAGTTGTAGTGTTGATTTACATTTGAAGGCATCTTCTCGACAATTGCTTATGACTCACCAAAGGTGTATTATAGAATATAGACTTGAGTGAAAAATGGAAGGTAGATAGATTGGCTATGTGATACTTGGAATCCTAAATTGATGAACTGGAAATTGGACTAAAATAATTGGTCGAGTTCTCTTTTAGGAGATAAGAAAAATATTATCTCTTTTTACTATGTATGTTATCCCAAAAGATTTCCTTTATTGTATAGTGAACTTTTATAGTTTATTCATCAATAATATAGGCTAACTTTGAACAATCATGAAATTTTGAAATATGACGCTTTGGTTTAACTTGGCTTTACCTTCGCTTAACCGAGTGGTCAGGGGTTCAATCCTTAGGAAAGCAGCAAACTCTTAGGCCAGCGGTAGCCCTCCTTAATTTGAGATATTCCCGCCGTGGAGGGATTTGTCCCTGATCTAATCCTTTAAAAAAAAGAAAAAAAGAATTTAGCTTCAACTTAAACTATATTGAATTGGGATTCAGATCTTCTGATCCTATTAGTCTATTTTAACCCTGTTACCTCAATACAATGTCGTTCTATATTTAAATGTGTATAAAACGACGCCATATGCTGTATAAAAATATGGTACATCATTTAAGTTGCTCTTTTTGAAACCAGAGCAACACTTATCCAAGTCCTTCATGCTTAAAAATTTTAAAAGCTTAATTAAGTCAAACTCTGACTTCCTCATATAGTGTTTGGGACGGGGAAAAAGATGTAATGGTTGATTTTTTTTTTTTGTTTAAAAACTGAAAGAATATTACTAATAAGAGGTCTCCAAAAGGAGTTACAAAGAGGTATGATATCTCTAGGAACAATTGAAATATCATAGAGCACTAGCAATTCTGACATGAAACTAGTTGAATACAGCACATCTGGTAAATTAAGGGGCCGTTTGGTTCTACTTCTGTTTTTCTGTTGTAGTTTTTAATTTTTTGTTTCTATTTTTCTTTCAAATAAAAACAAAAACCTGTTTGGCTGTTAATATTAATGTAATTATATTTTTATCACTAATAATAATTACATATTAGATAAAGCTTAAAGATGAATTATTTTTAATTAAATAAATTTATTTAAACTCTTATATAACAAATTATTAATAAAATTATGTTATTTTAATAAAATATATAATCTATAAATTAATATTTAATTAAAGTATATTT
>JANKOD010000007.1:8390732-8402249 GCA_026284645.1 Erythroxylum acuminatum
TTGGGGGGGGGTGGGGGGGGGGGGGGGTGGAGCGGTGTTAGTATGGAGATTGGAGATGGTGCTTAGGTTTGTGGTCTCAGGGTGTGGTAAACCAACAATCTGAGTGTTTGGTATGGAAGACAAGGCTAAGGTAGTGTCAAAGATGGTGTATAGGGGTTTAGGGTTACAGTGAAGAGGTGAGGCTTTGGAAGGAAAGAATTGTCCTGAAGATTTGTCTCGGGGTTGGTTTAGAAGCAACATTACTTAGATTGGTAAAAAGTTGGTGACAAGAAAAAACGATTATTCTTCTACATGACATCATTACTTGTATTTTATTTATTTAAAGGTTATATCATTTGTAGCCTTTTTTGTTATGAACATATCCTATGAAAACACTTTTTAGCTCTAGTATCAAGTTTGTATTTAAATTGACTAGGTATATAAAAAATAGTGCATCTAAATACTTATAAAGGCAAATTTTAATGTATGTGACAATCATAAAAGTTTTTAATGAAATATTTTAGGGGTGTAACATATTTTGAAATTCAAGTAAGCATTTTGTGATTAAATAATAGGATGTTAATATATCATCTGCCTAAAGATACTTTAAAACATTCATAAAAGAAACATTATAGCTCAAACTACTTCTAATAAACATTTATTTTCAATTTTTGCAATATCATTTTATTGAGGAGCATCATAACATATAGATTGATGCAAATTGGCTTAATCTTTTAAAAAATGTCCTTGAAATTCATTAAAGTACTTTTTCCATTATCAAATCTAAAAGTTTTGATTTTAGACTAAATATGATTTTCTATCATTATGCAAAATTTTTGAAACACATTTTTTACTTTTAGTTTCATTTTTTATCAAATAAACCCATCAAAGATAGTTATGATCTTCTATAAAAGTGATAAATCATCTTTTACTCATTACGGTGATGAAGTTTGAGGGACATTATACATCTCTATAAATTAGGTAAAATGGTTTAGAGGCAAAATAAGTAGCTTGATAGCTTTAGAAAGATAAAAACTTTCACACTAAAAAAAAAGAAGAATCTAAATTTTCAGACGATTTAGGAAATAAATGTTTGAAATATAGAAAACTAGGATGCCTTAACCATTAATGCAAAAACATTATCTGTTTGCTAACATAAATTGAATTGATATCACTATCTTGACTTTGAGTTATTTTAATTTTAAAGAGTTCCTTATCAAAATAGTAAAGACCATTAACCATTCTAGCACTATCAATAATCTTTCTAGATCTTTGGTCCCAAAATTAATAAAGATTCAAAGAAGACAATATAACAGTTAGAGTCTTTATATATTACAATGGCAAATAATAAATTGCATGATAGTTTATGAACATAAATGACATGTTGAAGAGTTAAAGTTTGTGAAATTTTTATATGGCCTTTTCCTCCAATGGGTGAAAATCTTCCATCAACTATCCTAGGTCTTTAACTTCTAAAAATAGGAAACATAATTTTTGAACAAAGAAGATCATAGGGTTATGTGATTAACAATCAATGACCTAGAAGGTATAGTTTCTACTATAGGACAAAGCATTATGATTGTTATAAATTTGTGCAAGAAAACTATTAGGATTTCTAGATTTAACTAAAATTTAGCACATTAAGAAGATGATATATTCATTTCTTATTGAATGGTGTTGTTTAAGATTTATTGGAATAAGAGGGATGTATGTGTTGATATGTCGCTTTATTTGTACTCTTCTAATTTATAAGCTTCTTATGGAGCTTTTAACCTGCCTTTTATGTTTTGTGGGATTTGTTGTAGTGATCACATCATACACAAGGTTTTTCTTTATATTGAGGATTAAACACCTTGTGATAAAAACCCACCTAAGAATACACCATAGAGAACCCATAATTATTTGAATGTTATAAAGAAATAATTCTTTGATAAGTTCGCAGTTCAATAAAGAACAAATGGAAGAAGCTATAATGGCTCTCAATAAACAAATATCTAAAAATAAAACTAAAAAGAAACATGTATTAATTACTCCACATAAAGAACTAGGGTTTCAACTAGGTACAATTTAGGCCATGACTGTGGGATAAACCATATTGACTACAAAAACTTTAATGTCACTAGAGCATGATATGTATCTATGCACATGTTTGGTGATCATGGATTCTTCTGTATCTCTGGAGAGTTAGGCACGACATAGAACACTCACATAGATATAAACATTGGATACTGTAGATCTATCTATAAATTTTGAAGAAAGACACAGTCTAGACCACACAACTATGTTGGAGATCATCTTTAACTAAAGATAAATGTTTTGCTGTCAAATTTTCTCTAATGTCAGCTCTTGTGATTGCCTGAAGCCTATATGTAATGAATATTGTGGATTATTTGTGGTCTATTGTACCCTTACTCTTTAAAGGATCCGTATTCAAATCTTCACCTACATCAAAAAGAAAAACAAGCCTTTTTGTATAAAGATACAAATACAGGATACTTAGTATAAAGAATACTCCTTATATTCCTCTCTTTTTCCCACTCTCACTCTTCTTCTCTTTAATATCTCCTTTCAGTCTCAATTATCTTTATAGACATACTTAAGTTCAAAGGTACAAGATTTATGGTTTATTATTAATAACAAAAGAACACCTATTTGTAATCCAACATTTTATGGCCCTTTTATCAAATTCTCGAGGTCTTCCTGAAAGAATATGCAAGTATTTATAGGCACCACATCACTTAACACATCATCATAATAACTACTGATCAAGAAGGAAAGTGACATTTGTTTGGCAACCTTCACCTTACCATATTTATTTAGCTATTAAAGCATGTATAGTTATAAATGCCTTGAAATTGACAATTCAATTCCTCTACAAGTGTAGTGTTAGCCACGTTAGTCCAATTACCCCATCAATAATCATATTCATACCTTGTTATGAATGCAACATTTAGTATAGAATATATCCTTTATGGCTCTAACCTTTCCTCTTTAATTTGAAGACTTAATGTCTTCCTGGTAATAAGAATCTCACCATCAATAGCATACTCAATACTCTCATCTCTAAAATCTTAAACTGTGGCTTATATTCCTTTTCTTTGGAATCCCTCATAGTTTCTACCTCTCTATAATCTTTTATAATAATGACCCTCTTATTTGCGTATTGAGTACAATATGTCATGTTCATAAACAATAAAATTATTCAATGTCTATCTTTTCCCTAATTATAGACATCTCCTTTAGCTTTAGGTGGCTTAGTTTTTTACTTCAGAAGAACATTTATCATCCTTTTTGTAATAAGGCCTCTAAGAATTAACGATAGCAATAGAGTACTTTAATATTCCTTTACGGTTTAGTTGTCCTTTTAACTTTTTTTTGAAAATTTTTAAAAATTCATTAATGTAGAAAAAAATTAATGGCATAGTAGTGGAGAATTAACTTTCTTACAAGCTACTCAAAACGAAAGCGTTTAAGCATTACAAAAGCTAAAAATGTTGTCATTGAAATCACTTAAATCAATACTAGCTATTTGACCGCATTTTGGTAATCAGGGTAAAGCACCTCTCTTCCTTTTGTCATTTCCTTAAAATGTTTACCTAATTAGGGTTGGCATTGCTGTAATGCACCGTCAAGGGATTGAAAGAGGCTTGGAGTCTATGCATGCACAGTCTTTTCAGTTGTCCTTTTACCTTTATATCCATATATAATGTAATATCCCATTTTCTGGAACATGCTTAGGGTTCAACCCTAGATCAAACATTGCATATACATTCATAACATTAACATTCATACACAAATTGATATTTGTACACATTACAAGTAAGTATATGCACTCATTTGACATGTCCCGGGGTATGAAAAATGTTAAGTGGCTATGATGTGGATTGTTAATTGTTACGTTTTGAATTTTGGTTTGATTGGATTCGAATTAGTAAATTGGAATTAATTGTTATTAATTAGAAGATTGATAAATTAAAATGTATATTTGGACTAGGAAAAATGCCAAGTGTAGGATAAATTGATACATAATAAAATTAGGATGATTATGCCTATAATTGGGTGACATTTGGCATAGTTAATTAATTGACAAATGGACCAATTATTGTGTGACATGTAGACTAATTATAATGAGACATATGGACTGATTAATTGGTGACATATGGAAATTTAGTGTGTGGATTAATGGCAGCATATGAAATGGGCAAGTGAATTCTATGCCATAAGACATATGTCTTTGAAAATTGGTGACACCTACCCTATTGATGAAGGAAATTCCAGTAGCAACATTTCTGCTATTTCCCTCACCCCTCTCTACTGAAATTGCTTGAAACTTTTCTTTGTATTCTAGTTTGTACTCTAGCTAGATTGGTACATAAAATTCACACCTTAACCTCTCGCAAAACAACCAAGAAACTAGTTGTTTGTTGTCTTGTGTTTTTACCGAAACTATCTCATCTTCACCTTGAGTTTATAATGAATTTTGCCTGCTTGGAGGGCTAGTATAATCTGGAGTTTTGAGCTGAATTGTTAGCCTAATAAGTAAGTAGCAATATGATCTTTATTTCATGCTTAGTAGTATGTGAATCATGCTTGAATTGGAATGAAATGCATGTAATGTTGGTGGTGATATGTGCTGGAAATATGTTGATTAAACTTGGAAGTTTTCTATGCTTGCTCTTGGTGGATGAAAACCGTGGGATATAGATTGATTCATGGATGAATTAGGCCTGGATTTGAAGTATAATGAAGGTGGATTTATGCTAAAGAAAGATGTTAATTAAGTATGCTTGAATTGATAAATAACTAGGACTATATGCATAATAATGTAATAGTTTCTAGTTCAATTTTTGATGCATGAAAGACAATGAGTTGTGAGCTATCAATTGAATAATTTTGAACTGGAATTGGAGATGATATTGATGAGGAATTAAAGTATAATTCAATTCTAATTGAGTGATAAATAAGGTGTAAGACGTGAGTTACTTGTAGTGGTGTCACTGAATAGGTTTCACTAAACAGATATAGGTATTTTGGCCATAACTTGATCTGTAGATATCCAAATGGGATGATTTAATTGGAGAATAAACTATATACATATTTATACAATTTTGTGAAGTAATATAATTTTAGTTCTGATTCTAGGGGTTTTGAAATTTGGATTGAATTTGAGTTTTAGATTCTGTTACTGCTTAAAAATAGTCTATAGCATTTTGGCTATAACTCTAGGAATAATGAACCAAATTGTATTAACTTTAGTTCATTGGAAACTTAAGACATATAGGAACATTTTTTCACAAGAACATATTATCTAGAAACCTCAATTTCTATGTCATAATGGCCATACAAAATTGAACAGAAACCTGTCCTGGGAAAATATGGAAAAACTAATAAAGGAATTAGATGAGGACTTTTGGATAACCCATCCCACAATTGTGAGAAGCCATACACGATCATGAAAATGGAATGAAAGTAAAGAAAATGTTCTTTTGTGTGATTTTTAAACCAATTAAGGATAAGGTACTTAACTATGATACATTTGGACTTGATTAAGGTTTAAAATGAACATAATTTGATGTTGCAAAAGTTGGTTAAATGTGTGATAAGTTTTGATTGATAATTGATGTTATACTTTAAGGAAAAGAATGTTTGATAACAATGCATCTAAGTTTGGAATGAAGGAGTGTTAAAGGAATGAAGAAATTCATATAAATGCAAATGTATTCCAAAAGATATTAATAAAGCATTATGAATGAATGAATGAGAATTGTGAATTATGTGAAATATTTATAATGCTAGAAAAGAGTTAGTAAATGTATGGTTAATGAATGAAGCATGATCAAGTCTACTTAAGGCATTATCCTAAATACAAGCAAGACATATCCAAGTGACAATATGTGAATGATTATGAATTATGATTAAGGAAACATACCCGGGATAGTCATTAGGCATGCATTGAATATGACCCATATATATATGTGCATAAGTGACTATATATTTGATTGATCAACTTTGTAATGTGAATTATGTTTGTATTTGGGACTATATTGGGAGTGTTTGTGATTTGAATGTGAATAAAGAAATTGAATTCTCAACTATTTGTTGAATGCCAGACTTAGATCCGATGAACTATGAAAATTGAATGTCTCAATGAATGAAAGTGACTAATGATATACTATGTGAACTGTTATACTCCATTACATGATGCGTGTTCATATAAAGGAGTTTTGACCGGAGTAGCCAACATGAAAAGATCTTTAAGTTCAGTTATGCACATCAGAGCTTCAGGCTCAATGTTTAATGAGCCCAATAGCCACAACGGATAGTGGACAGTGAAATAGGCTCTCGGTCACAAAAAAATAAAAATGGAAGTGAGTCTCATATGCATCTGCATTTGTACATTATGATTCTGAATTATATGATTAAGAATCTATTTCTGAAATTGTGATGATTAAGTGATATGCTACATTTGAGTAATTGATGATAATGTGGTTGATTGGGATATATATAAGATCTGAAAGAGCATATGAAATGTGTGACATTCATTATGTCTTATTGAGATGAGGAATGTTATGAGTTTGGTTATATGTGACATATTTGTGTATTTGATGTGAGTGAGTCCATCAATAATGGTTAGCTCACCGAGCTCGCAAAACTCATCAAAATTGCAATGTGGCTTTTCAGGTATGAGAGAGGAGACCTAGTTCCTACTCTAGAAGAACGATTTTGGAATAAGAAATGGCTCAAAGGTCTGTTAGCTGATGTCTGAGGAATAATAGACTATTTTATGTAGTTTACTTAAAAAGCTTGTAAACTTTCAAATGTTTTGGTAATGTAAATATTTGTTTTAATGACTATAGTGTAAATCATGTTTGCAATAAAATGAAGAGTAGTAGTAGTTTTTAAGTATTGTGTTATTCTTTATGATGCCATATAAGAGAACATGACTGCTCTAGCATCCCATTATTATAGGATATGTACTTGAATGTCCTCTGGATGTTCTGGTATATACTTTATGGTAGTGGAGTGTTACAAGAGCTCAGATGTTGCATATCAAAGCTTATTTATATCACAATTGAGCATCTAACATAATACAAAACAAGTTAGTCTGTTAATCCTTTATATCGAAGTGGGTAACGGGACTAATACAGGAGATACCGTGATCAGTATCACAAAACAGAAGAGACTTATGTCTCAATGATAGGAGACACCAAAGTGTCAATAATAGGAGACACCGAAGTGTCACAGGAGTAGCTGCAGACCCTTCTAGGCATGCCTATTTACCCACGACTAGGACATAACAATTTAAAAACAAATTAGGTTCATTTTAGAATTCTCATATAAGGAACATATTACAACACATACCACTTTATTCCATTTTTTTCAATTTGACATATTCATCGATTTCCAAACAAACTTACATGTTGTACAATTACTTGTATGTGAAACAATGCATCAATAGAGGTATTGAGTCGTCACAAATTATGTATATTCACATAAATAAAAAGCACTTCCAACACATTCCCAAATATCAAACTCCTCAGACACTTGATGGTCCGAAAATTAACACAATATCATCGCAGAAATTCCCAATTCACAAACATCCATATCCAATTCATAATACATAAGCCTTTGGAGTTCATTCATTCATGAGCACACCAAGCAATTCAATATTGTATTCATCATTATTAAACCATACATTCTTTATATTATCATCTTAATTAATAATGCATAACTAAATTAAGTGTTACTTAATTAAATTGAATACCAATTTAAGTTCATAACACACCTTAAACAAGTCCATTTAAGTACTATTATACCAAATAAATTAACTTAACCTTATATAGTTCATCAATTGCAAAAGATCCCATTTTTTCACCTTCTTAATCATTTCCCACAATTGTGGGATAAGTGACCCGAAACCTCCAAACAGTTGTTTTCACAAGACAAGTTTTTGGATCGATTTTGCATGGCCATTCTGACCTACAATCTGATGGTTTTAGACAATATGTTCTTCTAAACAAATGTTCCTCTATGTATTAAGTTTCAAAAGAAATAAATATAATGCAATTTAGTTCATTATTCCGAGAGTTATACCCAAAGTACTACAGACTGTTCTCAACCGTGGACAGCAACCAGAACTTAAATTCAAGCCAATTTTTAAAACCCTTAGTGATAGAAATAAAATTTGATTCCCTCAAGAAAGTTGTAGATATATGTATCTAGTTTAATATGAATTTAAAATCATCCCATTTTTATGTCTACAGGTTAAGATATGGTTATAATACCAATTCCTGTTCAATAGACCCACTCCTTCTAACAAGTATCCAACATGTATCAAGTTTCTAACCTCAATTCTTCACTAATTCAGTACACATTTTATCCACATAAAGCATCAAACAATACATATTCTAACATGAAATCAATTTGAGTGTTCCCTTACCTCTTTAAACTTCAAAGAACAACTCCAAGATCAAGCTAAACTAAGCTTCCAAGCAATCAGCATATACCTATGCTTAAGGTGAAACTTTCAGCACCAACTAGATAATAATACATAGAGTTACAAGGCGTACTTCTTGATTAAATAACTTACAAAGATGATGACTCAATATTCAGCAAAGTTCCAAAAGTTGAGAGGGAGAGTAGGATAATTTTGGTGGAGAGAAGAGAGCAAAGTGAAGAATGAGCAAAACATAAATTGCTCCATCAGAATTTGCCACATCCAAAGCTAGGTGTCATTGCATTGGGGCAACATAGGTCTCCATGCATGAGCTCCATGTGTTCCATGCAGAAGCTGCCATATGTCAATGATACATTCGGCCATATGTCACACACTTAGTGCTGCCATTTGTCAATGTATCAACTATGCCATTTGTTAATGCTTTAACTATGCCAAATGTCACTAATTCATATGTTAATCATTCTAATTGTCATGTACCAACTTAACTTGCCACTTGGCAATTTCTCCTAGACCAAATGTACATTTCTAAGTACCTCAATCCTCTAATGGCATCAATTAATTTCAATTCACTAACTATGATCCACTTGATCAAAAATTCAAGTCATATGTTTTTCATATTCTAATCATAGCACAATTCTAACTCTTATAACACATGTACTTTCATAAACATGTATTATTTCAACTAGAGTGTACTTTGGGGCCTTATAGAAGGAAAGCAGCTGAAGGTGAGTAAAATGCCATTGCAATAGACGTTGGGACAGAAATGCAGACCATGCCTACGTTTAACACGGATTAGGCATCTACGTTTAACATAGGCATCTACATTTGTAGACCACGTCTACATTTAACACAGACGTTTATGTTAAACGTAGACAATGTATGCATTCAATAGGTGCAAGGCTTTTAAATTAAAATGCACAGTAACAAGGGGGGTGAACAGTAGGACTGAAAACTGAATAGAAAAATAGAGAGTAGCACAGAGAAGAAAGCAGTAGAGATACTAGAGAAGAGAAGAGTATTCGATTCTCTCTTCACTTTGTTCACCATCGAAGTAGCTATGGAGAAGATGGTTAATGCTTGGAGCATAAAAATGGAGATGGAAGGCTAGTTTCCCAATGTTGGTTCCACGAGGATATTGATGCCAAGTCATGGCTAAGCCATTTTATGATATTAACATGTAATTTATTTTCAAATTGTTATGTTGTTTTTGTTGATTTGGTTGGGTTTTGGAATGGATGGTCTTAATATGTTATTTTAATTATTTTATTTCGACCCTATTGCTACAACATTGAATGTAATCCATAATCATTACTTTTAATGTTTGTTAGTAGCATCTAATGATCCTGTATCGTTAGGAACAACGTAACTTAGGTTAGATAACCCGAACATATAAGGCTACTACTTGTATTGACCGTTTTCCATTTCATAATGCAGCTGCCAAATTAAATCTAGAGATCATATCTAGGTTATTCAGTAGTTAGGTTTAATTAATGATCATATCTTGATTAAATAAAACCTAAGGGAAAATTGGGATTAGTAGAGCATTCTATTAATCTCATATCAATAGTTCGTAGAGAGTTGTAAAGACATTAAGATAATGAAATATGCTTGATCATGTTTAGGCCAAGATTGATCCTAGAACTGGACCTTAACCATATTTGACACTGTACTCATTTCCGATTGCTTACTTTAATTTATTTTTGATAGTTTATTTTGATTTTATTTTGTAAATTGATTAAAATCCCAAAAAACCACTCTTTTATATTTTCTTAGCATCAATTAATTTTGATTATAGAAATTAATTTTGGTTAAACATTCCCTGTGGATTCGGTCCCAACTCACCCCAATTACAAATATTTGTATGCAGAGTTAGGTAAATTTTGCAGCGTTCTCAACACACGCTTTCAAATTTTGGCACCATCACTGGGGTGGTAGTTTAATCTTTGTATTTAATTTTAGTTGGTGTTTTGTGAATATATTTAATCATTTTTTGTTTGTTAATTATAAAAGTTTGTGAGTTTTGATGTATGGTAGTTACAAGATCTCCTATAAGAGAAATTGAGCAACTTGATCCGAAGATCGAGGGAACATTACGGAGATTGCGTAGGGAAGCAAAGTTAACTTTGGTAGACGAATTGGAATCAAAATTCAAAGACAAGTTAGCAAATCCGAAAACTCTAAAGGAGTTGGCTGGACCTGATTTAACTCAAAGACCATTATGCATAACATTTCTGAATTTTGCTGAACATGTTACCTTTGAGTTAAAATATGGATTAATTCATTTGTTGCCTAACTTTCATGGTCTTGCAGGTGAGGATGCACATAAGCATCTTAAAGAACTCGATGTGTTGTGTTTGAGCCTGAAGTCTCACGGGGTGACTGACTAGCAGATCATGTTGAGGGCTTTCCCATTCTCACTTAAAGATGTGGCAAAGGATCGGCTATTAGACTTACTGGCTGGAGGCGTGAATACTTGGTTAGAGATGAAGAGATTATTCTTGGAAAAATATTTTCCAACCTCAAAGACAGTAGGTATTCGGAAGGAGAAATGTGGTATCAAGCATAATGGAGAATCTCTTTACGAGTATTGGGAGCGATTCAGGAAGTTATATGCCAGTTGTCTACACCAAAACATAACGGAGCAACTTCTCATCCAATATTTTTATGAAGGACTACTACCGATGGAGAGGAGTTTGGATGACGCAGCAAGTGGTGGGGCACATTGTGAGAAGACTCCCATTGAAGCAAGGATATTACTTGAGCGGATGGCTGCTAACACCTAACAATTTTGGCACTCACAACGATGTTCGATGAGTAAACAGGGTAAGCACCTCATCTATTGAACATAGTTTAGATGAACTAACATCTTTTGTGACACAAATTGCAGTTGGATAGGTACAAGTGAAAGTTTGTGGGATATGTTTAAACTGTTGGGCCCTATTTTCGAAGTCCAACTCTTGCACTGATACCATAAGTGTTGGACCTGAGGTTCTTTTCACATTCTGAGCTTTAAGCTCTTTTTCACTGGCGACTCCGGTCACAACTTCCTTTATCTTACATGCATTCATGTATTGAAATGC
>JANKOD010000007.1:8414811-8433585 GCA_026284645.1 Erythroxylum acuminatum
CAGTCTGCCACTTGGCGATTTTTTCGGTCCGAAAATTTTTCCCAAAAAATTCCAAAAAATTTCCTAAATTTTCCCAAAAATATAAAAACACATAACAATTCACTCCAATTAAATTTTCAAGCACAAAAATCATATTTTCACAATAAAATCACATTTAGGCACATATACCGGGAAATGTCATGAATGCATATAAAGTCATTTTCATGTGCAAATTTCACTATTCACGTGTAAGGGTATGCATGAACATTTCAAAACAATGCTAAACACCCTTAGCCCTTTCCAAATTACTATTCTACCCTTCCCATCGGGGTGGGATGTTACACAAGTATTATATGGACCAAAAAGACATTTTTTTAAAGTAATTTATAATATTTTCATAATGTTCTGATGTCCATCATAAGATTGAATTAATATATTCTTATTTGATTAAATCATAAGAAACATTAGGTCTCATACATAGCATTGTACATATGATTGATCCAATAAATTAATAGGTCTCATACATAACATTGTGCGTATGATTGATCCAATAGATTAAGCATATAGAACACAATGTAATTTATCCCTCTCATCATGTGTCTTTGGACATATATTCTTTGGGAGAGAAATATAATGTGATATGGGTAAGAATCCCTTTTTAAAATTCTATACGCCAAAAATCTTTAGCAATTTGTCTATAAACACATAATAAGAAAAACCAAGTAACCTTTTTTATCTATCTTTATAGATCTTTATTCCTAAATTATATGTTTCTTCTCCCATTTCTTCTATAGAGACGTTCTTTAATAACCAAATCTTTATAGATTAAAGCATCAATATATCATTTCCAATTATAAATATGTCATCCATATGTAGCATTAGAAGATAACTTCACTCCTAATAATCTTCTCATAGATATAATGTTCATCTACATTTTTGATAAAATAAAACTTTTTGATCATCTCATAAAAAAATGTTCCAACTATATAATACTTATAACTTACACACCTGATTAGGAAATTTTTGCATTAAAAACCTTTAGGTAGGAAAATTTGTATGAAGAGATGTTAGTTTGACATGCATTTTCTAATTTCCATAATCATGGTATAAAGTTATAGCCATAAGATCCTTATGCATATAAACATTACTATAGGTAAATTTTTGTCATCAAAATCAAGTCTTTGTATTTTTTTAACCTTTAGGCACTACTATTTCTTTATACATATACACATTACCATCCATGTCTTTTTTCTTGTTAAAAACCGACTTACATCTAATAGGTACATCCACCATTTCAAAACCAATAGCTTCATGTCATTTTAGTAATTAATGGCATATATTACTTTCTTAAAAGTAGTAGGTTCATCGTTAATAATCAATACATGGTTTTTACCTTTTTCAACTAATAGATCAAAACTATTTGGGTGATAATGTACCTTATTTGTGTGTTGCAGATTATATATGTGATGAACAATTGGTTCTATATCATATTATCAACTTGCATTTCTTATCTGGAGTTTAATTTATGGTTTCTAAACTTCTCAAAGTTTTACCTTACTCTATTATCTTCTTTAGAATGAATTTTGTTTCTAGAAATGTAGATATAAATAACTTTATCTAAAAAATGTGGTAAAAATGATATTCTCTTTCGAGTACCCCATTGATTTGCATTTATCTTATTTAGCTTAAAGCTTATCAAATATTACATGCTTCACATAAGCATCACATCCTTAAATCTTTAGGCATGAAAACTTTGTTGTACTACCATTCCATATGTCATATGGAGTACTGTTAACTATTTAGATGGAACTTTATTTAGAAGACACATAGAAGTTTCAAAGGAATATTTGTAAAAAGAAATAGGTAGGTGATGCAACCCTCACCTATATGACTTATGAGATTAGATATTAAAACAATAGTACGTATCGACATTCTATCAAAGATGGGTTGATTTGAGACCATGAACAAGAAACACAATAAGAAAGATGTAAATCACCACATTCCAGGAGAATAAGGAATTATGAGTGATAAGTTATTAGGATAAGATCGCCACTAACAATCTAGATAAGATCGTAAAGTTTTTAGAGAACCAAAATAAAAGCACTCTAAAAAATTGAAAAAAAAAATCCTATGGTTTTGATTAATCAATAATAAGGTATTCTTACAATAAAACGTTAAAAAAGACTCTTATAAGCACCAAACCTTTAAAAATAGAGTTCTAAAAGGAAATAATCACTAGAGATGAAAAACCTTGTCTTAGCTAGTATTATTGCTAATTTTTATTTTAAAAATCCTAAAATGTGAATAAAGACAAGTCCAATGCCTATTGCAAGTTGAACCCTAACATTGGTTTGCTCTTAGAACTTTAAGTTGTAAAACCATATAAAAGGCTAGGGTTGGTAATAGGTATGAATTTACTATTAATTATATTATATTTCTCATTACTTGAATAATTAGTGCAAGATTAGTGTCAATAATCCTTTGAGTCTATCACTATTTACATTATCTAATCATGAGTCTTTATCTTACTCCTTTAATTGGATCGTCATTATAGGTCTTACTTCAAACTCTTAAAGTAACAAAGGCTCACTTCTTATGCAGAGATCTACCATGAAGTTGTTTAGGGCATTTTTGGCCTTCTTTGCTTTACTTCATGTTACCAACCCTCTAATACCCTTCAAAAGATCTCTAAAAGCATTTTGTGTTTGAGTAATAGATGTTTGATTCACATCAAAAGGTGTGAATGAATCACTATAGAATGTACCATATCTAATATAATATGGTTTCTCTTTTTAGACTCTACATTGTATTATAAAGTTCTCTGTGGAATCCATTGTGGGAGAATCTCATTATCTTTTAAGTAACTAAAAAAATAATGGTCTAACTACTCTCCATCTCTATTAGATCTAAGTCTTTTAGCACTTTTACTAGTTTGTTATCAACCTTAAGTTTTATTTCATTGAAACTTTAAGTTGATTTTAACTTCTTTTTATACAATATATATAATTATATCTAGAACGATTATCTGGAAAAATGATTCGCACCTTTGATGTGAGCGGACAGAGGAACACATACATTTGAATGTATAAGTTATAGTAACTCATTGACATATTCTCACTTAACACTAAATAGAGGTGTGGTTATTTTACTAAAAAAATAATTCGTAGGTTTTATATGATTTATAATCAAAGGATATAAACATCCTTCCTTATATAACTTTGTGATTATAGTTTTTTTTTTTGGAAATTAAAGAAATAACATATTCCAAGAAATAAGGATAGGCCTTACCAAAGTGTATAGTGAGTAGCTAGACAAATTACATCCTCACAAAGGCAAATATGAGATCTACAATTGATAATTTAGTTCTTAATAAGTATATGTTATACGATTTCCCATCTACGCGCTACTTCAATTTATAATGCTTCATCCCTCAAACAAAGCATGAAATACTCCTCTATCTTGCTCATGGTGCTCATCTTGAAGCTGATTTCATTCATTTTCTCCTATCTGAATCTGCTTATATTCCTTTTTTGCCACTTATCATATAAACTAGTGTAAAGAGCTAGCTTAAAGAGCTTGAAATTGTCATTTAAAAGCTTGCTTTTGCTTACCCAATCAACTAGCTCCTCTTACTGATTATCAACAACACTAATATTGCAATAAAATTTAATTTTTTCCTATAGTGCTCTAGTGTATAAACACTGGAAAAATAAGTGATCCTTTTTCTCAAGGCTATTATAGCACTAGATGTAAGTAGGCTTTATGTTTGATGAGCTTCTCACCTTGTCCATTATAGCTAATCTATTCCATAGAGCCAGTTAAGTTGTGACTGTATAGTGGGGATTATTTTTAGGGGACTAAATGATCTTGTACTAGCTTGCCTCAGGAGCTTAATGCTTGAACAACTAACTTATAGATAAGTTAGTGAACTTTCCTAAGAAGTGCAGTATCTAAGAAACTCTATCTTCATCGGTTGATTTTAGCTTGTAATTGAGAATAATTTAAGGTAACCATTTAAAGCTTCCAAGTTTGATGTTCCATAGTTGTTCTATGATGAGATCACTAACGTTAACATTTGATTTTAACATATATTTTAAATGGAATAGATAAGGATACAGGTATAGATGTCCCTTATTACACTAATTATCTAACCAAACCTAAGTATTTTTTACATTCCCAATTGCACATTTGCAGAAGCCATTTTACCTCTTAGTTTCAGTATTTATAGCCATGACCATGAGTTATTAGGATTACTTTGTACTTCTAAGAAGTTTTTCTCTTATAAATGTTCAGTACGGACCATTGAACCTATAAATGGTCTTTATCATTAAGTAATTTCCATATTTTTTTGGCTAAGAGAATATTTTTGAACGTTCGTATAGATATTAATCACACCGGAACCTTGCTTTCCTACACTTCATAAATCTTTCTAGGACACCTTTACTCCTAAGGCTTTATATTTGTCATTTAAGTTTTCTTTTCTTTTTATTTATTTTTAGGATTAGCCTTTTAAAAATTTAACTCATACAAACTATTTGTATGTAATCTAGATCAATAACAAATATCATCTTTATAAGTAACAATTTTTATTCTTAAAAGAAATATGATTCCATTCAAATATAGATTAGAAGTAGAAATAATATTTCTAGTAATAAGTATAACATAATAAAATTACTGAATTCTTTTATAAGATTAGAAGCCTAAGCTAAACCATAAGTTTCTATAACTAATATAACAACACTTGCTTTATTGCTAATGGATAGATCCATGTCTCCTTTCCTCGATAAAACACTTTTTATTAGCACCTTTTCATCACTAAAATTCACAGAAACCACATCCAATATCTAATACCCAGTATTATTAAAAGAAATGATCTTAATCATTAACATACCTAAAGATGGAGCTTCCTTAATCTTTTAATCATTTAAGATAACAAAATAAACCTTTTAGTTCTTCTTCTGATGACATTAGCTCAAAAATAAAATCACATCACTTGTCATTAATCTTCTTTTTGTCACCAAACTTTGACTTTCTTACTTTAGTATAAGCCTTATATATCTTTTTTTTCTTCCTAAAACCTTTTCTCTTTCTCGTACTACAATCTACAACAAGAATAAAATTGGGTTCCTTCTTAAGGCACCCTTATGTAGGCTTAAGTATATTCAACAACTTAAGTGATGATTAAATTTTAATCTACTAAGGAAAGTGTACCTATCATTCTATACTATTAAAATGCTAATAGAGGTTGATCAGATTAAGATATAACTTGTATAGAATCTTATAATCCTATTTTATCTAATCAATAATAAAAATGAGTTTGGTTAATTGATTTATAATAATAATCTAAACTAAATACCAACTACTTTACATCACCATTGAGCATTGCATAATAATAAAAAATAATATCAATATTAAGAAATACCTAGAGTAGATTTTCACCTAAATTCATCTTATATAATTATCCAATTATAGCTATTCTATTGTTTAGAGTATAGAAGTTTTTTAGTGTATAGATCTGCCTTCTCTTGATATAAACCCACTATTGCTAAATAGATTAACCTATATCTCTATCTAATTAACTTAATACATAAGGAGCTAAGTTATTTGAAACCCCACAAAATATTAACTTGAAACTAGAAGATTCATAAAATTCCATCTTTATATCATAAACAATGATGACTTAAGATGCCCCTTTCTTCCCCAGTTGTCAACCCTAGCTAGTACACCTTTTGGTAAACTTGACCTTCCTTTAGCTTCTACCATCCTTCCCTCTAACTTTCCTTCCTATCCAGCTTATCCTCCTACTTGCTTCCGTAAGCTCCCTAACTTATATATGGTCAGTATAAAGAATAACACATATAAATCTAAAATATAGAAACCTTTATTGAAAATTAAATCAAAACAATAAAAAAATCCATTAAGTTTAACCTAATATAGATATGAAAGTAGAAAATACTAAAAAACTAGTTGAAGGGAGGAAAACATTCATTCTAATGTATCCCATAATGAAAATCCCTATCTAGTAATCACTTTTTTAAGAACACTTTCTATATTTATCTATTAGAAATATTCTTATTATGTGTTCTTAGGCTCACCTTAGGTATGCAACTGCTAAACCTAACAGAAACTAGTCTAGAATTAAAGAAAAGTTTAAAAAAAGATTACGAAACCCTAATTTCTGTTTTTTTTTTATTTTTCTACCCTAGAAATGGTCTATGACATGAATTTGTCCTAAATCTTATATCTTTCTACTAATATTTTGGAGAGGGACTCAAGATTAGACACATATATGTCCTAGTTCATATACCATTCTATAGCTTTTTCTCAAGTGGTACACAAGCTAAGTTCATTTTTTAACCAAAATTTATCTCTTCTAGGCAGCTTACTTCCAAACATTGTATTGGATCATTTCTTTATATCCAAGTTAACTGAGAAGAACATGGGTTGGCATATGGTTTTTTATTAAAATTTTTTGAGAAAAATTAATGTTTTCTTCATATTTTACCTTGAAATATTCCTGTACATGCCAATCTTCAAATAGATTCTTATTTAATTACCTAAAACAAGACATAAAATCAATTAAACAAAAGTAATTTAGATAGAGAACTTAGCAAAATGTTAAGGATAATATGTGCATTATTTATGAACATCAAATACCCCACACTTAGAATTTTTCTTGTTTTCAAGGGAAATCATTATTAATCACCCCCATCTTAACCAAGTTTCAATTCTAGATAAATTTAACAATTTTATCACGATAATCCAAAGCACTCATTATCCACCTAACTGCATCATTTATCCACTACCTAGGACAATACATACTTAAAATAACTTGCAATTTAGCTCATCCTAATTCAAAAATCATTCTAATTTCAGCTCAATGGAAATAATAACTATTAGGAGAAGTTTAAAACCCAATCATGAAAATCACCAAAAATTAAACAAAATCTAACAACAATGCAATGAAAATAAAAAGGATGATCGCAAATGCCATGAAACAGCCAAGCTAGGTTACAAAGGAGTTTGCACAAAGGATAGAAAAGTGAAGAAGAAGAATGGGGTGAGTGAGAGAGGGAGGTGGCTAAAAAGCTTTTAAAATCATAGATGCATATTGTTTATAGACACAGGTGTGTTCACGATTACTTAAACATCTAAGAGAATGTTAGAGTTGATACAAGCATGTCTATATAACATGCTGTATGTGACATGGACAAGTCCAATAACCATATAAGTCATTGGGCTTGTGTGAGAAAATTTGAAATTTTCACAAGAGTAGATATTGACATGTACAGTGACAAGTGTAATTCATTGAGCATTTGTTATACATAAAATAATACAAATGGGTTTACATGGGCATATCTAATGACTATATGCACCTCTAAATTCTTGGAAACTTTAAAATTTTAGCTTAACTTCAAGCTAATTGTATAAAACACACCATTAAAGTATAAAATGGGAAAAAACATTGAGGATGCTCATCAAACTAAAATAAAAACCTAATCCTGATTTCTATTCAGCATAAAAGAATCTAATAATTAATACAATCCTAGAAGTAAAATATAAGTAAATCAA
Source organism: Erythroxylum acuminatum (assembly GCA_026284645.1). Classification (NCBI taxonomy): domain Eukaryota; kingdom Viridiplantae; phylum Streptophyta; class Magnoliopsida; order Malpighiales; family Erythroxylaceae; genus Erythroxylum; species Erythroxylum acuminatum. Next base: position 8,422,363 of record JANKOD010000007.1, read on the forward strand.
AACATAGAATTAAATTAAAAAGAATTCTTAATTCTTAGGTAACCTCCTAAGCAGTGTTTGTTTAATGTCTTTAACTAGATACACCATGCATAATTAAGGTGGCTTAAGGAGATTAAACTCCTTCTTTATTCATCTTCTTCCTTTTAACCTTAAAAGAGACATAGCTCCAATGGATCTTTAAAAATAACACCTTACATAACATCAAAAATTGAAATTCAATTATATAAATAAAATAGAAAACTTTATCATATTCAAGGGAACGTCTCATGGAATATGATATTTTGAAGGCAACTTCTTCTTCCCTAACCTTAAGCACTAGTTTACTATCAGTAATATCAATTCTAGCTCTAGTAGTGGCTAGAAAGGGTTAACCTAGAATAAAAGATACCTTTTGTATGCCCATCCATAACTAAGATCACAAAATCAATTGGGAAAATAAAGGTATAAACTTTAACAATTACATCCTCAATAATATCCCTATGATAATCAATCTATTTGCTAAATAAATGCTCATCATAGTGGGTATTGGTTCTTTTAATCCTAGTTTCTTGATTAATTTATTTAGTACTAGCACCTAAATTAGCTAAAGCTTTTTCTAATAACAAACTACGAATTAAATAAGGGATAGTAAAAATCATTACATCCTTAAGCTTCTTGGGCAACATGTTTTGTAGAATAGTTGAACATCTCCCACTTAACATCACTATAGTTAACTCCTCCAAATTTATCTTGTTAGATAGCAACTCCTTTAAGAACTTTAAGTGCATTTTCATCTACGAAAGTGCCCCTACAAAAGGTAAGTTAATATTGAGTTGTTTAAAAAGTTTATGAAATTTACTAAACTACTCATCCATGTGATCTTTCATCAATTTAGTAGGATATTGGATGGTAGGCTAGATTTCCTTGACTTTTGAAGAATGGTTTATGTCCTTAGCTTTCTTATGACTCATCTTATCATTCTCCTCCTTACTTCAGGTCTTGTTCTTAACTTTTAATTTCTTTCAACTCTTAAGGGTGAATGTCATCATATGTTCTTTAGAAATTTTCTTAATGCGGCTAGGCAAACTCCTTTATTGTCTTTCAGAAACTAACTTTGTAAACTGGTCAATCTAATTCTCCAAGTTATGGATACAAGCATTTTAATTCCTTAATAAGGTTATAATCGCTTGAAATCTCGTATCTGAAGTCTGGATAAATTGAATCATTAAGTCATCTAATCTTAGTTTAAGGCCCCAACATATACCCAAGAAGTATTATAGCATGTCTAAGGTGTATCAAGAAGTGAACATAAAGAATTAAGTGAATATAAGCATAGTAAGGGACATAATGGTACTTAATATAGACGTGGGTAAATTAGGAATTTGTTCATTTCAGCATGGACATACATACTTAGACCTAAAATATGGATGAGAACAAAATTAATTGATGAGATTTTATGCCAAGGTGGGAATTAAAGGAAGAATACGGGCCAAATGTGTAATTTTCCTAACATGTACTAATATGATTAAAGCATCTGTTACCAATAGGATTAAAGCATGTGTGACCTATAGGATTGAAGCAAGTGTGTCATGAAATGGGCATATAAGAGAGGAGAGAGGGAAATGCATTTAGCGTTTTGAATGCCAAATTTTCCTCTTCTCATTTTCTCTTCATTTCATCTTCTTCATCACACCATTTTGCATGTAAAGAATCAAGCTAACCTTAAGTGGAAATCAAGGTAAAAGTTAGGGGTTTTTCTCTTCATATTTATCTTTTCTTGCCTTTCTCATGAAGATCTAGAATTATAAGGATGGAATTGAGATTAAGATATGTATTTTTGGTGTTTCTAGTTGTTGAACCAAGCAAAACTAAAGGAGAAGAGAAGGAAAAGTACTAGAAGAGTTAGTTAGTTGATTTCAAGGTTTAAGACTACACTTAGTTTAATTTCTATTTGTGTATGTTTGAATGGATAAAAAGATTCATTTAGATATAGAATAGTTGATGGAATGGTGTCTTGATGTTACTTTGATGTTACTTTGCATGGAATTGGTTGAATATGACAAGAGAGTAACATGTAGTGGATTTCTGTCTTAGGGTAGTTTGAACCAGTCCATTGTTTTAGCCATAACTAGGACTAAAAAACTAAAAATTGGTTGATTTTAGTTAGAGATTAACTTAATACATATCACTAAAAATATATAGAAGAGACCTTGACCTAATTCTGGCTGAATGACATAGTAATTTGAGATTGAAAATAGTGACTTAATGTTGCCCCTATTTTGGACCAGCTTGTGATATTTGGTGCATATCTCATGATTTATAAGTTTAAATGGCTTGTTTTTGGTGCTATGGAAACTAGAGACATAAGGAAATCAATTTCTAGAAGAACTGAAAACCCAATTTAAAAATTTTCTATATGAAAATTTTGAAACAAGTAGAGGTATGAATTCTAGGTATGTGACACTATAGGAAGGAAATTACACTATTTTGATTTTATTTTCGTTTATGATTTTTATCAAATCATATCTGAACCTTTTTGGATGTTTTATGAAAATGTGAAAACACTTATAAATAAATGAATTATGACTCACCATATATGAATTGGGTGATTAAGCATTGAAATTTAATATTGATCATAATGTATGCTAAAGGAAATTTACATGTATATAGATCATTTATATATGTGTAGTATGACCATACAAATGTGATTTTGATACACTTATAATGGTGGTAAGTTATACCTTGCATATGAATGCAAATACAGATTTTATGATGTCAAATGAATATCGTATGATTTGTCAATATATGAATTATGAAATTGTCAAATGTTTAAAGGAAAATGTTACAATGCATGCTTAATTTTTTTGGTGGTGGATAGATAGGCATGCCTATAGGATTACAATATAGCTGTTACAGTTTGACACCAATAGTGCCTTCATTTCGAGACTACAGTGTCTTTACAGTTTGATACATTCAGATCTTTACAGTTCCTATTATCCCTACCCGTGGGAATGTGTAAGCCTAACACAAAAAGTAAATTAAACATTTATAAATAAGAAATACAACATATCAATATGAATAATTGGCATTGATGTGCATTTCTATTGATTGTATTGACGATTTGTAATGATGAGCAATTGTATTGATGATTTGTATTAATGAGCATTCAATATAAATGTTTTGATTACAAATGTGAATTTACAGTATATGATAACACATTGAAGCATATTTGCATTATGTACCTTGATTAATTATGCCATCACTATTTATACATTTTGTGATATTTATGAATGTGTGTGCTTGGCAGATGACTGTTGTGAGTGGTTATCCAAACTAAGTGTTTCTGCACTAAGCTTTCAAGCTCAGCACAGGTATTAATCTGTGTAGGTCCAAATAATAGGAATGATGTACAGGGATCATCTACACAGACCAAGGTCAACCATTAGTATTAAATGTACTTTTGGATTGTATCTTTTTGGTTAAAGATGATTGTAGATGTAACATTTAGTAACTAAGAACTTAAGTTATATGTAATATTTCTTTTAGATTATCATGTAAATGTAAAGATGTAATACTACTCTTAAATGATAAAAGTGATATGAAATTTTGAATAATGAAAAGATGTAATACTACTCTTAAATGATAAAAGTGATACGAAATTTTTGTAATATTTATATGTACAATATTGAATACGCAAATATGTGATAACAGTCCCTATAAATGAATAGAAATGTATGTCATGACTGTTTGTACTAGAATTTGGTTGTCATGTATATGGGTGGTTGTAGATTCTATATAGGGGGTGTTAGCTTCTTTTCTTGAGGTGAGTGTTGCTAAAATCTTAGTAGATGGTTATTCCTTTATTATCATTGATTCCCCTAAGAAAAATTCAGTTCATTCCTCCATTTGGATTAATTGTTAATCCGTCCAAATTTTTTCTTAAAGCTTTAACCTAGCCTACCAATGTTATAACTCCATCTACATCATAAAATCTAGCTAGCTTGCTAGGTTTTGCTCAAGAAAAGTGCCACTAATAGTTTTTCATTGTCATGTCCTCAATAAGATCCTGAGATGTTTCTGGTGTTTTTTTGTTTAAAGTACCCATAGTTGTTACATCAACCATTTGCCTAGTTTTTTTATTAAGCCCATTATAAAAAAAGTTTGAATTTGAGGCCATAGTGGTAAATCCTGATATAAAAGGCACTTTCTTAACATCTCCTTAAATCTCTCCCACATATCATATATGCCCTCTAAATCAATTTAAGCATAGGAAGAGATATCATTCCTTAGTTTAGCAATTTTAGCTAGTGGAAAGTACTTTTAAAGGAATTTCTTTATCATCTAGTTACATTTGGTGATGGATCCCCTAGGAAAAGAGTTCAACCATTACTTAGCCCTATACCTTAATGAGAATGGAAATAATCCCAATCTTGTTAGATTGGTAATGGAACCATTAATTTTAAACATGTCTCAAATCTACAGAAAATTGGTTATATGTGCATTGGAATCCTCCTCCTGCAACTCATCAAATTGTACAAATTGTTATACCAATTGAATAATGTTTAGTTTAATCTTGAAGTTGTTTGCAATAATATATTGGACTCACAATGCTATATTATGTTTTATTCAAGTTCAACTGATAATAATAAAAAAATATCTTTAGATAGTCTATTATGATTTTTGATCCTTTGGTATGAATCTATTGTTTCAAGTTCCCTATCTATTGATCTAGCTTTGCCACTCTAAGTTAGGTCCCTTAAAGAATTTCAAAAATCGTTCTCAATTATTGGATCTTGGTTAACCAATTTAGATGCATTTCTTTGGGTTATAAATAACCCAAAGGCTTGCAAAAGTGACAAAGCTTAAAAGTTAACAAAACAATTCAACAAATTGTAAATAATAAATGAAATTTTGTAAAAAGATAAATAATGATTAGATTAACAAAAATTGGGTTTCCTAATATTATAATCCTTGATACAGTGCCAGAAATTTGATACGCAAGATCCTTACCTTATAGATTCTCAAAGTCAATTACTTCTATAGAACTATAATATAGTGACAGTGAATATTGAGTGTTAATTTGATAGGGACTACAAGTACTAGTAGTACCTTTTTTTTCTATTATCTAACCTACAAAATAAGATGATGGATGAATTTAAACAATAAAACTAAACTAAAGTTCAGGATAAGTAATAACTGAAAATGCAAAACACCTAGATAATTAATTATCTAAATCAAATAAGTAGTACCAAGATAATGAATCCCCTTAAGATATATTAAATTATTAAGCCTTTATCATGTAACTTAATTAGAGATCATTGGCTCATAAAAATTCCTATTTTATGTTAATATCTTTCGTAAGATTATCAACATATAATCCTAGGTTGATTAGTTTAAATTTCTTTCTAGTTAAAACCCCTACCATTGATTTAATCAATTTGTGAATTTTGCCATTAGGTTTGACCTTAATCTGAAAGATTTATTTATACCTTATCTCTAGGTTTGTATGCAATTTCTTTCAATTATACTAGATATGTTCATAGAATGGATTTCTTAAACTCAAGTGCGTGAAATTGTAAGTGAAATAATATCTGATAAATGATTTTTTATACTATGTTTTTATGCCCATATTGAGTATGCGTTACTTGTTATTTGAGAGTTTTATGATGTTTCTAGTATTTAAGGGAAATCTTGACATAATGGAAGAATTGGATTTGTTTTGGAGACACATGCCTATGTGAGTAACATAGATGGCCATGTATAGGGATCATGTAAGGAATTGTAAACGTTTAGAGCTTTATAAACGCTAATTTTTGCCTATGTGGAGATATACACCTATGTGAGTAACACATATGACCTTGTCCCTTGCTAGTATAAGCTTATATGAACACATAAATTCATAATTTTAAGTGGCTTTTGAGATATATGGTGACTCACAAAGCTGTGTCACAGACAGTGTATAATCTAGAAACCATAATTTTGTAATATAAAAGGAAATTATAAAGAGGAGACAAGAGAAAAGTGGCTATGTTGAAAGCCACAACCAAAGTTATATAATTAGTGTTAGAGACGTGATTCTGAAGCTAGGTCAAGGAAAATAAGGAGATACGATAGAGATACGATAGAGAACAAGTTTTCATCAAGGATTCAAAGGGATTTCATTATAAAGAAAGGGGATATACATATATATGAAATTTTTCTTTTTTATTTTTTTTGAACTTTTTATGTTTTTTTCATTTTCTATGTTTATGGACTAATTTTGATTAGTGCCTACATAGGATGAACCTTAAGTTGAGATGGATATTATGAGTTACTTCTTTATTTAATGAAATTTAATTGATTGACTCATTAAGATTCAATTATGTGATTATATTCTTGAATTAATATTTCCGGGATATTAGTTTAATGTTTGATTCATATAATTGAGATTGATAAATCCTCTTGTATGAATAGATCTACCATAATTGGAAGGATTTGAATGTAAACCTAGAGATACGTTGATATAAATCCCCTAGATTAGGGTCAAACCTAATAGAGAAAATCACGAATCAAAGTAATGCAATCTTAAGAATTTTAACTAGAAAAAGATTTATGTTAATTAACTGAGGATTAGTTGTTAATATTCTTTAGAAAGATATTAACATAAAATAGGATTTTCGATAATCCAATGATCAACAGCTGCATTGCATGATAAAGGGTTAACACTTATCAAATCTTAGGGAGATTCATTACCTAGGTACCAGTTATTTAATATTGGATTTGTCTTTGTGTTAAATTTGTCTTAATTTATTATTATGTTAAGTTTTATTTTACTTTAGTTTTAAATTAAACCATCTTCTTAATCAATGGTTAGATAATAGAAAAGAGGCCACTACTAGTACTTATAATTCTTATGGGATCAACCTATACTTGTCAATGTTAACTGCAACTATGCCATACACTTATGGTTAAATACATAATAAAATACACACATACATGTCAATATCCTAGAAATATTAATTCAACATATAATTGAAACGTACAATTGAATCAACAATCAAATTGCATTAAATATGGAATCAAATCATAAAGTCCTTCCTAAGGTTCACCCCACCTAGGCATTAAACAAATTTGGTTCATAAAAATAGAAAACATATCTAAGGGTTCAAAAGATGAATTAAAAATAAGAGAATTCATTATATATCTCATTTCTATAATAAAATTAACTAAAACTTTGATGGAAATTTTCTCTATATTCAGATCTCTAAGTTAATCTTCATTTCTCTACTACTTTAAGGTTTAGAACTGTATTTAAAACCTAGACTCCTCTAATTTCCCTTCTTGATTGCCTTTTTATACATTAAAATTAAGGTTTATGCACTAGGCACGGTCACCCACATGACTGTCTACAGTGACTATATCCCTCAATAACACTTTAAAACTTAATAGTCAGGCAAAAAAATGACTCCAATAACTTACATGTTCTGTAGACACGGCAATGTCCATCACCACACGAGCGTGTCTAATCTCAACATGGGAAAAACAATGCCTTTTAACTCATACACAATTATAGGGATTTACACAGTCCCTCATATGGTCGTGTACATGTTTCATGTAGGCAATTCCTTCCAAAATAGCTTCAATTTTTTAGTTCTCTACCTCTGTTCTACCCAAATTCTTTTCCATTTAATCCATAAATGAAATTAAGTATAGTAGAAATGAATTAAGTTCCAAAATAAAAAAATCAAATAAACAACTAAAATGAAATAAACAAGGGCTAAAAAATATAGTTTATTAAGCACTTATCAATTTATAATGATAAACTATACTAAATATCAACCACTTTAATTCATCACAATAATATTGCACAATAATCAAATAGAATATCAATATCAAGAAATACCTAAACTAGATTTTCCCTTAACTTTATCTTGTATGCTTATTCAATTAAAGTAATTCAATCATTTGGACTAGCAAGATTTCCTAGTGTAATGATATGTCACATCTCAATGTATAGCCACCTATTCCTAAATAGAACAATTGATATCTCTATATGATTAACTTCTCATAATGTACAAGTTCTTAAAAACTCCATATAAGGCTACCCCATTACAGGAACAATCATAAAAGACTATCTCTAAATCTTTATCCTTAATATATCTGCTAAAGACAATTATATTTAGATTCTCTAAACTATGTCTATATATAAATCAATTCAGAATTAAGCTCTCACTTAAAAATTGTTATCATTAAAAATAACTCTATAAATATTAAACATAGAAACCTTTACATAAATTTAATCAAAATAAATATAGATTTTCATTTAATCTAGATATAAATGTATTCAGCCATGAATCATTATTAAAAAATACAAAAACTAGTGAAAGGTAGGAAAAAGCTCATTTTGAGGTATCCCTTGATGAAATCATATTTTGAGGTATCATTGATGAAATATCTATTCTTTGTTATTTATCACTTCTCTGGAAAGACTTATAATCTCTCTCCATTGAAAATGACCTTTAGATGTTTTATTAAGCTCTCCTCGGTTATGTAGCTACTAATAAAAACTACAATTTAGAATGAAAGAAAATTAAACAAGATTTCAAAACCCCAATTCATGTCACCTTTTATAATTTCATTCCATTATAGATATGTTTTGAACATGGTTGTGTCCTAGGTCGTGTATTTTTGAACTTTTTTAAAACATGTACTCAGGTTGAGACATAGTCGTGTCTTAGACTATATATTTTTCAAAAAATTTATCTCTGCGATATGGTCTTTATTTAGCCCAAGTATCATATTGTGTCTTCATCTCTAAGTGGTCTGAGAGGAATACAGATCGACATATGGCTACATATCATACCATGTTTAGCCAAAATTGGTGTTTCTTTCATATTTTTCTTGGAACTGTCTTTCATTCTTAGTTGTTTCATTCCATAAAAAACTTATTCCATAATTACCTAAAATAAGAAATAAAATCAATTACACCAAGGTAATTTAGAAAGCAATAAAGAAAATACTAAAGAATATTTATGTATATTTCGTTTATATCATAATGTCACACCCTTTTAGTTCATGTGATAATTCATAATAGCTTAATTTTTCAATATAGTCAATCATCAATATAATGCACTAAAAGTTCATACATTTTTATCCTATATTGTACACCAAACAACTACATGAGATGCAAAATCATTAATATTATTCATGCTTTCATGTCATCTCTAAAGCTCAATAGGCATACTAAGTAACATCACACATGTGGCTTGTTCATTATCATTAATATGACATTTATATCTCTCCTAATCCTCATTGGTTACATTAACATCAGGCTCAGGTGGAATTGCAATATCAAGAATATACAACTTCTTTTCTTTATAAAGAATAATTCTCAAATTGTGTAACTAGTCTACAAATTATGTCCAATAAGCTTGCTAGCATTTATGATGCTCCTTAGGAAAATGTTGTCTCTCATTTATTTAATAACTAAAAAAGAACACATAAAAGAGATAGTTTATGCTGCAAAAACCAAATAAAATAAAGACTTTAAAAATATTTAGTTACTTTTACTATTTTAAACAAATTAATAACCATCTCAATTAATTCAAGAAATTATCAAAATGTTCTAGTAAGATATGATCTTGTTTAATTTAATTAACATTTAGTTTGCTCAACAAACAAATCAAATTAAATAAGATAGATAGTTTACTTATCAATCACATCTAGTATAACTTCTTGATCAATTAGGTAATAACTCCTTAAAACATATCATATTCATTATTCTTAATCATGCCCTTAAGCTCATCCAAATTATATAAAATTAGTTAAGTAAGACTTATTAATTTAAAATATAGACAGGTTTGAGTTTAAATGTATCTTGAGTTTGCCCTACAAGCCTTCCAAGAAATAGAACTATAGTTTATATATAAATAATGGAAAAGAGCAATCCAATTTGGCTTTACCAAAAAAATCATGTTTGACTACTTAACATTTAATTTAGAGATTTTAAAAATTAAAATTTTAGGTCTTATCATCACATAAATTATATTTGACATAATCCAATTATGAAAAATAATCCTTTCAAAATTTTCTTGATTCTAATTAATTTGATAATTAACTTAATATAATAATTTAACTCTTTAAAATTAAATTATATTCCACAAGAAATATCAATAAAATTTGATCCCTTTTGAAAATAATTTTAAACTAATTTGAAAATAAATTTTCTAAATTTATTTAAAAATTAAAGTAATTTAATATTAATTTTATTAAAAATAATTTTAAAAAATTAAGACTTTAAACAAAATTTAATATTAATTTTGAAAATGAATTTGTTCTCTTGGATAATAATTCATGATCAACTTGAAACGACCTTCTGTTTGGCCCAAGATATTGGGGTGAGATTAATGATCTGAATACCGTTTCGTACCGGCCAGAACGTTCCGTTCCGGCCGGGATCCGGTATCGGAACGTTCACAACTGTACCGGACAAAAAATTCGGCCGGTACTGAAGATACCGGAAAAATTCGGACGGTTCCGCAAACTTTCGAAAACTTAGGGACTAATTTGCAAATAACCAAAAAATAAACCTAAAAAACACTCTCTTCTCTGTCGCCACTCGCCCGTTGCCTGCCTCCGTCTGCCGCCTGTATCCGTCTGTCTACCGCCTGCCTGCCTCCGTCTGTCGCCCTTCGCCGCCCCTCCCTGGTGTGGATCTGGACTCCGGTGGTCTCCTCGCATCTTCGGTCTTCCTCTTCTCCTCCGTCCGTCTGTCGTCCTCTGGTGGTTTCGTCGGTCGCCTTCGTCGCGTCGTCCACGCCGCCTAGATACACTGTCCTCCCTCTGTCGCAACCAACACCGCCGGCCACCGACCCAAGTGATCCATGATCTTGTATTTTATCTTATCCATCATCGACTCTGCTTTGGCCTCCTCGTGGTGGTTATTTTCCCCGTCCGCCATGGCTCCATCAAAATCCCAAGAAACGCCGCTTATGGAAACGCAACAGAATCACACTATTCTTTCTACACTTCTCTTTGCACTTACAGATAGCACAATAAGTCCATCTATCTATCCTTTTCTGTTGCTTTGTATTGATCCTGACCGTTTAAATTTAAAATGTGATCTTGGCCATTGAAGGGTTCTGCTGTATGGGAAGATTGGAAAGAGTAAACGATTAGGATGACAAAGGGGTAGGGTCGGGTAGGGTATTGGTTGGAATTGACTGAAGGATAGCTTCTCCAAGATAACACGTGCAGAGCAATTTG
>JANKOD010000007.1:8467355-8477645 GCA_026284645.1 Erythroxylum acuminatum
TGCCTTTAGGGCACAATCTGACAGTACCGTACAAGCATAAGTCGAGTTACACAATGTACAAGTCGACTTATAGGTACCGTGCATGTGTAAGTCGAGTTACAGAAGTGTACAAGTCGACTTACACTTACATCTTCTTCATCATGTGTTGTATGATCTTTCTACTTGAAGCCTAGCTATCATCTTCTTCTTGCTTCTTTGTTATCTTGCTCTCGTTCTTCTTGCTCTCCATACAAACCTATCTCTCCTACCCTTGGATGATGATGATCGTAGGTGATGGTAGAAATTAGGGCTTGGTGGATTTCTTGAAGAACTTGAAGATTAAGTGGTTAAATCAAGTAAGTTGTTGTTTAAATGTTATAGAAATGGTATATTTGATACTAGCATGATGAAGAAGTGGTGATTGATGCATGCTTGTGTATGTGGTTTTATAGATGCTAATAATTGTTCATGTTGTGTTTTGGAACTTGCATCATGAGTCTAACTCATGGAAATGTACTGAGAGAGAGTTAGAATTATGGATGATGTATTGGAGAAGAATTGGATGAGTATATATTGATAGATGTCCTATTTTTGATTGTATTCACTTATGGTTCATGAATTGTTTGTGAATGATGGCTTGGTGTTAACGGGAGTAGTGAATGATGGGAGAAGGAAGGGAAGTGATGATTGAGGTATAAAATGGATTAGATAAGATTAAATGCTAAGATTGAATATGTGTAAAAATATGGAAATTTTGCTATAGCTTGATTTTGAGTGTACTTTGAATGTATAGCCATAATTGTCTTGATAGTGGTCTAAATGAGTTGAGGTTTGATGTCAATGAAACTAGAGGAAATGTACTATAATTCTTATGTATATGATGATTATGAATTTTGTTTTGAAGAGGCCTAATTGTTAGTACGAAGTTAGGAAATTGAAGATTGATATGGTTGTTAAGAAATGGATATGATTGTGTTTCATTTGACGTGTTTATGGCCAAGTGAGAATACAAATTGTGTATGGGATGTTGAAGTGTAAATAGGAATGGTTTGTATCATTTTGAATGAATGCTTGTTGAGTTGAAGTGTTTAGTATATAGAATGAAGGTATGTTATGGAGAAAGAGTGGAGAATTGGGAAGGATTAGATGAATTTGAGAATTGAAGAATTAATGGAATTAGATTGAGATTTGTGTTGTTATGAAGTGATTTGAGTTAAAAGGATTGAATCTGGGAAGATTAGGAGTGAGTTTGATGGTTAAATGAGGGTTAGAAACTTGGAAAATCTTTAGAGAATGTTGGTTTAGCATGTGTCCGTCAAACGGACACGTAAGTCCGTTTAACGGACTGTCTCAGGAGAAATTAGAGCATTTGGTGGTTTCATGTCCGTCAAACGGACATGAAGGTTCGTTTAACGGACACTCTCGGGCGAATTTGGAGTGAATGGCTAATCTATGTCAAATCTGTTTAACGGACATGCTCGGTCTAACTTTGGGAAATTGGAATTTTTGATCATTTTAGAGGCTAATTTTTCTTTTATAGATAAGTCTAGTATAATAACTAAACTATGAAAGTTCCAATTAAATAAAAATATTAAGACTTTGAAAGTGTCAAAGTTAATGATTTTGGATGTGATGCTTAGTTGAAGCATATATTTTCCAACAAGTTTATAACTAAGTAGAATAATAGAAGGTTATGAGATATCCAAAAGGTTAGATATAATCTTACAAACCCATTAAGCAAAATGTTTGTTTCAATAAATGCTTATAAGAAAATGGCTCCTAAGATAAGTAGTAGAAGTAAGATGAAATTTAAAAGGTTCAAATTTAATGACAATATATCAAAATGAAATTAGTGCCTTTGTTAAAAAATTTGATATAGTTAAAAGGTTACGAGACATTGAAGGATCCACTTTCTTGATAAACTCTTTTAGTTTATTTTAGAGGTGATTGTGAATTAATCTTGTCTACCAAAAAGTCAGTACAATTATAGTTATACTCTTTAATGAGACTGTGTTAACATATTGCTTATAGAAAATAATAATTCACATTTTCAATTATTGAATATCTGGTAGTCCAAAAGCAACTCTTATTAAATATGAAAAGATAACAACTTAATTATGGTAATTAGATATATAAAGATGTGTGTGTGTGTGTGTGTGTGTGTGTGTGTGTGAAAGTTGTTGACCTATTCTAAGTCTAAGTAGATAAACTATTAAAGATATTTAGCATTTGAGATATTCTTGTGAAGTATTAAAGAAATCTATTATTTTATATGTGAGTTGATATTTAAGTTTAAGGTTACGGGGATATTAACTTTAAAAGTAAATTCTACTAAGGTATATTTTACTTAGAATAATATTATATTAAGATTTGAAAGGTTTCAATATATCATTAAATTACTAATCAAGTCATAATACATTTTTCATTTAGTGGAAGTAATTATTTGAATCAAGAATTTCTTTAATAAACTTGGCATAATCACTTGAATTGTTCAAACAATAATGTACTTTAGAATATAAGAGTCACTGGACATGTAAAAGAAGCTAAGGTTTCGTAAAAGATTCATATATTTAAGCAAGTTGTCTTAATATAAGTGAGAAAAAATTTGTAAAAATTAAGCAAGTACTCACTATAAATATTTTCAACATTGACTTTTACGTTAAGTAAAATATGTGTGATAAATTTTAAAGATTATATACTCGCATGAAATTGAAAATTTCTCAATTAAATTTTGATAAATTGTAAAAAAAATACATTATTTAAGATGTATGATTTTATTAGTTGGAAACCCAAAATTCTTAGAATGATAAATCAAGTGTTAATAATTAATACACCAGTTTCACTTTAATACTATACTGGCTTATAAGAACACAAATATAATCAATGCACTTATGGATAGTGAAGAAAACATGCACAATGAACAAGTTGCTATGAAGGAACTAGCTTTCAAATACTATAGTGATCTCTTCGATAATGTTTTATAAACTAGATCGGACACCGAATCGGACAAAAGAAAGGTTTCAGGTTTAAAGGTTCAACCGGTATTAAACTACTATAAAATCGGCATATAAGAATACTTGTGATGCTTCATCATCTCCAAAAGATATATCATGAGCCTCTTCATTTTCCTTTTTCTTTTTTACTTGTTACTGCAAATAATTTCCAATACTCTCATGTACACTAAATGGGATTTTTTTGCAAAAAAAATTACCCTTAATACCAGCAAGATGTTCTTTTCATTTTATAAATTTCTCCCCCTTTAAATATTCTACTACAAAACATATAGTTATATTGGGTATTCCTATCAGATGCTTGAGAAGAAGAAAAATAATTCTATGTTGGATTAGACTTACCACAAATAGAGGATGATATATTCATTAAATCTTTTTCTCATGATTTCATATTCTCTATTATGATTTAACGTAAAAGCTACAATAAAATAATTACGTATACCATCGTCAAGGCATAAGTCTCCTACTTAAATAATTCTCATCATCAGTTATAATAGAGAGTGACAGTCACAAGCATAAAATCATTCTTTAGGATACCCTTTTTCAACAATTTTTGAACCTTGTCCTATTAACTAAGTTAAATTGTAAATATAGGCCTGGAAAAGCAAAGACAAAATGATGAAAACTCTTTCTCATCTTCTAAAACCGAAGATTATTAGAATTACATATATACCTCAAGTTGTGTTGTTGGTATGTTTGTTTGTATCTGATAGCTTGTCTTTGTTTTAGAAAAGGTTTTGTCAGTATGGAGTACAGTAATCACTCAAACTAAATTAGAGTGAGCAAAGAAAAATAAGAATGATTGCATTTCAAATATTTAGAGTTGTTTTAACATCTCTTATATTATTGCACTCTTCTTGTCACATACTGATAAGTGAGTTCATTTTTTTGCTAGGAAATTATTAAAAGGGCATCTTTAAATCTTAATAGTTCCAACCTTGTAAAAACTGAAGTTTCATTCCTACCAAAAAAATTTGAACTTCCTTTTAATGCCAAACAAACGCAATTAAGGGAAGTATACAAATGGATAGGATTTAGTTTTATGTTCATGTTTTCTAATAGGATCAGTGTCAAAAAGTATCAAGACACATAAATGATGAAAAAGTATCAAAACACACAAATGACCAAACATAACCACAGAAGACCAACAACACAATGGTAAATGAAATCAAATCACACTCGCTTATTAAACTTTGATCCAGTAATTACCAAACTCTTACGGGTTTGCTCCACTTCAAATAGTCAAATGCTATCTTGCCAAAATATTGCAAGTGTAGTTTTCAATTTTGATATTTTAGGTCAACAAATTAAATACTTCAACGGAGTATATATAACACAACTATCAAAATTAGAGATTAAAATGAAATAGAGTTCAACCGTTAAAGAAAACTAATTAATCAATAAGTATTGGTTTGGGCCAGGAGCCTAGCTCAGTGGTATGAGGCGTGCGTCTCAACGCAACAAAACCTCTGGGTTCTGGGTTCGAGTCGCACACCCACGCACAAATCTTGAACTTCTCCCCAGGGGACAATACCTGGCCGGTGAGGCTCCCGGCCCAAACCAAGTATGAATAAAGAAGAAATTTCCTATAGTTGGTACTCTTATAGATGAAACTATTGACTGCCTTATACCTATATGTTATCTCTTAACATGTCGAAACCTAGAATAGCACAATAAACTGAACAAACCCAAACTCTATAGAAACATGGATTGACAACTAGAATAAGCATTTCACTCTAAATCCCATTTATCAACTCTAAAATTTTTTGCTCCTCCATCCATGTAGTTCCAATACCTCATACAAACCTATAATATATTCTTCCCTCATCCTCTCCAGTAAGCCAACATTAGACACCCCAAAATGGAAAATGAGTAGTACCTTGCATTCGACAGATATGTTAGTCGTTATCCCCATTCCTGGTGAAAGAAAGTAGCAGACATACTCATTTTTTGGTTGGTATTCTCTAATGAGTGGCGTTAATAGATTGTTCTTCTCCTTTAGAATCTTTAACCACCTATAATGGCTTTTCGCATCTATCTCCACTATATTAGATACTTCAATCATTTCTAGAAATAGCATAGAGAACCATAGAAGTTTGAACCTCTGCCACTGTAGCTCTAAGAGAGAGTCCTAATCTTGATGATCATCGCATCATGAAGAAACTCATTTCGACAACCACTACGACTTCGAGAGACAGATTAACAAGAGAAGCAGTAATTTCAAGAAAGAACGAAAAATCACATTTTAAACTCAAACAAGCATCACATACCCCTTTGAAATGAAAACAATCTTGGAAACCTTCAAGAAGACCTTCTTAGTCAGATGTAGAGACAATTCCTTCGATCACAGTGTTTAGTCACAAAGGAAGTAAGAGATCAAAGTTGCTTTAACAAGCTTGTTATCTCAGACCAGCTACACACATTTAAGGACATAACTCCTCAGCCATTGGGTTCATATTAGCTACCTAAGGAGAGTCAATAAAGCTTGATTTCTGCATCTATGGGTTACCCATAAGTATCATATTTACTTACGTGCATCTATTAAAGTGATGAGATCTGCGAAGAGAAGATGGTGAAGAGTAAAGAGTAAAAGTGAGGAGAGTTTAAGTTTTGATTTTTAAAATCTGAAGTTTAGGTGAATAGTTCAATCAGTTCACTAATAAACCGGTTGGTTCTTTAATAAACGGGCTAATTTTTATATATACAGGTTATTAAATGAAACTAAAATGGATAACTATCTAGTTAATATGAACTGGCTAGCCCAGTTCAGTTTTTAAAACATTGCCCTTTGGTACTACATCCTTTGCTTTTCTTCAGTCCAGTTAATCTTAGTATATATACACTCTAAACTTGAGGCAAATTCTTACTTATTGCTTATCGGGGCAATTACGCCAGAAGAAATCAGAATAGTGATGTTCAACTTCTAACCAGATAAGGCACTTAGACAAATGGCTTAAATGCTTTTTTTTCCAAAATACTTAGGTCATAATAGGAGGTGTAGTAGTTGATTATGTATAGGAATTCATCAACAACTAGAGGACACTTAAGCAGTTAAACAAAACTACATATGTTTGATTCTTAAGAAGGATAACCCTACATCTCTACATGACTTTAAACATATTTCTTATTGCAATATGGTCTACACAGTAATGGCAAAAATTCTAGTAAGAAGGCTAAAAAAATATCGTCACACCTATCATCAACAATTTTCAGAGACCTTTCATTGATGGTAAGAAAACGAGGGACAAACTATTACTATATTAGGATTTATTTAAAGATTAATATACTAATCCTGCCATTAGAAGTTTCCCTATGAAAATTGATCTCTATAAAGCTTTTGATTCCTTGGAATGGGAATCCCCCTAAATTGTCTCAAAGCATTCAATTTTTAGACCTATTTATCTCTTGGATCATATCTTTTATCTCTACCACCTCCTACTATGCCTTTATCAATGGAGAACATACACAATCATGAAGGGAGCTATAGGTATCAAGCAAGGAGATCCACTGTCTCATTACCTGGTCATAATTGCCATAGAATTCCTAATCATAGTGACTCAGAAGCACATTTCCAACTCAAGGGAATTCAGGTATCATTATAAATGTAGGGAATTAAATCTCTTTTTCTTAGAATATTCAAATGATCTCTTATTTTTTTATTAAAAGAACCCCTAGCCTTTGAAAATCGTGATCAATTCTCTATATATGTCTTGCTTGAGAATTAACTTACAGAAGAGTAAGGTGTTGCTCAATATTGGAGTATCTAAAACATCTATGCTTTAACAAATTTCCAGTATGAAGGTCCAAGAATTACCTTTCACCTATCTTGGTTTGCCTATATTCCCTAAGAAACCAAAGTTCTCATACTGCTTTAGGATAGTGGAACTTATAAAAAGGAAAGTGGTAACCCAACAAAATAGATACCTCTCATTTGTTGACCATTCAACTAACAAAAAATATTCTTTCAAATATTGACACACACTAGGGCTCTCATACGATGTTTCCTAAAAGACTAATGAAGGAGTTAGAAAGGATTATTAAAAGATTCCTTTGGACTAGTGATTTGAATAATCCTTTTGGTGATAAATTAAAATGGACAAAAGTTTATTTCTTTAAGAAGGAAGGAGGGTTAGGGATAGTTTCTTTGAGAAACAACCATATACTAATGGCTAAGTGGATTTGGAGACTTATGAATGAAAAAGAAGAAATTTGGGTAAGATGAATTCATGTTTATTACCTGTCTAGTAGTTATTTCTAGAAGTTGAAAGAAAACAAATTGCATTCTCGGCCATTCATTGAAGTTTTAAGACTGAGGGAGATCGTTTACCCTTACATAAGGAAGTAAATTAGGATTGAACATGGGATATGGCTTTGCTATAATGACTAGTGTTAGATCATTCCTCTACACTAAAGGTCTGACCTTAGCTCTTTAAGAAATGGGTTTCCTTTGAGCTCTAGGGTCTCTGAAATCATTCGAGATCAATCATAGAGTTGTCCTCACAAAGGAATGACTTTTATTGCCAATAACTTACCTAATTACTCCTAGATCATTGACAATCCGTATGGCAATTGCACAGATTAGGGACATTTACCAATGTATCATACGAGAATAGAATTGGAGTTCATTTGCCCAGGGTTAGCTAGTCTGAATTTGTTATGCGTAATGTTATAGTACCTAAGACATATGCTACATGTTGTTTAACAATTTTGGGTACGCTTTAAACCAAAGATAAATACAACATAAGTCAAACCAACCAAAGCAGAAGAAGGGAAGCTGCTGGAAATACTCTATACGCATCCTCTCCACTGGGACAGCTCAAACAGAAGCTAGGAGCAGATGGTCAGCAAGGGCCCACACATGACCGTAGCCACCAAAGTCAGTCCAGAGCCTGCAGCAAAAATATCCAAAGCCCATTGGAGCATACCCCGATCAGACATGGCTACCGAACAACCCCAATCAAAAGTATCGTCACAAAGAAACCTACATAAATGCTCCTTATACCCCAGTACAACCATTGAGAGGTTAGCTGTAAACATCCCCCTGTACATCCGAAGGCAAGCACTATAACACATGCCTCAGTACACCGAAGGAGTCTAAATACTAAACCTCAACCAAGCTGCTCACCTCAAACACGTCGAAATGGAATCACTGGGGGCATACCCCAATCAAATATGGAAAATGAATATTACAACCATAGAGGATAAAGACACCCACAATTACCCCCATGCCCTATACCCCCGAATGGAACCATCATCCGTAAACCTTTACCCCCCCTGTACATCCAAAGGAAAGCAATACATCTCACCCTGAGGCCAGAGGCTAACACAAGGTACATGAATACTTGGGGCGTACCCCAATCCATCTAGAAATCTATGCCAATTGACCCTTTCCCCATGTACATCCATATAAAAGCCTTATCAAGCCCAATGCCTAGTACTCCCAAGTGGAGGCTAGCAATATTAAGCCTCGACCACCCCATACATCCAAAAATAAGTACTACAATATAAAGCATGATCCATTACAAAATATCCGAATTCACATCTTAAGAGGGACATAGGTTGCCCCAAACAAACCCCAACCTGCTCACTAGACTCGAATAGAGACTAAAATCACTAAGCCTCCACTCGGGCTCAAGCACAATGTTCCCCAAAATAACCAAGAAGAGGTTATGAGCAAACACATCCAGTAAGTTTTCTTGTATCCGAATGTCATAAGGTAATTAGATCATTGGGATACAGCCTATATAGAATTCTATACATTGTTGTCTTTATTTTTATGATTACATCAGAGCTTGTAATGGAAGCAGACTCTAACTAAATCAAATTTCTTGCCTTCCATGTCATGTACGTGGTGCATATAAGTCCAAGTCTAGCAGCTTTGCTTCTTATACCTGCTCCAGTGTAATCTTTTTTTATCCATTTTATAGTCCTGCGTAGTGAAGACATGGTCCGGGTCAATCCTAGTCATACTCTGATGGCTCGCTATATTTCACCTATAAAAGCACAATTGAAAACAAGTGGTCAGCAGTTTCTGTTTCTCTTTTGCACAGAGCACATGTTCCTCCTCTGTCCCCTAGGATCAAGCTGATGAGAGGGGGGTGATGCTGTATGACACCCAGCTAGACGTGCCCTCGGCCGAAAGGCTTTAGGTGCAACTTGCATTCAAAGACTCGATGGTTCACAGGATTTTGCAATTCACACCAAGTATCGCATTTTGCTATGTTCTTCATTATTACGAGAGCCGAGATATCCATTGCCAAGAGTCATTTTGATTCGTAATGAAGTGGGGCACCGCCTTCCATTCCCAGGGCGACCATCGCGAGCCTGTTCATTATCATGTTCCTTAGCGCTCCTTGCGCCGTGGTTGGTTGGTTGAACTGCACTATTGCCAGCACGGACGAGGGCTCCGGGCGAATTTCTCACTCCAAAGCCCCCTCTTCTATCCGAGGGACAACTTGTTCGTGGGTCGTTTTGTTTTGCAGGATTCAACAATGATCCTTCCACAAGTTCACCTACGGAAACCTTATTACGACTTCTCCTTACTCTAAATGATATGGTTTAGTGGACTTCTCGCAATGTCACCGGCGACGAACCGCCCACGTCGCCGCGATCCAAACACTTCACTGAACCATTCAATCAATAGGAGCGACGAGCAGTGTGTACAAAGGGCAGGGACGTAGTCAACACGAGCTGATGACTCCCACTTACTAGGAATTCCTCGTTAAAGACCAATAATTGCAATGATCTATCCCCATCACGCTGAAATTTCAAAGATTACCCGGGCCTATCGGCCAAGGCTATAGACTCGTTGAATACATCAGTGTAGCGCACGTGCGGCCCAGAACATCTAAGGGCATCACATACTTGTTATTGCCTCAAACTTCCTTGGGCTGAAAGGCCATAGTCCCTTTAAGAAGCTGGCCACGGAGGGTCATCTTCGCATAGCTAGTTAGCAGGCTGAGGTCTCATTCCTTAACGGAATTAACCAAACAAATTGCTCCACCAACTAAGAACGGCTATGCACCACCACCCATAGAACCAAGAAAGAGCTATCAGGAATTCTTCACTTCTGGTAAACTGCTTCGACAGTTAAATCATACGGCCCTTACCCTGCTCCCCAAAACTTCTTCCACACCCAAGGTCACTGATTTCCGACCTATTGCGTGCTTAAACGTGGTCTACAAGATCATCACCAAAATTTTGACAGCCCGGTTGACCTTGGAGGTCGGACACTTAGTTGATCCAGCCCAAGCGGCGTTCATCCCGGGTCGGCATATGCATGATAACATTTTTTTAGCAC
>JANKOD010000007.1:8483446-8495732 GCA_026284645.1 Erythroxylum acuminatum
TTGATAACTGCTTCTTTCTTCTTGTTTCTTGATCTTTGAAGAATCAGTTATTCAGTTGAGTTCTGTAACTAACTCAAGCTGACTAATCATCCAACGGGGTATCGGTTCTTCCGTCTCATTTTTGGCTTCCATCTCATTTTCGACTTCTGTCTCATGTTTGTATCGTCTCATTTTTGTATCTGCTTCCGTCTCATTTTTGCGTCTCATTTCTTTCGTCTCATTTTTCTTCCGTCTCATTTTGCTTCCGTCTCATTTTTCTTCCGTCTCATTTTGGTTTCCGTCTCATGTTGCTCCGTCTCATTATTGTATCTGCTTCCGTCTCATTTTCTTTTGTCTCATTTTGCTTCCGTCTCATTTTATTTCGTCTCATTTTGCTTCCGTCTCATGTTGTTCCGTCTCATTATTGTATCTGCTTCCTTCTCATTTTCTTTCGTCTCATTAGTTTGTCTTCATCAAAATTATTAATCGTAAAGTCATTTTGACTTAACATCTGAGAGGAAGGAAATCATTGATTGGGTAAGAGAACTTTTAACAATTGAGCAATGCTAACTACAATATCTTTAAGATAGCATTTAATTGTTTGATCTATGCAATATGGAAAAAGAGAAATGCAGGAGCCTTTAAAGTAACAAAGCAATTATCCGAGACCTTGACATTAACCATAACATGTTGGATCAAGTGGATAATAGTTACAAGACATTCATAAATTCATATTAGCAACGAAATGAAAACAAATATGGAGTTTACCTCAAGGCCATTAATGACTTTTGAGCATTAGAAACTCATAATTACCTACTAAGAAGAGTGGTTCAATTATTGATAAGAGCCATATTTCCAATATAGTCTACATTTCGGCTTGTTTATGACTAAATAACTACCACTCCGTCGTTTGCAATATGTATGATGCTAGTGCTCTTTAAGCTTGACAAAGCATGCCTCATCCACTCTGTAAAAATATTGTTTGCACTCTCTAGCTCTTATAGTCAAGTCTTGACAATATAGTCATGCAAAAGCATTAAAAGGCTTTATTAACTTTGTATTAGACTTTGGCCTTTTCCCTCTAGGGCAATTTATAAATTAATTTAAATTTAAAAGGATAAATATTTAGATTTGTTTAACCTTGTGTCATGGACTACATCATATATGAATGCATATATATTACAACTTTTTTAAGGGATCGCCAAATATACAATACGAAAAATTTATATTTAGTTTAAGAAATTTTTGTAATAATTAATGCAATGCATTTACCATAAGACCTTTAAAATTCAAGAGAATTTATTAATGATATTTTATATGAACACAATGTTAAGATTATTGTACTAGATACAGTATTGCACTAATATCGGCCAATACTGGGTACTGTTGCAGGCAATTTTTTTTAATTTATGTAATATTCTCTAAATTTTTTAAAATTTAAAAATAATCCATTAGTATATTATACTATATACTTTATAATTTTACATCAACTTTGTCTTATAAAATCATAATAATAAAATTTTAAAATAATAGCAATTTATTTATTTTTATTAACATTGATTTTCAAATATTTCACATATAAATAATAACCACAATTAATATGAAAATCATTTAATCATCATACAAATATAAAATTAAGAACAATACAAATTATTTAAAATATTATAGTTTCATCATATAATAAATAATAATTACATCAAAACATCAATTAAAAAGAACAATAAATATCCTTAACTTTCTAACTATTACAATTTATAACAAGAGTTTGTGATGAGGAAACAATTAACTAGAAGCGAAACCTGAAACAAATACATTTACATTTACAATTACATTGCATATATAAAATTTAACGTATACATCAAATATAAGTAAAATTAAAAGAAGAGGAGAAACAAAAACTTATAACTTCATTCAATCATCTAGGAGTGATACCCGCTATAACTGCGTTATTTAGTACAAAATTCTCATAATCATCATCATTCAAATTCATTGTACCAAATGACATATCAATACTTTCTCATCCAAAATTATCTTCAAAGTCACTCCCATCTATCAAACTTGGTTCCTCATAAACCCAATCTTCCAAAAGATTGGTATTATCAATGCAAATTGGATCTACTAAACTACGTGTTCTATTAAGAATCTTAATAAATAATACAATTTAATTATTAAAACATTATAGAAAATTATATATAACTTCATAATTATAACATTATACCTTTCTTGAAGCTTTAAATTGTATCGAACGAACATCAAGTCATTCAATGTTTTATGCTCCAATCTATTCATTTTCTTAGAATGGATGAATTCAAATGGACTTTATTTCCTTTCATAGCCTGTTGCACTCACACATTGACTTAGAATTCGAATTGTAAACTTTTGTAATTCTAGAAAACCCCTCTGAATTAGTCCCACCAAGAAATTATAAGTCATAAGACAATTAAAAAAAGCACTATAAACAAAATAAAGTGATAATTAATTTTTAACGAGTAACAAAAGTAAAAAAATATATACCTAAATTAAGTTTTGCTCTTTGTCGAATGACAATTGGTATCCCAAAATCCCCATAAGACTGCTTATAAATCTTCATTTTTAAGCCTAGGAGATCTTGTATCTTCTCATGGGCAATAACTGTTGTAATAATTAATAACATTTCCCTATTAACGTCAACTTTCTTTGTAAAAACTGGTTTGAAATAGACACTAAGATTTAAAAATGCCCCAACTGCAAACAACGGAGAGTAAAGTTGTTTTTTCCATCTCTCATTGATATTGCAAGATAAGGAGTGTACAAAAAAGGCTTATTTTTCGTATTGGCTTTGATTGCTTCCTTCACCCTCTCTGTAACATCATAAAAATAACCCATTTTTGTCTTTTCATCACTATTATCCAAACGAAACACCCCCACTAAAGGTTCACAAACTCGGATGGAAAATTTTCATTGGGATCAACGTTTAGTTTTGTTAAGTATAATTCTGGAAACCTCCAATCCAGTGTTAGATATAGCTTGCTGAGCTGCAACCCACTTATCACTTATAAACATTTGTTTAAAAACTTTCTTCATCATAATAAAAATATTGAATTGATGCAATTCTAGTAATAACAAGACAACACAAATTTTTACCATTAGTAAACTCCTTTCTTATTAAATTCAAGACTCATGCACAATTATAGATGAACTTGGTCACCTTTTTTGTTTTCTACACAGTTTCATCAATAATAGGAAAGTACCTAGCATCTCCAGCATTTTCTAGCATTAAGTCACCGCAATGTGCAACACAAGGAGTTCAAAAAAAAGAATTATACTTGCTTTATAATCTTCTTCTTGTCGCTTTATAAGTGGAATCATTGTCAGTGATGAACTAAACAATATTTTCTGACCCTACTTTATTCACAACTTCATCGAATATTTCAAATAAAGTAGCAGTATTCCTAACAAGGCCAAATGCATGAATAAACTTAAAAAACATTGAGCCCTTTGTAGAATAAACCAAAAAATTAATAATAGGCTTACGTTTCCCATTTGTCCAACTATCACACATGATTAAACACTCATAAGTAGCCCAATATATTCTTCTTTCATCTAAATGACTTTTAATTTTATAAACTGAGCTACTTAAAAGTTTATCTCTATAGTCATCAATAGAAGGAGCTTTGCATCCCAAATCGTAAGAAGCTATAGCATCTACCATAAGCTGATAATAATAAGATTGGGAAGCATTGAATCCTATACTTGAATCATACAACCATCTATCCATTTCCATATCTACATTATGAGTCATTTCTCTTGTTTACATGGCATTACAAATTGAAGGCTGAGCTCTATGATTTGTTTGTAGTGCAAAAAAAGTTAATACCTACCTTCTTCTTTTCCTAACATGAAGTCTAGATGCAAACTTCACCTCTTGCTGGGAAGGGACACTACCATTTTTAACATTTCCACTATCATCATAAATACCAACAAACGAACTTCTACTACTAATTTCATAATTCAATCTCTCCCCTCTATCTTTCTCGTGATGATACTCTTCAAGCAAAGTTCTCATTTGCCACTTCACATCATAACTCACTTTTTTACATGGTTCCACATCTCTTTTAACCCTAACTAAATGCTTCTTTAATCTGGTGATTCCTTCATCTTTCAAATGCTTGTTACAAAATAAGCAACTATTATAGTTCTTCATACAAGGGACCAATGCAGCATGAGCCCAAGTTGGATTATTGTATCTTCCTAAAGCGGTTGAATATTAGCTACACTAATCCAACTCGGCTACAATAATCCAACTTGGCTACACATTGGCTACAATTCAAAATGGAAGGAAAAAAATGTGTAGCCAAGTTGGATTATTGTATCTTCCTAAAGCGGTTGAAAAAATGTGTAGCCAATATCTTCCTAAAGCACTTGAACTTCCTTCCATTTATCTATAAAAATAGATGAAGACATATATCAAAATAAAGAAAACATCATTTCATTATCAACTACTATCACAAGATATGTATTGTTTAACTCAAAAGTCCAAACTAACACATTACACAATACACATATACATCTTATAATATATAACTTATTATGTATGATTACATCATACAAAATTCGATTTCATCCATCACAATTCACCAATAAATCAAAAACTAACAATCAAGTATTCAACACGCACAATTTAATTTCATCCAATACAATTCACCAATAAGTCAAAAACTAACAATTCAAATATTCAACATATACAATTACACAATAAGCATATACATCTTATATAATTTAAGTCATGTTTATGATTACATCATACATAATTTAATTTCATCGAATCCAATTTATCATAAGTTAAAAACAAATAATTCAAGTATTCAACATACATAATAATTCAATATACTTAATAGTCATCAACTTGAATATGTTTGAGGACAAATAAAAAAGATTACATGTGTGAAGTGAATTTAACTTAATAAATAAGGAAATTTTTTGCTTCATTATGTATGACTTAAATATGACATTAGTCATTTAGTCTTTTTAACATAAATGAGTTTTGCCATTTACTTAACAAATAAATTGAGTATTGAGGACTAAAAAATGGCAACTTATGTCTAAAAAAAATTATTCCCTTTGACCAATTTATAAAACAAAGATTAACTTTTAAGATATTAAAGAAATACTTTGTTGATGTTTAAGATTAAACTTACAAACATTTAACTAATTCATTTCAATTTGATTAAATCCACAATAACAATTATTACCAATCATAAGTCTTTTTATAGAAGATAATTTGATGTATTAAGCAAGAAGTAAAAAAAAGCTTTATAAATTTCAAAAAAATTTAAAAAATTGATTAGAATTTAAAAATATATTAAAATCACATTTAATTTAATTAAATTAATAACAAGTATATACTTATTTAATATTGCATGTTCAACCCTTTTCAAAACAAATTTGAAGAGGATAAACTTAATCAATACTTTAAAAAATATCATTAAGTTAAATTTAAATAATATCTTGTAAAATATAAATGTATACAAACAATTACAACTTTCATGTTTCAACTTTCAAACCCAAATTTTCCAATGGATTTATTTTCTCCATTAATTGGCAATGCTTAAATTACATTCAAATTGAACTTACACAAATATTTACGACTTTCAAACTCAAACTTCTCAACTAACACAAATAGTTCCAACAATTCTAATTTTCAAACCATTCACAAAACACCTATGACACAACACAATCCAAATGCAATTTAGGAGCAAAAAAAAATTAAAATCAAAACACACCCAAAAAGGTCAGAAATAGCAATTTGTTCGGTTGGGTCAGGTTGTTTTTCTACGTCTAGTTGGGTCAAGAAACCAGACCTGAAGTTTGCAATTTATGGTTTCAACTTCAAGCGAGCAACAACGATGGTGGCACGTGGAGAGCAGCAGGGGCCAGACGTAGTGGTGAGAAGAGGCGCGGTGGAGAGGAGACATGGTGGACGGGTGGAGAGTAGGTGCAGACAATGGGACTGGGGAGAGTAGCCGGCCCAGTGGAGAGTAGCGGCTAGCGGGTGGTGGTGATTATCATTCAGATCTTGAAGCAACTTCTAGCACAGGAGCTTGAAAAGTTGATATCTACTTAATGGATTACCAACTATTAAAAGATGTTCCGCGTGCCCCATCAACACTAAACCATGATCCTGTTAGCAACTTAGCAATAGAGAATTTTCCACATCCGCACTATGGTTAACTTTGGAAACATAAGACAGGAGAACGTTAAGGGGAGAGAGAGAGTTTTTGAGAATTTGAGAGTCAGAGGGAGCTTGCATGGGTGGGCGGGGTGTTTTGGTTTTTTTTTTTTTTTTTTGCAATTCAATTATTAGAAAATTTAAAATTTATGGAATCGATCGGTATTTAACAGGTAAAACTTACATTAAGCTGATACCAAAGAGGTTGGTTTCGTACCCAGCTGGTATCGGCAGTACTATACAAAAAAAAATGTTAATTTGCAAATCTAGGTGAGACAGCTCCAATTTTTTGAACATAGATACGAAAAGATAGATGAAAGCGACTTAGTTGCCTAGCCTGTTAACATATTCATGACGAGACTGATAAAAAGACCACACAACATGGTGGTTTCCATACAAGAGAATCAACAAAGATAGATGAAAGAGACAACCTTCGTTGCCTAATCTGTTGACATCTTGATGATGAGACTGATAAAAAGACCACACAACATAGGGGTTTCTATACAAGAGGATCAATGAAAAAAACATCATACTTAAAGCAAAATCATACAGATTATCAACACCAGTTACCGATAGAAGTCACACAATTAAGCCAATCCCCACACTGTTCTCTTACAAACATGATGTCTCTGCTTGTTTTCACATCTAATTATAAGGGACCAGTTGCAAATCTATGGAACTGCACCTTGTGCACATTACCTTATTGGTTGGGTCCTAGAAGAGCTAAAAGGAATGCCCTGTAATGGCCAGACGTGTCCGAGTGAACTGCATCATTCAACGTCTTCTTGTACTTCTTCAGGTATTCAGCTTTTATGTATTGCATATCAATTTCAGTCCTTGTCACAATTACTCTTACAAGCGCAGTGTCATTGGTCCCCAGACCTTTCATCGCTTTATGCAACACCTGCAATTCACGGAGAAAGATTACAATAACTTTGACTTCTACTCCCCAATCCCGTTGAACTGGGATGGTAGCATCCTAAGGTAAAAAGGAAACCGACTAGTACAAGTTTTCGTGGAATCCTAGTTTCATGGTACTAGTGAAATACAAATGTATAACCTAAGTGGACCCTGATGGTAGAAAACAAGAAAGCAAAAGATTAACATTCCAAACAAGCATATGATCAACCTATTAAGAATCGGGTAAATTATTTATCTCAACTTTTTAACAATTTATTAAATATCTCAACTTTCATTTTATACCACCAGAGCAAACAACAACAACACCTAGTACCTAGTATGAATCCTGCTGCTCCAGGGCTCATTTTATACCACTACATATCAAAATTTATCAAAAATATATATTTATGATAGAAATTAAAAGTATTCAAAATGATTTTGCCATTATATTCAAAACAATTTTTTAAAGCTCCCTATAAAATTTGGCAACATTATTCTCCCTATAAAATTTTGGCAACATTTATTTTTCATTTCTTATGATTTTTCAAATTTTAAGCATTCAAAAAATTATAAAAAATAATTTATTAATCAAATATTTTCAAATTTTTACCAAAGATGCATTACGTTATTATTAACACTGGTACAAATTTTCTAGTCAAAATTCCAAGTACTGAACTTTTTTGAGAATGACAACTTAATATAATGAAATTCTCTCACCATCTGAGATATATATGTATTAACAATTTTTAAATCACGACATCTAATGTTACAAAATGAAAGTTTAGATATATTTGATATTTTACTCATAGTTCTGGACATCCTATATAATTTAACATTAAAAATATGATCAAGACTATTAACGATGACCCCAAATAAGACAAACTTATTTTCATTCTGTTGCATCCAAACAGTAAAAGGAAGAAAAATGAAAACATTCTTGATTCCTCAAGTTGCAAAATCCCCAGACAATGATACCAAAATTTAAGTTGAACTTACGACATAATGTTTTGTCCCTTTTCATTATCAACCTTCATGGAAGATCTTTTAACTGATACAGTTAAAAAAATGAAGCAAAGAACACGATAACACAAGTTAAGATCATTGGTCATAAGAATCACTATTATCTGTCTTCACATAGCCACCAGTAAGTCATTTAAAGATTATGACCCGTCTAAACAAGAGGTGACGTCAAAGTATCTCTTTATGAGAAACCAATTACAGTAAGAACTATTAACTCTGCTGAATGGTTAAAAATTTTACCTTGGCAAAATATCGTGCAGGATTTTCTGAGCATTGCAAAATTGTCAATAGGCCGAGTTTAAAATGTCCTGATGTTTCTCTTTTTAATGCCTGATTTTGTTTGAATTAGATTTAACATAGTAAAAACATTTATAACAAAACAAAACAATAGAATTTGAAAATGCTTACCTTCTTCAGTGAATTTCCATACAAGTTATTGTAAGCAAAACTAACAGCAGCCAAATGCACAGCACTTCGTTCACAAAAAATATGAATGAAAGCATTTTCGTCAGTCCCCAACCTCTTTTCCCCTGCTTTATACAAAGTCTTGGCATCATTCTCAACGAATGCTCTATCAACTTCAGGTCCTTCATAACGAGGTGTGCTAAGGTATGCAAGCAAGAGCTTCATAGAAAATTTTCCATGACTAAACAACTTCAGTATCATATCTTTAGTGCCTAAAGAAACTAAACAAATAAATACACCAGTGATGAAGGAATAAGAAATTCAAATTATCACTTTCTGAACAAACAAGTGTATTGGATGAATTGGTCAATCTTCTCAGTAGACAAGCAAAATTTGTTGTATTCTTACCCCACAAGTGCCAATAGCAACAATCCATCCAGCTATAAGAGACTATTATATAAATTTTGAGAAGAAAATGCTCATGAGGTACAGCCGCATATAGTCATGCAGTAAACTTCAATTTACTGCCTTATGTTATGTCTAGGCTGGATTTGAAAATCAAACAAGTGTATTGCAAGTTCTGCAAACTTATGTGTGAAAGCTTGGATCACATCCCCTTTCAATGTAGTTATACAAGCATCATCTGGAATCTGATTCAAAGTTAATGCAGATTACAATCTGAGAGCTGGTTCCAAATGATATGCTGATCCTCTGGGGATAAACTTCGGATAAAAAGTGATACAACTATATTTAAACTATGCTTGAGCTACTGTGTCTATGGCATTTAGCGAGAAAGGAACATGCCAACATGGTGAACAGGATGTTTATTCATTGAGCAGGTTCAAAATCAATTGGATAAGGGAGGTTAAAATTGCAAAAGGTTTAGTGATAGCCTTAAGAAGTTCAAGCATCAGTCTCTGCAGAGTGTGCCTCAGACTCCTCAGGCTTCAGGTCCTTGTCTGGAGAGTTTAAATCCTTCTTAAGCTTGATCTCAACAGTGATTTCCCCAGCTTAGAGTCTCTAAAGCATATCCCTAGCAAGCTTCTCTGCTTTACCAAGCTAATGCTATTGTTTTGTTACCAGATTCAGGTTTGTTACCCGTTTTGGGGAAGCTCTTAATTCAATTTTCTTTCAAATCTCAAAAAAAGAAGATAATAAATGCAATCTTTTGCAATCAAAAGAGAGCTACAAGTGTCCATAACTTCTGTAGTTTAGCACCAGAATCATCTGAAACTTATGTTTCTAAACAGTACGTCGACAAATATATCTCACTTTACTTCTATATTGGCAGATGAATAATGAGATCAAAGAATGTTATCAAGGGGAGGCAATACCAAAGTAAAAATGAAGTTTCTGAACCACATGTTTCTAAAAAAAAAAAAGCTCATACGAAAAAGAAGGCTCACCCTTTTATGATCTCCAGAGGTCCGTGCTTCAATATCATGCTCAAGGTAGGTTCCAAATTTTGCATAATAATGTTGTTTGAAAACCTGTATTTGTGATGGAATGCGAGAGCAAATTACCTCAGTTACACCTTCCAGATTTAAAGTGTTGGCAGTTATTCCTTGCCTTATAATTACTGCATCACGTCCAGGAGGATCATGCATCCAAAGCAGAACAGCTGTCTAGAAAACAGATAACACTTTTCAGAACTTTAAACATGTTATGTACATGTTCACGTGATAACAAACTATATAGTTCCTCTTATGGGATTTGCTAAAATATTAGATAGTAGAAATCCATGGTATTAAAAATGATAAAAAGAAGTCCAGTGAGTATAAAATTGGTACCTCCAATTTCCCACTCAGCTCCGAAGACAAGCGCTTAAAAAGGTCCTCAGAATACATTGTTCTATATTCGTTTAGGATGAGTGAACGTTGTGTTGCATCTCGGTGAGCAAGGATATTGATTACCGCAGAAGTGTCGCATCCAAATCCTTTTTAAAACAAAGAAAATCATCCATGTGATAACAGTTTGTAGCATTATAAAACTTCTATCATACACATGGCATGACTCTTCAGTGGATTTGGACCAACCATCGCCCTTAACAACTAAAAGTCCCACAGGAAAGTAAATCTACTAGTGCAGCTATCCAGAAAAGGCAGGCCTTAAACAGATAATCATTTGTACAGTGAATATCCTTAGATGGAGATCATAATGACACTAAATCTTACAATTACACTAAAGTAGGAATTAAAACATCAGAATTAGCATTTCATAAAGTTCATATTCCGAAATACTCCTACATTTATGATTTGGATTTTCAATGAACTTTCTTACATGCATTTATGTTATTAGAATCAGCCAATCTTTTTCTTAAATGCATTACTATTTAGGCACTATTCAATGCACTTGTACATACAAAGACATATCAATTGATACATATATGGACACATCTAAGGTGAAGTATATGTTCTGTATATGCAAAAAAAAAACAAAAAAAAAACAAAAAACAAAAACAGAACAAAAGGACATCTAATTTCCAAGGTAAATTAACTCAAAAAGTTATCTCAGTGACTTCGTAACAAATGGCCATCTACCAAACTAAGAGGGAGGCATCGTAAAGCTCTTATATGAATATCAAAAAGTAATGATCGAAGTGATTTGTAAGCCAATTTAATGTTCGTCTTGCACTTTACTTTCCATCTGCTACAATTCTCAAGACTACGGATAAGAAGTATCATCCTCTTTTTCAATTCTGAATACAAGTAGTTGGTCGTTGATACAAGGGACTAATGTGGGGCAATTGGATTCAGAAGCAAATATAGGTAAGTTGAAAAAATTAAAATGATGACCATAAATGAGGAAAAACTGACTTAATAACAATCCTTAGGAAAGATAAATTTATTTCTCTCAGATTTGCATCATCACCATCTGTATATCTCATATCTCGCTGTATCGCTCCGCAACCGCGATCAACCCAATAATTCCAGCAACTAGTAGGGAAACCAAATGTGTACACTTCAAACAATTTCCCCGGACATCAATCTGGCATGAAAGCTCTCGAGATACCCAGCCAGAAACCACAAAACAGCCACAAAGCAAGAGAAAAGGAATGAAATCTGAGAGAGGGGCAGCAGAGGAGAATGTACCTTTGAAAGCCTTGTGAAGTTGAATGGCATCATCTCTTGGGGAGCTCAAAACTGGAGGAACGGTTAAAGTTGCCATTTCACCACCTTCTTCCAGAACACATCACAAAGAACAATGGCAGAAGCAACCTGTATTTTATTTTATTTCCGGTTTTATATTAAGCAACCCCAAAACAGTTGCGGACATGATTAAACTGTCGGGGCCGGTGAGCGACCTCATTTCTTACATGTTTATTGGTATTTTATTTATTACCAACGTCTTTTGGACAAAATAAACAAGAATAATATTCTTCGAATATTTTTAACGTTGATAATAATTTTTTAATTTATAAAATTTGAGGGAGTGCTTAGTTCATGAGTTTTAGAATAAATCAATAGTTATAAAATGAATAATAAGTAGCTGGTTTTATATTATGATTATAAGAACAATATTTTTATATATGACTTTTCGGATTAGTCCATACCTCTGAAATATTGAAAGGAATGAGTTTTATTAAGTATATATACTAATGGCGAGTTGGGATAGACGACCACGCAATCCATCCCAACCGCCTATTTAATCCAACGGTGACAATCACCCCCTCCCCCTCTCTGAAAGTTCTACAGCCATCCCGCTCCTTCATTTAATCCGACGGTTTAAAAGTTCTGGAGCTATCTGTTCATTGAATGTTGTGCCTACCCAGTT
>JANKOD010000007.1:8502126-8514267 GCA_026284645.1 Erythroxylum acuminatum
ATATATTCATTTCTTAGATGATTATCATATCTATAGGCTTAGAATTATGTTATTGTTAGTGTTTGTACCTGTTTTAAGTGTTTGAGTGGTTTTGAGTATGAATTTGATCTTAATTTTATGTTTCAAGAGGTATTTGACGTGTTTATGAGTATATGAAAACAAGAAATTGATGAATGAAAAAGATTGTGGATGTATGCAAAAAGCCACAATCGTGGATGGCATGGAAAATACTAGCAACGTTGTATGGCTTTCTGTCACAACTGTGACACCATACATGATTGTGATAGAGGAATCAACCACATTGGGCATAATCATGCTTCGTGTTTCTAGGCACAAGTTTTTCGAGTTTTGAGAGTTCGGGGCTATTTTTGGAACTGAATTAAGTGGGAAAACCCCCTAGACACAACCTAGAACCCTCAAAAACTATAAAAGAATATAAAAAACACCAAAAAGAGGCAGCAACCACTACATCAAAGTAGATAAAAAAATTTAACATTCCATATCAAGACTTCAATCATGTTTTATTTTGTTCTCGTTATTTATTTCATTGTTTTGAATGTATGTTTGGATTTCTATGATGTATAACATGATTATGGATTTCTAAAATCATATTTAGGGATTATTCTAGAATTATTTTATTATGAACCTTACTTCTTGTTGAATTCAATATATTGATGAATGTTTGTGATAATTATCATGTATATACTTAGTAATAAATCAAGAGAGTGATTTAAGTCATAGTGTTAAGGTGCGCAATGAGAGTTGGTAACTTAATAGACTTATAATTAATAGATTAATAGACAATTGAAAAGAGAACCTAATTTTGAAATTAATTATCTATAAGATGGCTTCAGATCTAATTGAATAAGTTAGGAGTAGTTTTATGTATTAACATATTACAATTTTATAAATATCAAATTCAATTAGGGTTACTTGATTAGATCTTGAGAGAGAGTAATCAAAACTTTAGAATATCTTAGATCAAACATAAATTGAATTAACATGATAAAAGGAAACAAAATAAGGATAGAATAGTTCCTAAGTCTTCAACTTTGATCAATCTCAATTTCATTGGAAGCTCAATTACTTCATTGCTTACTTCTTTCATTTTGTTATTTTTTAATTTCAGCTATTTATTTTAATTCATATCAATCCCTAATGCTTTAGACAAATTTCTTTTCAAGTTGTTTAGGTGTTTAATAATCCTTGTAGGAACGATACCCTGGATATTACAAGATATGATTTGTATACTTGCAATATTGAGTTTTTTATTATAAAACTTGCTCAACAATAAATATAAAAAGAGGAGATCAAAAGCACAAAATTCTTAAGAACAAGGCTGTAGATTTTCTGGCTCAAAGCAAAGAAGAGAAGACTTCCAGATTCAATTCTCTACTCTCTTCTTATTTCCTTGTTGTTGTTAAATATTAATGATGATTAAACTCGAATATATAGTTACATATATGGATTGCTAAATTCCTTTTTAGGAATTACTCTTGATTTTTTTGATGAATTTTGCATTCTTAATTTAATGAAATATGTATGTGATGTTTATTGCTTTATATTTAATTTGAACCAACAGATCGGATCGAATCACCTATGTTGCATTGCCCAGTGAGTTGGTACCTAAATTGACCTATAAGCATTAAATTAATAGGCAACTGAAGAGAGATCTTAATTGTTTATTAGTTATCTATAGGATTGCTTCAAATCCAGTTATATAGTTAGAAAGAGTTTTGAGATATTAAGAGATCATAATTCAATTTCTTTCTATTTTAATTGAGATTAATTTATTAGATCTCAAGAGATGGTAATCATAATCATTCGATATCTAGGATCAAATAGGATTAAATCAAGAAGGTAAAGTAAAAACAAATAAGGATGAAAGTAATTCTTGGTCTTCATTATTGATTAATTGATTAATTCACTGCTACCTAGTTCATTATTTAGTTATTAATTCTCTATTTTTAGTTTAATTTTTAGTTATTCATCTTATTGTTTACCATAAACAAAATTTACAAGAATTTCAATTAAAACTTTAACAATACTTAGTAGAAATTGGCTCATCATCTAAGTTGGAAAGTGCACTGTAACTTACTAACTGATGTCAATAGGTCTGTATAGTTGGTAGTGTTGACATAACTCATCCTAGTTCATCTTGTAATATTTCAAGTTTTCCTTCTAGGGCTTAATATATTATTTTCTTTATTAAAAACTTTATATTATTACTAATTAATTATAAGTATAGTTAAAAACAATAGTTTTTATATTATATTGAAATTCTTTAATCTCTATTTTTAAGAAACCTTTAAATTTTAGTACTTATTTTTCTAATTATTAAAATTAGCTTCTAATGAACTTTTATTGCATATATTTAAAATGGAAAATTTTAAACACTTACTCCTAAAATTAGTTAGTCATTGAAATTTTTAAAGAGCATAATCAATTTTTTTTTAAGAATTTCAATTGAATAATTATGAAAAAGAAAGTGTTTTACAAGAATAGTGACCCAAAAATACAAAGCTTTGGCTAGCCAATACTATATTTTATTGCATAGCTGAATTCCTAAGCTTAAACAAGGGATTACAACTAACATCATGGTTAGATGTTCACTTCTCCAAATGCATATTGCCGGTCCCTATTAAGTTTTCTTCATCTCCTTGTCAAAGCTCATCTATTCTTGAAGTCCTTATTACATGTCTTACCAGACACCTCCTAGCGTTGGATTAGTCATTTCAAATGTAGTTGATACGCAAGATCACCCAGTTGTCATCGAATTACAATGCCAAAGGTGAATTCCATTAGTGCACTACTTTGTATGTGGTCTATCTACATGATCCTCTTAGCAAACTAAAATTTTGCATATTGAGATCAAATATAGTAGCCCTTATGAGTTGCTTTAAGATGCCTCAACCTTACAACGTTACTTACTTACTATAGCTCCTTATAGAGATGGGACTAGTTTCCCCTAGTGCTCCTCTACGGTGAGAACAGTCTCTGCTTCTTCTATATCGCTAGTATGACACTCCATTGTAATAGAAGTATAAGTGGCTCTACAGTTTAGATTCCAAATAAGAGTTAATAAAGTATTCTATCTCAAATTTAATGGTTGAATAACATTATATATGATCTTTTCCAATGAAGGAGCTCTTGGAAAAGTGCTCCTTATTGTTTGCTTTAAAGTTGGCATAGTTGCATGTTTTTTTTCCTCCATATTTTGTAGACTAGTCTTATAAATAAGAGCTTAAATTAGAGTTTGTTTGTGAAATCCAACATATAATATCTTTCTAGGATGTAGTCAGATTGGTTAAGAAGAATAAATCTAGAAGCCTCACCCATAAATAATTTATATATTCATAGCTAAATCATAGGTGATCGTACGTCTCAATTATAGTCAATTGGTGGAGGAGCTAAAACCAAACAATCTATCTTCACTAAACTAGTTGGAACTAGTCAGTCTATCTACCTAAACTTTGGAAAACTTAAAAACTCTTCTTGCCTTTACTCTTTGCTCTTATCCATCATCTTATCACTTCCATTTTTGGGCAAATAAAGGTGATCATTTTGAGTTTAAAATGTGATCTTTCATTTGTTCTTTGGCCATCCTGCTGTTGAATTGTGTTGTTTTATGCAACCTGAAGTGTTGAAATTAGTGGAGGTGTTAGCAATGACAATGAAGATTAAGAAGAAAAGAAAGCTGAAGGGAAAGATGAAGGAGTTCAAATGCAACTGGAAATTGAAGATGATGATCCTAAGCATAATTCAACAATGTATGGATCAAAGTAATGAAGATACAAGTCAGATGGATGAAGCACAAGGCAAAGGAGAATGGGAAATGAAAGAAGCAGATGATTGGATGCACAACAAAGGCTGAGAATTAAATTCAGTTACTTGAAGGAAGAAGTAACCAGGAAGGAAGTAACCAGAAGTGCAGAGGTAAAAAAACCAACAGATGGCTGAAGCAAATTTCAAGAAGTTTAATTAGTAAAATCAAGCTTAGTATTAATCAAATGCATGGAGCTGACAATAGGATTTGCTTGTCAGTTTTTGGAGATGGAGAATCAAGTTACTGCAGAAGAATTAATTATTGTTCATTTTTTGTTTTTGCAAATGTTGGTTTTAGTTATGCTAAAGACAAATGAAGTTACTTTTGTGTCTTGCTAAATGAGGAAAGTCAGTACTAGCTAGTTATTACTCATCAGATTATGTTTTTACTTTTCAGCTTTTTACAAAAGATGTAGCAGAATGTCTAGAGCTAATATAAAGCTCATCCTCTTCTTCATTTTTCATAGTAGAGTGAAAAATAGCAGAAAACTCTCAATACAAGATCATTTTTCTCTCAAGTTTCAATTTTCTTGTTAAGTTTCATTGTTGTTTTCGTTATCCAGTAGCTCATTGTTGTTTTGTTCCAGTAGCAAGTTCAGAAGTTGAATATTTGAAGAAGTAGTTTGTGAGTGTTCTGTCCAAAACAAAACCATTTTTTACAAGTTTCAAATCAGTTCTCTTGATCAGTTAGTCATGTTTTTCACATCATTTTAGTCCATTCAAAAGTCAGAAGTTGATGAGTGAGTAGCTGAAGTAGTTTTCACAGATTCAGAGTTTGCAAATCTGAAAAATTCATTGTTTCATTCGTATATAATAGGAGAGCTGCATTTCTTTATAAATACACACAAAATCATCTGTCATACATTCATTTGTGAGGAATTGAGCTGTAATCTTGGAGATAGATCAAATTCGAGGGACTGAAGTTCTAGCATTTTCCAGTTGAAGGAGTCCTGCATGAACAGTGCACAAAGTGCTTGATCTTTTGCCTCAACCAATATTCAAGCTCAACAAGTTGTTGGCTGAAGGAGTCCTCTTCAAACCTTAGAGGGGGCACTTTCTAGAGTAGTATCAGAGCTTCATCTTCTAGAGATATGTATGGAGAGAATTATCACGAAGATCAACCACGTCGCCTTTGTTTGCTGCACTACGTCGTTTGCTTCTACTTTTTTTTTAAAAAATAATTTTACGGTACTGTGTTGCGTCGTTTGCTTCTACGTTACTGTGTTGCGTCATTTTGTGCTTCCTTGGGGCAGATATTCTCCTGCATATTCTTTTGTTTTTTAAAGTCTAAAATAAAATCTCTAAAATATTCTGAACATATGTTTAATGTTTGAATGAAGGGGAAATATTGGATGTTGATTTAAAATTATTATTTTTATTAATTATGTGATCATGTTTATCTAGTCATTAGTTGTGAAATTAGTGGAGTAGTAAAACTTTTCTTGATTCCTATATTATTCTCCTAGTTGCTTGCGTTTAGAAAGGTTATTTTATTTCCATGTTTATTTAAGGCTGAAATTAGATCAGAAAAAAGTTTTACTTCTATCTTCTTTCTGTTTTTCTTCAAAAAAATCCAACAGTCCTTTCCAAGGCAGATCCTAGGTCCCGCGTGAAAAGCTGAGAACTTGTAGGAACTCTCATGTCTGCATATTCCGTTCCCAAGCCACCTTTCAGGTTTAAACTCATGGCAGTCCTCTCCCCACAGATTCTCCATCCTCCCCATGGCATATGCAACGTAGGTCACAAACCACCCCTTTCGAACAACTGTTCCGTCCGGCAATGTATTATCGGCGTTACAAGCTTTTGTGTTGATAACCACTGGTGGGTACAATCGCAATGCCTCTGAAATTGCGGCCTGCAAGTGTTGCATGTCTCGGAGCTCGTCAAAACTGTGTCACCGATTTTCTTACCACTACGTGCCCGTGTTGCCTCGAGCTCCTTTAGTATGTTCCTCTGCACATTCAGGTTTGATGACAATAGCCAAAAGAACGAACTCAAAGCTGAAGATGTTGTGTCACGGCCTGCAAGAATGGAGCTGATTACTATGTCTCGGAGAAATTCAGGTGATCTGTCGAAGTTTCCAATGAATCGGGAAAGCAAATCCTCGTCTTTCTTCTGTCTTTTCTTCCATTCTCGACCGTATATTCTGATCAGTAAATTCATGAACAGTCTGCATAGAAAATTGATATTTGGGTGAATAATTGAGAATGAACCAATTAGGTGTTTAGGTAATTATATTTTGGGTTAATTAATTAATTAATCAGGCTAATTATATTTAGAGTTAATTTAAATTTTTATTTAACTTTATAAATTTTATTTTAATAATTAATTTTAAATAAGTAGGCTAGCCTGAATGTCATGCGGCCGTACCAGCCAATCAATAAAGTAAGTTGAATTGCACGTTAATGGGAGACCAATTAAAAGCTTAAGAACTAAACAACCTGCGCAACTGCATTACTATTTTGTTGTTTTGTTCCTTTTCTGTATAATAACCACACAAGATCTTAGTTCCCTGACTTTTTCGGACAAAAAGTACACATTTATTGTAATTATATATCACCTACAATTTAAGCAAAGGGTTACATATAACATTAACCAAAACACACATTTTTTCCCCTAAAAAAACATTAACCAAAACAAAACAAAAAAGAGTACAGTATAGTCTTATATGTACACAGGAAGAATGTTTCCTCTATCCCTCAGAGCGAGAAATCTACTCCTAATGGAGACATAAACTATATTGATGAACATCGCTATTGTGTTGAAGAGAAGCTGACGACGATCCACCGAAAGAATGATACAGATTCCATACAGGAATGGTTGCAATAAGCTTGGAAAGATCACTGAAGCAAGGGAAGCTATAGATAGAGACCCGAACAGCAACTTGAAACGATGAACAAAACTTGTGTGCGCTTGAGCATTACCTGAGAATTCCGCCAGTTCGACGGCATGTACCAGGCAGTAAACCAGCAAACAGCCAGTAGCGAACCAAAATGTAATGGGGTGTTCTTTAAATGGAGAATCACAAGCATTTCCCCGACACTTGAGTTGAAGCAAGGTAAGGAGCACAGGGACAATGAACACAACGATGTTATGGAAGGAACCATCTGGAGCAATCCGAGAGACCACAAACTGGGGTATTTCAGGCATGTTTACGAGAGCTGGGTTGATCCTTGTAGAATTGGGGTATTTGAGGCCTTTTGTATGCAAAATAATCAGGAATTTGGCTCTAAAAAACCTGCAATGTCTACTTCCTTTTATATGCAATGTAATCGGGGCTTTGGCTCTAAAAAACCTGCCATGGCACTTCCAGGAAGTAGCATGCATGGGCTACTTGACTTCAGGCTACCATGGTAGGGCTACATGCCATGGTAGGGCTACTTGCCATGGTAGGGCTACATGCCATGGTAGGGCTACATGGTATGCATGCTATTTCCTGGAAGTGCCATGGCCCATGGGCAGGTTTTTTAGTGTCAAATTTCTTATTATTGTTTAATATACTTTAAATAATATTTATAAATATAAATAATTTTTATTACACAATAAAATATAGTTAAAATTAAAAATATTTTTTCTTTTTATACTACCAAACAATCCACTGTATAAAACTCTTTTAAAAAAGTTCTTTTTTAATTAACAGTTAAACAACTAACTAACTTTTTAAAAAAACTCTTCGTAGAAAAGCTCTACTAAATGTCAAAAAAGTTATATCTACTAAAAAATAATTTTTCATTTTATAACTAAACATTCATTTTTTTAAAAAAATTGTACAGTAAAAAAAGTATTTATTCACTTTCCGAAAGCTAAACAATCAATAAAATG
This sequence comes from Erythroxylum acuminatum, assembly GCA_026284645.1. Lineage (NCBI taxonomy): Eukaryota > Viridiplantae > Streptophyta > Magnoliopsida > Malpighiales > Erythroxylaceae > Erythroxylum > Erythroxylum acuminatum. Next base: position 8,509,774 of record JANKOD010000007.1, read on the forward strand.
TTTTCTTAAGAGCCTTTTTCTTAAGTCGTCATCTTTGGTATACAAAGTCAACATATATTAATTAATACAAAATAGTATATACGGCAATGCAAAACTTGCGAAAAATTGACCCCTGTGCACCATATTGTGCCTTATTTCGCAAAGTGCCCCCTTTTGTCGTCAATGTGTAACTTAAAAAAATATTAAAAATGTAAAAAAAAAGTAAAATATTTTGTCATCAACGAAATTGAGTAATTAATTAAGGTAAAAAAAGTCACATGTTATGTTAATATTGCGTAATTTAAAATGTTGTCATAAAATTATAAATATTTAATGAAGCTAAATACGAATATTATTCAAAAATAGAAATTAAATTTCTCATCATATATTAAATATTTTAGTTAAAACAAATGTTAAATTTTATTGCTATGAATTAAATATTTCAGCTAATTGAGATAATGAAAGTATTATTTAATGTGTACATGGATATTGTGTAATTTAAAAATATGTGATCAAATTATAATTATTAAAATTTTTAAATGTATATTAAGAAAGGAATTATGATATAATTGTTAAAAATATATAAGTTAGAATATTAAAAATGAATTACTAAAATTAGTTTGTAAAATTTTGGAATGAAAAAATTAAATAACCTAGGAAATCTATATTGTGATGTATTTGTTATAAATGGATAAAATATAGAAAGCAAATAGAACTGTTATAATATCCACTTGAGTCCCGAAAGTAACTTAATGATTGAAAAAAATAATTTAAAAATGTTTTAATTAATTAAAATAAGAAAAATAGAAAACTTCCTCCTCTACAATCAGAGGCACGTGGCCTTTCTCAAATAATTATAATAATAACATTTCTATAAATATTAATTAAATCAAATTTTAAATTACTAATTTATTAAATAATTTATTCAAATTACATAATTTAGATATATTAATCAACAATTATTTTTGAGTGTTTATACTTAAAAAGATAATAATTATAATTTTCATTCCATATAAAAAATGTTGAGGTAGAGATAGACTTTATGAATAGTTGGCATCAGAGGTGTTGCTAGAATTATATAAAGACAAAGTTGACACTTAAGTTAGTTAGTCATAAGTTAGTTATACTCGTTATTCATTCTTAAGCCATTTTGTATAAATACTTTTATTCTGTTAAGATGAACATTTACTTTCTCTTAATTCAGTTTTCTACCATGGTATCAGATGAAAATACTTTCACTTCTTTAGATTTTTTGGATTCTTTCTAAAGATTTCCAGATTTTCTTGCATTTTCTTTGCAAGTACACAGAAACTTTGTAGTTTCTTATTCCTATTCTTTTCTTCTTTCTTTTATTGAGATTTCTTGCCATGGCTAATCTAAATGCCTAGGTCTCTAATAATACTTCTGGTTCAACTCAAAAGCTAGAAGACAATCCTTCCGGTCCTTATTACCTTCATGTGAATGAGAATCCAACTCTTGTTCTTGTTTCTTCGATTCTAACTGGACCAAATTATCATCAATGGCAGAGAGTCATGAAGATGTCACTTCTATCCAAGAACAAACTTAGCTTTGTAGATGGATCGATTCTGCAACCAACCCACACAGATCCTTTGCTTGTTCCTTGGGAAAAATGAAACAATTTGGTAATTTCTTAGCTTATTCATTCTATCTCACCCTCTATTGCACAGTCCACAATCTGGCTAGATTTCGCCTATGAGATCTGGAATGATCTCAAAGCTAGATTTACTCAAAGCAACTCTTTTCGTATATGTGATCTCCATCTTAAAATATATAATTGTTAACAAGGAATTCTTTTTGTACATGAGTATTTCACTAAGCTAAAAATCTTGTTGGATGAATTAACAAGATGAATTGCAAATCTTGAGTCCTATCCTATATTGTTCTTTAACTCCTTAATGTTCATGTGGTCTTTCCAAGAACATTAAAGAATTTCATGAAAATGATTAGGTCATGGCTTTCATTAAAGGACTGAATGAAATCTATTCAACTGTGAAATCACAAATTTTGTTGATGGATCCTTTGCCTTCCTTGAATAAGACATTCTCCTTGGTTATTCAACAAGAAAGGCCTTTGGCCCCTGATATTAGTGCCTTAAGTTTCAAAGGTACTAATGCTTCTGCACAACGAAAGTTCTTTAACAATTCAACACCATCTATATGCATACATTGTGGAAAGGAGGGTCATACCATTGACAGGTGCTATAAGAAGCACGGTTATCTTACCAATATGAAGAATTCCAAGAAGCCTTCAAATCGAGTTTATGCTAATATTGTGGAAACTGATGATACTAATAATCAGTCTATTGACAACCATCACTCTGAATCTACAGAGGATTAAGCTTCTCCATTTCAGTTTACTAAGGACCAGTATAATCAGTTGTTACAGCTGCTATAAGGGCTTCCATTTACTTCTCATCATGTTAATGTAGTGACTTTGTTAAATCATATACAGACAAAGTTGACCTCAGGTTTGATTCCTTCAAATTGTGAGATTGATCTACACATTTCTCTACATATTTCTATTAATAATCATTCTCATTGCAGTGAATGGATTGTTAATACTGGTGCTACAGATCATATAGCTTGTTCTTTAGAATTTTTTTAATTCTTATAAATTGGTTCACAGTGTTTATGTGAATCTCCCTAACAAATGTAGGGTTCAAGTTACTCACATTGGCACTGTTTATTTGAACAAATCTCTAAAACTCCTAAATGTTCTATACGTGCCTGAATTTACTTTTAATCTTATATCCATTAGTAAATTAGCTCATGATCTTTCTTGCTGCATAATTATCTTATCCTCTTATTGTATAATCCAGAGCATTCAGCCATGGAAGATGAATAGGGTTGCTAAGCATTCCCAAGGATTATACAAGCTGAATTCCAATATTGTTTTACCTGTTTCAAATACTGCTATTGTTAATTCTGTTAATTATAATAAAGAAACTTCAGTACCATGGCATACTAGGCTAGGCCATCTCTCTTTTTCTCGATTGAAATTGATAGTTCCTTCTGTTTCTAATGTTGAACCTTATGAGATATGTCATATATCAAAACAGAAAAGATTACCATTTCCTATTAGCACTTATGTTAACAATGCTATTACCATTTCCTATTAGCACTTCTGTTAGCAATGCTATTTTCGATCTGATTCATATTGACATTAGGGGAGACAATTATGCTCCCACTTTTACAGGGCATAGATACTTTCTCATTATTGTAGATAAATTAAGTAGATTTACTTGGATTTTCCTAATGAAACATAAATTTGAAGCATAAACTATCATACAAAACTTCATTTCTTACGTTTCTACTCAATTTAATCATGTTGTCAAGTGTATCAGAAGTGATAATGGGCAAGAATTCAATGTTCTAAGTTTCTATGAATCAAAAGGCATAGCTCATCAAACAACTTGTATTAAAACTCCTCAATAAAACAGTATTGTGGAAAGAAAGCATCAATACATTTTAAATGTGGCAAGGGCATTAAGATTTTAGGCTAAGTTACCTATATATTTCTGGGGTGAATGTGTGTTACATGCCATTTACTTGATCAACAGAATACCTACTTCTGTTCTTAATAACATATCACCTTTTGAAGCATTATATTCTAAACTAGCAAATTTAAATAATTTAAAAGTATTTGGCTACCTTGTTTTTGCTTCGAATCATTCTAACATTAAAACAAAGTTTGATTCAAGGAGCATTAAAGTTGTTTTCCTTGGTTTCTCTCCAGGTGTTAAAGGTTTTAAGCTTTTTGATCTTAAAACTCAAAATATCTTTACTTCTCGAGATGTTTCCTGTGAACATATATTTTCTTTTTCCACACTAACTGCTGATATGCAGATTTTTGATAAACAAAACGATGATCAATTAATTTTTCCTTCATCATCAGTTTAGTCATTATTCCATGACACAAGTCCACCTTCAACAACATCCAAATCAAATCTTGAAGAAGTAACAAAACAAATTCAAAGATGTAGTACCTAACTAACTACAAATGCATGGTCACTCAAAGAACAAGTCCTCATCATCTTTCCAATGTTTTCTCTTATCCTAAATTAACTCCTAATCGTTATTGTAGCGCCCCCTCATCGTAGGGTACACAACGGGAAACCCGAAGGTCGCTTCGACGTGTATCCCACGATAAGGCGCACCACCAGAACATTTCTACTATTAATCCTCATGGCATTGCAATAATTTAAAACCACAACATCAGAAAACCAGTAATCTTTTTAAACAGTAAGTAACTAAAAACCCATGTTCATAATAAACCATTTTCAATTATTACAGTCATCCAAGAATATGCCAAAATCAGTCAATGAGTAAAACAATAGAACCACAATGGGCTCAGAAGAAATACAAAGCATTGATATACAATAATTGCGGAACACAATTCGACAAGACACTAATGCAGACGTAAACTGATCCCGACCTCTATCCTTCACTTGCCTACAGCAGACATACTCCCGCGTCGAACGGGGTACTCTTCCAG
>JANKOD010000007.1:8534111-8545989 GCA_026284645.1 Erythroxylum acuminatum
CTTTGAAGAGCTGAAATTCTATTCAAGATAGGTCGACAAAAGAATCGCAACAAAGGGAAGAGAGTTGAGTTTGATTTCCCGATCAATCGCCCGATAACTCGATCCTACTCTCAGAAACATAACACTGTGTGTTCAAAGTAAAGTGTGATAACTGTTTGTTTATCTAAATTATGATATCTGGATACCTATACAATGTCCGTCGACATCATATGTGTAATTTAGTGTGATACAGCTATTAATTGTATGCTAAGTTATTTGTATCCTTAAATGTTTTTTTAAATTATTAATCTAATGCTATAAATATGTGATTTTTCTGAGTTGTGTGCATTATATTCTGTTACGTTCAGCATAACAGATTGGGGTGCATGCATGAAAAAAGCAACATTGGTTATACAAGTTTGGGATAGGGTTATAACCAAGTTGAAACGCTGATCTGCTAGTTGCATGCTTCCTCCATTAATACCCTTGTATTGATTTTTGATAGTTTGGCTGCTCTTATCCCTTAAAACTTGCTCTTAACTACTACGCCCTTATTCATTTTGCTTCCCACCCCTTTCATCTGTAGCCTCATGTTTGGGAGTTTAGTATAATGGCCACTGAAATTGAGGGTTATCTTTTGGTTTGGGATCATCTTTCTCCAGTTTAACTTTTCCCCTTGCCTTTTGATCAGTGGTTCAAATCTTATATTCTTATCTTTATTTCTATTGCTTGCCTTTGCTAATCTGATTGAGCTAATGCCACGTTCAGAAGAAGAATCATAAGTAACTGTTTCAATAAATTGTGTGTTGAACTGGAAATTTTGAACTTCATCTTCTGTTTTATGCTAGCTTATTGCCTGCATTGCATTGGCCTACTCTATAGTAGCTTTTCAAACATTTAGAAACAGCCATACTGGCACTCAGTATGTTATCAATACCTTGTGGAGTGATTATCTAACATGTTTACTTTTGCATAAATTGTAGTTGTTGATAAGAGTAACTTATGCCATTAATCTGATACTTAAGCAAAAATTTAAGATTAGACTACTGTTTTTGATATTTTACAAGACAATGTTACCTTTGACGCTTTGATGTCTTAATCATTTATTTGCTGCAGGAAACTAACTATCTTCCAATTACACCTGGTAATAGAGTTGTGCTGATGGTCAATGGGTAGGTTCATGCAGTTTCTTCGTGCACTTTAGATTACAATATGTCCTATGAGAGCATAGAATTACTATGAACACTTTCCTAGTTTCTGAACAATTTCTCAGATATTCTCTCTCTTCCAGCATTGTAGATTAAGAATATTTGAGATAAGTCTGAATCCATGCGTAGTTTTAGGAGCCCAAAGATGGATTCACTCTGTTATCCTCCATGATTATCTTTTATTGATTGGAAAAAGTGATTGACAAGGAGAGATGATCAAAGTCAACTCTTACATGTCTGGTTTTATTTCATAAAAGTGAATGTTAACAACATGGATATTTAAATCCAAGCACAGGTTCAAGGACATGTATAATTTTTCAAAAGATTGCAGAGCATATAAATATAACTATTTAATAACTAGGTAATTGACGTTCACAACAATGCCATTCACGCTTGTGGTGGTTTTTTTGAGATATTTTCACCTGTTCATCCAATTTTGGAGCTCTGGAGATTGTTAACTCGAGATCTCCAGTGTTTTGCATTTCCTGGATTCTGATTTATGAGTTCATTTATGATACTTGAGACCTTTTTTTCTTTTAATTTTCCTGCAGGTTAGGTGCAACCCCTGCAATGGAATTGATGATTGCAGCAGGGAAGGCAGTCCCTCAATTGCAGCTTGAACATGGACTTGCTGTTGATAGAGTCTACACAGGGTCATTTATGACTTCTCTTGATATGGCAGGTCTGATATTGTTGGGAGGAGTGGGTTGATTGCTATTTGCTAATTACTATTGCAGTTTCCATCTTAATAGTGTTTGTCCAGGATTCTCAATTACCATAATGAAGACGGATCAAGCTAGTTTACAACGTTTGGATGCTGTAACTAAGGCTCCATACTGGCCTATTGGAGTTGATGGTCAGTTTCTGTGAAAACATTGCTTTTGTTTTTTTTTTCATTTGCGTTCAAAATTTTCTTGTTCGGATATAATGATAATGCCATTGGTATTTTGAACTGGTTATCTATATTCCTCAATTAAAATTAAAAATATGTATGCTCTTGGATACTTTTCTCACTGAATTGAACAAGTTATATTTGATCTCAGGCAATCGTCCACCTGCCAAGATACCTGTTCCACTTCCACCATCTCGTTCAACAAAGAGTGATGAGGTAATATGTGTTTATGGTTGAGGGAATAGATTGTACTGGATAGGATGAATTTTACATTTTTCATTATTAGTGTAATCACATAGACAAGCACAACATGTCTATAAATGGGACTGGAGAATGTAGTACATAGTTCTACTATTTTATTCTCTGACCGCCCATGTCTACTTTTGATTAGTCATTGGGTCGGCCTCAGCATCTGAATGAGCAAGGACTTCTTCTTGAAGTGGCTATTGAAGCAGCAGCAAATGCTATCATTGATATGAGGGACAGTCTAAATGATTGGGACAGCAAAGTAGGTGATGGAGACTGTGGGTCAACGGTGAGTATCCTAGTACTGGAATTATTTTCTTATGATAATTATTTATTTATGGCTGAACTTCCCTGGTTTTGTAGATGTACAGAGGTGCAATTGCAATTCTGGAAGACGTGAAAAAGTAGTAAGTTACTCTTCTTCAGCATTTAGAATTCTTTGGATGCTTTATTAAGTTGGATTTTCCACTGCACGGAGACAGTACGATACATCATTCACTGGTAATTTTAATCTAGTTTTTCCTATTAATGGCATCTTAAACTTTTCTTTGATGGAGTTTTGCATCACCCAAGAGTATGCAATTTTTTGTACCATGGCGTTGCTTTTCAAGAGAGTTTTACTTTGTATTTGTTAGGTGGGTCAAGTTTATCTTTTTTTTTTTTTTCATTTGCCTATTTGAAAAGGTTTTTTCTATTGTTCACAGTTATCCTTTGAATGATGCTGGAGAAACAGTAAATGAGATCGGATCATCTATTAGACGAGTTATGGGAGGAACAAGTGGAATTATGTACTTCAATTTCCTTGTATCTTGTAATTGTTGACCTTGAACATTTGCAACTGATGTTCCTACATGGACCACAGTCACTTCTTAATCTGTTTTTTTTTTTGACAGATACAATATATTCTGCAAGGCAGCATATGCAACATTGAAGGAAAACAAAGAGTCAGCTGTTACAGCGAAGCAATGTGAGATGATGCTTGATACTTCTGATTAACATGCACACCAAACTCAGTAACTATTTCTTCTCCTCAGGGGCTGAAGCATTTGAAGCTTCGATTGCTGCTATCAGTAAATATGGTGGGGCATCTGCTGGTTATCGCACATTATTGGATGCCCTTATTCCAGCATCGGAGGTTCTTAAGGAGGTTGTCAAGCATAGTTTTTGCTTTTCCACTTCAGTTGATGTGGGTGTATAAGTTGATGCTAATTTAGTAAATTTTCCCAATCAGAGATTAAATGCTGGTGAAGATCCTTGCTCGGCATTTCTCCTGTCTTCTGAAGCGGCATGCGCTGGAGCTGAATTAACCATACACATGCAGGCACAGGTGCATAAATCCTTCTCTTCTTGTCCTATATAGCAGGATAGAATTCAGGTTTGTCCCAATTATATTTTATTGTGACAATGAAGAAAAGGCAAGCTACAAATTGTGTTGACCAACTATGGCCCTTTCGAAGTCGATTATGTTAAGCTCCCCGTAATTGATTGATAAATTGTTTGCTAAGTCAATTCCATGTCTGTTAATTTTGTCAAATAAATTAAATTTTTACAGGCGGGCCGATCAACCTACGTGCCCTCAGAAGTCCTTGCGTCAGTTCCCGATCCTGGGGCCATGGCTGCAGCTTCATGGTACAGAGCAGCAGCCTTAGCCATCAAGAACAAATACAAAACTTCATGATCTGCTATATGTACTCCGTAAAATATACAATGCTTCATTTTTTGTGGTAGTTTTAACCCAGCTTATCTTGATGCATGATTAAGAATTCCTAACAAATTGTGCTTTCCGCTTATGCCAATTTTGTGCATAATGCTGAGACAGCGAGCTTGAGCTCTGTATACGTGCTAAGAAAAAAACATTCTGAGGTGTATATTTAAAGATTAAAGGAAATATATTTATTTCAGAATATAATGTATTGGAATTTTGTCATTACAAAATTGCATATTGTTGGTTTGGTTTATAAATCTCATTTGTCGATGCGATTTTACAATAACAATTCAGTAAAAATTTTGCTAAATGTGGAGTCCGAAGAGATAGTAGTATATACATACAGTCATAAAACTTTCAAATGTCTTAATTAGTACTAGGGTGGGAAGTATTTACTTTTAATGTTTTTATAAACTTTCAGGTTTAGGAATTTATAGTTTAATGTTTAATATTGAGATTTGTTTATAGTACTCCCTTTATTTATAGTGAATTTAATAATAGACCCTTTTAAAATTTGTACAGTATAAATAAGTTCTTATTTATCATTACTAAGTTACTTTTATTTTGTAAATAGATGTTAATTGGTAAGGCTTCACTCCTAAATTTTATGAGCTTAATTGAATGTCTGAAATATTATGAGCAAATTTATACCTTATTGCATTATAATAATGTACTGAAGAATGGAATGAAATGAACAAGATATTACACTTCTTTATTTATATGACTTGTTAAATTAATAATGTGAAGTATGGTAACACTCAACTAAGGTTCTAACTCATAATTTTCATAGTAACAAAATATGTTATTACTAATATTTTTATCCTAGGTGATATTAGTAAATCAACATATGAGATCAAGTTCAATGAAATGATAAAGATAGTAAATGAGTCAATTGAACGATTAAAGGATAAAGAATATACACAAAGTGTAGAACATATGCAACTTAAGAGATCTTTAATTAAATTCAAGTGAGGAACTTTAAAAAAAAGAGAGAAATTAAGCATATGAAGATTTAATAAAATCATTATTGTCTTTTTTTGTAACCTTATCTTGGTTATTTTAAAAAAATTAAGAGTTCAATTCAATCATTGTATGAGCTTTTGCATATAGGGCATAATACATATACATTGTCATAATCAAGAGAATATTTGAAAAGGATTTAAAAAGCCCTCATGATGCATCAAAATACTTTGAGGAATTTTTGAAATAGTTTTATATCAAGTTTTTATCAAAAGAATGTGTTCGATCCTTGAAAGAACTTGAAATTTTTTTAAAAAATTTGCCTTCAGAAATTTAATTGACCAATGTGGGGATTTTAGTCACTAATGTTAGAATTTAGGATAGGTTGGTTGATCAATTTGGTAGTATGATCTACCAATGTCTTTTGATAACATGTATCGAAAGTCTATGAACACATTGATGAATCAAATATGCAACTATCGATTAATGCTATCCTATTTTAGATTGTTTTGAGTATAAATACACCATATGTGAGTAGTGAGAAAGATCTTGGACATATTAGAGAGTTATTAAGAGCCTTAAAAGGCTAGAGAGTTCATTTTAGTATATGTATGCATTGTATAAACCATATCAAGCCTTAGTTCATTGGTGTGATTAAAAAAGGAAGTTTGTTTTAGTTATATATGATTATGTTATTGAAGTAATTAAAGAAATTTCTTGGGTTATATATTGTGAAAGTTCCTCTTGACCTTGAATAAGATGTGTAAAACTTCCTCTTCAAACATGACAAAGATAATATCGTATAAGGGTTCCTTTTCACCCATTGAAAGAAGAAGATAGTGAATTCTTAAATGGAGTTTAGGATGTTAACATAAGCCAAGGTTGCTTAATCGAACCATGATAAGTCATATTTGTCTCTCTTTCTCTACTCTCTTTCACTACTACTGTATTTGTTAAAATTTTGTTTTATTTAAAATTTTCACAAGCTTCTATTAGTTTAAAATAGGGTAAAAAGAGAAATCATATAATTTACCCCCTTTTTTATGTCATCCATAGACTAATCATTTATATAAGAGTAGGTCTCACTTATTACATATACAGAAATTTTAGGATATTTCGTTATAGCACAATTTGATTCATTTTTTCGGTTAAAAGTGGTAATATACTAATATTGTTTCATTTTCAATATCAATAATTACTTGTTTTGGAGAATTAGGATAAAAGTCTCTCCATGGCCAAAGATTTTGATTTAAGGAAAACTATAGAAAAAGTGTGGAATAGAACTGAGAAAAGATTTATTTCATTAAATAGTAAGGAAATTCATATTGTAAATTTTGTATTAGAAAGAAATGTACTTTCTAATGTTTTAATGTGTCATAATTATCATAATATTTACCATATATTTTATATTACATGTGTTAATGATGTTAATGATATTGATATTAATATTGATTATAATGAACTCGACGAAACTCTATAGGATAATTAAGAATGGAGTGAAAAGAAGGATAAGAACGAATGGAAGACGAGAACACTAAAGATCACACGGAATGATACAAGTAATTTTGAAAATAGAGAATCGAATAATAAGGTGGCTCGTATATGCTTATGGTAAATGATGATGAGGTATCCTTTAGTTTTAAATCTCTTGATGCCAATAATTATGATGATAATTTTTTAATGAAGAACTTGAAATGCCTAGAAATGATGAGTTTAAAAAGGAAGAAATTATCTTCAAAGTATAAAGAGGTTCATTGAGAATAAGAAATTGAAATATAGTATACATGATATAATAAAATCTAATATTATGGTTTTTGTCAATTACAATAGGCATGATTTCTTATAAGGAAATGAGACATTAGAAAAGGAGATCATTGACCTCAAAGAGTCCTTTTTCCAAATTCACAAATTGAATAGCATTCTTGGAGCCCAAATAATGCGACCTCACCTAGGAAATAACCCTAACAAATCCACAAACAAGATTGAATCTTACCAAAAAAAAAAAGCTAAATCAGATTAATAAAGAATTAACATATTAATTATAAAGAAACAAGACCTAAGTCCATAAAGTAATTTGAACACCACAAAAATTAATATTTGATAAGTTTGGAAGTTCAATAAGAAAGGGCTAAAGCCCTCATTACTCTCAATTAAAAAAAATTTAAATATCTAAAAACTAACTAAAATTGTTTAAAGCACTCTTTAACTGTTATAAAGTTAGGTTTTTTATTGTAAAAATTGGTTGGGACATGGTTTTATTTAATACCATATGTAACATTGGAATTATAGACACGAGCTCTGGCCTTTCTATTTATAAGAACATATTTCTTTAAAAAATTGATTCTTAAGAGCAACTTGATTGTGTGTAAGGCCATATTTAACCCTCACTGTATACTCACGTCTAAATAACACGAGCTGATACATGACCATGTGTAAGATCATATCTAATCTTCTTATGTCCAAAGAGGGACGCGAGTTGGAAAATAAATGTATCTTAAGGTCATGTTCGACCAACAATGAGTCTTAAGTTTCCGAATCTTCCCTATCCTTAGTTTGAATCAAGTTAGCTAGTGCTTAGGCTTCCTTTAGATCCAATAAGACTCCCAAAATAGTTCTTAATGTACTCTTCAAAGCTTGATATGCATATATGTCTTTAATTAGCTCATTCAAAGCCTCTTTAATTTTCCTACTCCATACTTTTGTAATTGGTCTATTAGGCTATTATATGCTAGATATGCACTATTTTTATGATATAATTCTTGTATTTTGGATGATTTTAAAGGATTTGATGATTAAAATTGAGCAATTTTGGAAGATTTGGAGAAGAACCATATAACACAGTAATGTACACGATCTCTTATTGGCAGTTGTGTAGAAATGCGGCTGGTTCTATTTCTCTAGCCCACCCTATATATTCCATAGTACACCACCCCCTTGGATGAAGAACACGATGTCATACATTGTCCTATCTTATACCTATGTTGGCATTGTTCTTTTGGATAAATTTATATAACACATAACTAGCTATAAAGACCAATGTTTAAGATCATATAGCTCATTAAAGTTAGGATTCAATTCTTAACAAATAAAGGAGGGAGAAAAGAATTTTTTTTTCTAAAAAACTATTTAAGAGTCACTTTGAAGTTGTTTTCAGTGGTCTTGATCAAGAATTCACCATTCTTTGGAGATAGAGGAAGATATCAAAAATTCTTTAGATACTTCAAGATTCAAGATCATGATTTCTTTATCTTATTTTCATTATTATTTTTATGCTGATATTCATTGTGTAATTAGGAACAAATTGGAATATAAATTTAGGTAGGAAGAACCAAGGATGTTTTATATTTCAATTCAATCTTTGGTTTAATAAAATCTATTTTGATGATTTATTCATGCTTTGATGGTGATTGAATTAAAGGGGCAAAAGTGAAAGATTCATTATATGATTCATACATCGAGATTTGAGAGGTAAGATGTATGTTTAGGTGATAGTGTGAACAAAAAGGGTTAAGCATGAGCTATTCGAGAGATAGCTAAAAGATCTTCCTAGGCTAGGGTAAAACTTATTAAGAGAGTTTATTAACATGAATTAAATCATTCTTAGGTTATCTAGATTCAAAAGAAAATTTGGTTGATTAATCTCTAAATAGGGATTATATATCTCAAGAGAGAATATAGTATAAGTTAAGAACTCTTACTGGTCCAAGAAGGATGAGTAATTTATTAATTGAAATCAAAATTATTATAGTAAATTCCTAAGGAAACCTAGCCTAAATCTAGTTAGTTCATAGTTTAGTATATTATTTATCATTTTTAAAATTATTATTTATATTTGCTATTTATTTTATTTTCTTTATTCATATATCTATAAAGGTTGATCTAGCTTGTTATGTTTGTGGGTAGTGGATAGTTTGTAGCACCCCACTCTCATCAAACATTTGTGCCCGTACATCCTTTAGACATTCAAGCACATGCCTGGTGGAAGCAGTGCTCTAAAGTAGTCACATTCACTTCTTATGGCATCATCATTAAAGCATAAATATCACAATATTTAAAAACCCAATTCGTTATTTTCATTTCATAAAACCGAATATACGTTGTAGCATTACATACTTCATCCTTATATACAATATCAAAGAACTATCGGAGTCTACAACTCTATTACAAAATATGCTACATGCTACAAGAATGAGGAACTATACAAAATTCTATCAAAATCCTTCAGTTTTAGCTTATCGACCTTTGAGTCATTTCTTCTATCCAAAAGCAGTAATAGATCTCTTCTAAGTTGTCTTAGAAGCTAAGCCCGCTCTCTCGCACCTACAAAGTCAATGTTACAATTTTGATAAGTTTTGCGAACTCAGTGAGCTACATATCATTGATGGCTCGGACATTCAATGTCTGGAATCAACACATTCACATCTCATAATAATTCAATTTATAATTTAAACAAAACAATAAATCAACGCGAGACCATCTAGGTTATTCATAGTATGCTCCAGATAGCGCTATTGCCTCGACGTCCCGGCAATGTCTGGATGTTGTCGCTCTAATTGCTCTTCTATATCATGCAATACATACACATTTACACATTGCTAATTTGTACATTTTCATGAATACTCAATTATATACATATGTATATGTGATATGTATAATACATGCTCAATGACAATCCCAGGTATATTTCCTTAATTAACATCTTATGATCATTCATACTCCATAACTCATATATGTCTAAATTAAACTTAGATTTACACTTCATTTGTACAAGATTATTCTAAGTTCATCATTCAATCATTTACTAAGATCATTCAAGCATTAAAAGATCACAAAATATCCAATTTATCATTCATCTTTACTTAATACACATCATTCACCTTCTTTGGATCACATTATCCTTCATAGGATCACTTTTATTCTTATAACATCTCTAAAATTTCAAATCTAAACACTTGGTAAACAACAATCCATTCTTAAATTTATATCCTCATTCATCAGCCAAAACATATCCAACACTTTATCAACTTATTCAACCTCAAACTAGGTTCATTTCAATTCCCATTCAAGCCTAAATGCATCATAGCAAAGTACCTTACCATTTGTTGTTTCAAACATCACACAAAAGAAGAATAACTTACATTGATGGCCTTTCCAGTTTTTTTCTCAAGACAAATTTTCGGTTCAATTTTGCATGGCCATTTTGACATATAAAATGAGGTATTTAGGCAATACATTCTTCTAAAAACATTTTCCTATATGTATTAAGTTTCTAACGACATTAAGTTCATGCAGTTTGGTTCAGTATTCTGCAAGTTATACCTAAACTACTACAAACTGTTCTCACACTGTGACAACACACAATACTCAACTTCAAGAAAATTTTTGGAATTCTTAGAAATAAAATTCAAATTAGATTCCTTCGTGAAAAATATAGCCACATGTCGCTAGTTTAATATAAAATTAAAATCATCTTATTTGAATGTCTACAAATCAAGATATTACTAAAATATAGATGTAGGTTCAATTGAAACACTACAGCTAACATATTACAGCCATTCTCTTTCAATTTTCTAGATTTTTAACTCCTACATTTTACAACTAATGCATCTTGTACATAGATTATCTTTTTACTTCATTTCCTTTTCATTCTCACCTCCATTTAAGCTCAATATCATTCATAAACAAATCATAAACTATGGTTGATCATAAACACAAAAACAGAACATCAACGTATGCATACATTTATCAAATTTCTGCACACATTCTACTGCATTATCACCTTCATTTTATCTCTAACTATCATCATAAAAGTTGCTATTCAATAAATCATGAAGGAAAATATACTTATTTGATTAACTCAACTCTTCTTCAAAAAATCACCAAGAAACCCTAGCCTCCAAGCTTCTACAATCATCAACTCTTCAAGGAAGAATAGGCTAGGTTTTTAGTAACAAGATGAAGAGATAGCAAAGATCTTGAAGTGGCTAGTATTGAATATTAACAAAAATCACGTTGTGAGTGAGGGTTGTCAAGGTCATGAACGGAGAAAGAAAAGAAGAAGATGAGAGTTTGTAACAAATTGAAAGACAATGAAGATGGTCATACAAGATGAAAATATCGTGGGTTTATAACATAGTAACTAAATGCTTGGTGAGTGTCATGACACATGTCGTGACACTTACCTCATAAAGAATCAAATTAATATCTTTTAATTATGGTATTCAATGCCTTTTAATCTCTAATCCATTTTTCACCCAATTTCTAATCTATTGTCACCCAATTTTCAATGTCACATTCTCAACAAATCATAATACCATTTGCCAATTATTTCAACTACCATTTGACACTTATTTCTACTACCATAAATCAATCGTCTTATCACTTGACATTTTTCTAGTCCAAAAATACTCCTAATTTTAGAAAATTTTCCAAATTTTTACCAAAAATTCTAAGTTAATAATTATACTCACCAAATCAATTTTCAAGACAAAATATTTACTATTCACATCATAATCATTTCAAAATCAATTATATCCAGGAATTAGTCAAATGAGTGCATGAATAATCATTGTAATGTGTACAGAAAAATCAAATTCACGTATGTGTATACTAATATTATGCATGAGCATGAAATGTACATCCTAAATTCTCAATAATATCTATCATATTTAGTATTCTGGGGTTCTAACCCTTAACATAAGGAAAACGAGATGTTACAATTCTCCCCTCCTTAAGAAATTTTGTCCTCGAAATTCTTACCTGACTGTTCGAATAGGTGGGGATATTGTCTCCTCATGTGCTCCTCCATTTCTTATGTAGCTTCCTCACTTGAGTAATTCTTCCAAAGGACCTTCACCAATGGAATTTCTCGGTTTCTTAATTGTCTCG
>JANKOD010000007.1:8546089-8556530 GCA_026284645.1 Erythroxylum acuminatum
TATTATTAAGATTTTTGAAAGTATGGTTGATGTAAACAGTAAACTAGTAAAGTATACAGTACAACTGTATAATATACTAATATGGGCTATTTTGTAATTTTTAAAAATTTTATGAACTATTTCATAAATTTAAAAAATTTTCCAAAACGGTACCGGCACAGTTTCATTCCAAAACTCAATCCGATACCGAGCCTAATACGGTATTCATAACATTGATTAGGAATACCTCATATATATTAATCAATTAAGAAAATTAGGAAAGTAAAGAAATTGCTTCAGTTTTGGGCGACGATGTGAAAATTTGGTAGCAAATTGTCTACCATTTGAGACTAAGTGTGATGGTTGGTCGCATAAACGGTCTTCTGCAACTAAACTTACTTCGTCGTAAAAACCCTTGGGTGTCAATCAATTAAGAAGATTAAGAATGTAAAGAAATGCTTGGGTATAATTGGTAGCGAATTGGAGTGATAGGTGACGATAGTTTTGCGGAAAAAGGTAAAAGGTTTAGTATTGGTGATGATTTATCAATTTGGTAGCAAAATTTTGTGCAATTTGCGACGCTATTTTATTTTCGTAGCAAACGTTTTACATTTGGCGACGAAATATAGATTCGTTGCCAAACTTACTGAATGAGAAACATTAAACAAATGCTAAGACGACGTCATTTGTAGGACGACAAACAACGTTGTCATACCGTCTGTTTAAACACAGATGCTTGCTCCCTCTCTTCTTTCCCCCTAAAATCCAGCGCCCCCTTCTCTCCTTTGGTTTTTCAAAACTGACATCTTCTTCATGCCCTATCTTCTCCTCTAACTTGGACAACAACAAATAATCTTCTCCGTGCACTTGCTCTTTTCATTTGGTGAGTACAGTTGATTGGAATTTTAGATGTGTAATTGAAGTCGATATTGGTCTGATGGTTTTGTGTTATGTTTTGAGTTTGTTGTCGATTTGTTTGCATTTATTGGTGATGATAATGGTTGAGTGGAGCAAAAGTTGTGTTATTGTTGGTGAAGGAAGGGAAAATAGACTATTTTTGTGTGTTCTTGAGTCGAAAATTACTTGCCCATAAGGTGTTTGAGAAAATTCCTCATAGTGTTTTGAGTTTGTGATGTTGGGGAACTAAGGTACAATTATGTTAAAAATTAAATTATAATGTTATATTTTCTATTATGTTAAAAACCAAGTTTGGAACCTAGGTAATGGAAAAAGCAAAAGGGATAGGAGGGACATAATCATACACGGCGAAGACACATAAACATTAAACAAAAACTTTGAATTTAAAGATTGAAAAGTGTCGTCAGTTTACAGCAACATATTATTGGATGTGGAAAGTGAAGTGAGGTAAAGGAAAGTGTCAATACTCAATATTGATTGGTTCTTGATTTTTGGTTTAATAAGATTAGAACGGTAAGTTTATGCATCTCTTAAACGTTCTTCTTCTATTAAAATATTTATTCATTACTTATAATTGGAAAGATAAATGAGTACATAATTGAATAAAATTTGCTTGGATTAAAATTTTTGATTCATGTTTTCAATAGTTAAATAATTACTAATTCATATATTATGTACTATAGGTTAAAATGATTGTTTGGTATGTGACAAATCTCTTCACTTTTAAAATACTTTTCAACATCCTTTTTTGTGATTTGAATATGCTTTTATAGTACCATATAGAAGAAATTTTGTATTTAGTTGGTGATTGTGTATAGGGGCGTTTTTTTTTGCAAGTGATGTCTTCCTCTGTTTGATTGGAGCCAAAACTGAAGAATTTGTGTGGCATCTTTAGGTATATTCGACAAAAGCCCTCTTTTTGTATTTTGTTGGAAATCGAGTAAGACTAGTTGAATATACCTAAAAACTAGTCATTGTAATGATTGAGGCTTATGGAACTAGCAACTATAGTGGTTGTAGGATTAATCGTTCAAGTTCCTCCTTCTTAGTGGTTTGTGGTTGTCTGTCGATTCAGGTAACTCGTCCAACCCAGTTACAAAATCATTTGGACAAAAAATTGCAAATGTTGTTAATGAGAATTAGTAATAACCATTATTGTTAATGCGAATTAGTAGTAATTAGCTTGTTAATTAATTGTTTTATATGTCGGTTGTCATTTCATTTTGTTGTATATTGTTTACATAATTGGTGAGTATGAATTGACAACACGAATTTAATGGATAGTAAATGTAGCACCCCACTCCCATCAGACATTTATGCTCGTACGTCCTTCAGAAATTCGAGCACATGCTCGGTGGAAGCAGTACTCTAGAGCAGTCACATTCAATTCTCATGGCATCATCATAAAAATATAAATATCACAATATTTAATAACCTAATTCCTCATTTTCATCTCATAAAATCGAGTATACATTGTAGCATTATTTACTTCATCCTTATACATAATATCAAAGAACTATCAGAGTCTACAACTCTATTACAAAATATGCTATATGTTACATGAATAAGGAACTATACAAAATTCTATCTAAATCCTTCAGTCTCAGTTGATTGACCTTTGAGCCATTTCTTCTATCCAAAATCAGTACTAGATATCTTCTAAGTTGTCTTAAAAGCTAAGCCCACTCTCTAGCACCTGCAAAGTTTTGCAATTTTGATGAGTTTTGTGAACTTATTGAGCTACCCATCATTGATGACTCAATCATAATACATAACACATACAGTTCATGTTTCAAGTTCACAAACAATTTATGTCATCAAATAATGCACATCTTTCACCAATGATCAAAAAGTACCATATAACACTTGGTTCACTTATTCAACTTTTGCATTCATAACGGTTCATACGATTCAATTCAATCATTCATATAATGCATATTAAAATGTATGTGCAATGTTCATAAGACTCACTTTCATTTATTAATTTGTTGTGATCCAGAGCCTTTTTCACTGTCGCGTATCTATTTTAGATACCGGGCTCATTAATAACTGTCCATTATCTGTTGGGGGTACAGGGCTCATTATACATAGTGAGCTCACATTTTGAGCTTTAAGCCCGTTTTCACTAGCGACTCTAGTCACAACTGCCTTTATGTTATCATGCATTCATGTAGTAAAATGCATTATATGTATTCAATCATTCACTTATGCTCAAATTTTTTTGCATTCGCATTTACATTCATATTCACATTCATTATCGGACCATGGTTCGGCATTCAACAATTAGTTGAGTATCACATATTCTATCAAATTCACATAAAATGAGTGCTTCCAATATATTATTCATGCATCAAATGCCTCAGACATTCAATGTCCAGAATCGACACATTCACGTCATATGATAATTCAATTCAGAATTTAAACAAAATAATAAATTAATGTGAGACCATCTAGGTTACTCACAGTATGCTCCAGATAGCTATTGTCTTGATGTCCCGGCAATGTCTGGATGTTGTCGCTCTAATTGCTCTTCTATATCATGCAATACATACACATTTACACATTATTAATTTGCACATTTTCATAAATACTCAATCATATACATATGTATATATGATATGTATAATGCATGCTCAATGACAATCCGGGTATATTTCCTTAATTCACATCTTATGATCATTCATACTTTATAACTCATATATGTCTAAATTAAACTTAGATTTACACTTCATTTGTACAAGATTATTCTAAGTTCATCTTTCAATTATTTACTAAGATCATTCAAGCATTAAAAGATCACAAATTATCCAATTTATCATTCACCATTACTTAATACACATCATTCACCTTCTTTGGATCACATTATCCTTCATAGGATCACTTTTATTCTTATAACATCTCCAAAATTTCAGATATGAACACTTGGTAAACAACAATCCATTCTTAAATTTATATCCTCATTCATCAGCCTAAACATATCCGAAACTTTATCAACTTATTCAACCCCAAGCTAGGTTCATTTCAAGGCCCATTCAAGTCTAAATGCATCATAGGAAAGTACCTTACCATTTGTTATTTCAAACATCAAACAAAAGAAGAATAACTCACGTTCATGGCCTTTCTAGTTTTTTCTCAAGACATATTTTTGGGTTAATTTTGCATGGCCATTTTGACATAGAAAATGAGATATTTAGGTAATACATTCTTCTAAAACATTTTTTCTATATGCCTTCAGTTTCTAACGACGTCAAGTTCATGCAGTTTGATCCAGTATTCCCCAAGTTATACCCAAACTACTACAGACTGTTCTCACACCGCGACAACACACATTACTCAACTTCAAGCCAAAATTTGAAACTCTTAAAGACAGAATTCAAATTCGATTCCTTCATGAAAAATATAGCCATATGTCTCTAGTTTAATATAAAATTAAAATAATCCCATTTGGAAATCTGCATATCAAGATATGACTAAAATATAGATGCGGGTATAGTGGAAACACCACAGCTAACATTTCCAAATTTTTAACTCCTACATTTTACATCTAATACATCTTATACATAGTTTAACTTTTCTATTTTATTTTCTCTTCATTCTCACCTCCATTTCAGCTCAATATAATTCATAAACAAATCATAAACTATGGTTGATCATAAACACAAAAATAGAACATCAACGTACACATACATTCATGAAATTTCTGTTACACATTCTACTTCATTATCACCTTCATTTTATCTCTAACTATCAGTGCAAAAGTTGTTATTCAACAAATCGTGAAGAACAATATACTTACTTGATTATCTCAACTCTTCTTCAAAAATCACCATGAAACGCTAGCCTCCAAGCTTATACGATCATCAACTCTTCAAGGAGGAATATGTTAGGTTTTTAGTAACAAGATGAAGAGATATTAAAGATGTTGAAGTGGCTAGTGTTGAATATTAACAAAACTCGCATTGTGAGTGAGGGTTGTTAAGGTTGTGAATGGAGAAAGAAAAGAAGAAGATGAGAGTTTGTAACAAATTGAAAGACAATGAAGATGGCCTTGCAAGTTGAAAATATCATGGGTTTATAACATAGTAACTAATGCTTGGTAAGTGTCATGACACATGTCATGACATTTACCTCATAAAGAATAAAATTAACATCTTTTAATTATGATACCTAATACCATTTAATCTCTTAGTCCATTTGTCATCCAATTTCTAATTCAATTGTCACCCAATTTTCAATGTCACATTCTCAACAAATCCTAATACCATTTGCCAATTATTTCAACTGTCATTTGATACTTATTTCTACTATCATAAATCAATTGTCTTACCACTTGGTATTTTTCTAGTCCAAAATATTCATAATTCCAGAAAAATTTTCAAATTTTTACCAAAAATTCTAAATTAATAATTATACTCACCAAATCAAATTTCAAGACAAAATATTCACTATTCACATCATAATCATTTAAAAATCATTTATATCTTGGAATAAGTCAAATGAGTGCATGAATAGTTATTATAATGTGTACAAAAAGTCAGATTCACGTATGTGTATGCTAATAATGTCATATTTACGTATGTGTATGCTAATATTATGCATAAGCATGAAATGCATTTCCTAATTTTTCAATAATATCTCTCATAGTCAGTATTTTAGGGTTCTAACCCTTAACATAGGGAAAACGAGATGCTTCATAGTTGATAAACAATCCTTATAAGATTGACTCACACTTGCCTGTGTTAGTTGCACTGTTCACTTGCAGTAAAACATTAAAACCTAGGTATATGTAATGAATCCTTTGCTTGACTAGTTATCATTGTAACGAATTTCGTACCGTACCGACCAAAAAAAGGCATAAAATAAGATGTTTTGGTATCGGGTTTAAATAAGATGTTTTCGTACTGTACCGCTGGTATTTGCAATACTGGCAAATGGCTATATACCAGTCAGTATAAATTTTTTTAAAAAAATCAGGGGCATTTTTGCAAAAATGATTTTTTAAAAATATTTTGTATTGTTCTTAATTTTATATTTCTATGATGATAAAATAATCTTTTTCATATTAATTGTGGTTATTATTTATATATGGAATATGTGAAAAATAATATTAAGAAAATAAATAAATTGTTGTTATTTTAAAATTATATTATTATGATTTTTTTAGAAAAGGTTGGTTTAAATTATACAACGCAATATTGAAGGATTATTTTCCAATTTTTTTAAAAATTTAAGTAGTATTTTATAAATTTAAAAAATTGCTCAAAATGGTACCCGGTATTGATCAGTACTAGTACAGTACCCCAATCCAGTACCAGGTCCGGTACGGTATTCTTAACGTTGCTAGTTATGCTTTCATTATTTCCCCTCTCTTTAAAAGGATTTGACCTCGAATACTTACTTATATTAAAAGGAGAAAGATCATCGACATTAAAAGCAGCATTAACATTATAATCATCAGGAAGTTTTTTCTTGTAAGCATTATCATTGATCATATCAATTATTTGAAATGGGACCATTCATTCTTAGTTGCAACTTAAATAGTCTCCATAATAGAAATCTTTCCTTCCTCATATGCACTGAGATACAAAGATAAGTCTCCTTCTATTCTTTTCAGTTTTGTTTGCATACTACTCATTCTCCTTTTCAATTTGATTCTTTACACGTTTATGAATTTACTTTACCATTTCATCTTTTTCTTCCTATTGAAACTAGCTCTTTCTTTAATAGGCCAAGGTAATACATTTAAAGAAGCCGATGAATTGAAATCATGAATAACTTCTAATAGTGAGTATTAGTAAATGCATACACCTCCTATTATATGCAAATTCAATAAATAGTAAGTGATCTTCCCAATTCTTTAAATTCCTTTGATTGATAGCATGAAGTAACATAGTTAAAGTCCTAATTACTACTTTAGTTTGACCATAAATTTCAGGATGGATAGTTGTAAAAAATAGTAACTTTGTCCCTAATTTACCCTATAAAACTTATAAAAATTAAATAAGGAACTTATTATATCGGTCGCTCACTATAGTCTTAGGAACTCCATATAATTGTATGCCTTTGTTAAAGAATAGACTACCAATATTGGTTGCATTATCATCTTTATTACAAATGATAAAATGCATCATGTTAGAGAACCCATCAATTACCAAAATTATCAATTCATTACCCATCCTTGACCTAGGTAGCCTTAATACAAAGTTTATAGACACATTTACCCATTTTATTAGGTATAGGTAAAGGTGTATACAATCTATGTAGCAAAACTTTAAATATATCATTTTACAAATGATGCACCTATTATACATCCTCTTTACATCACATCTCATCTTAGTCCAATAGAAATGCTAATATAATATATCAAATGTCTTTTTAACACCAAAGCGAACCTCATCATATTCTTAACCTATAAATAATTCACGCATAAAACGAATAGGTACACATAGTTGATTTTCACAAGTCAAATTTCCTTCATGCCTATTAAACATACCAAAGGCCCCTATTTATATGCCAAATATGCATTACCAAAGTAATTATTATTAGCATACAATTCCTTCATATTTTAAGATTATGACAATTTCATATTCAAGGAAGAAAACAGAACATACATTTGAGATGATATATTAACAACCATTTTCTCCTTCTTTTATTTATACTTAATGACATATAGAACATTTTTATTGAATTCCATCTATCTAGTATGACATTTGTTCTTAAATTTCCCCTTTTAGATGCTTTATCAATTCATAATCAGTAAATATATCAAACTCTTTAGGTCATATTTAACGTTAGCACATCTTTAATGCTCTCACTAATGCATAGTGCTTTTTATTACAAATTGCATAATTCAAGGTTTCTCCATTGAGTTCTCATTGAAGTAGGTTATTGGCATCTTATTTTTACATCAAAATAACTCTAATACCTATTCTTGAAGCATCACACTTAACCTTAAATGTTTTAATAAAGTTAAGTAATACTAAAAAAGGTGTTAAATATATCATTTCTTTAACAACAGTGTTTGATCTTGTACAACATCCTAATGAAACCTTATATATTTCTTTTATAATTTCAATAAGTGGTGTAGTAATTGTCAACAGAAACTAGCTAAACCAGGAAATTTTCTTAGCTTAATTATTGACTTAGGCCTCAACCATTACTTAATTGCTTTCACCTTTTCTTCATGTACCTTAATACCTTTTGCACTAAAAACATAACCAAGAAACACAATTTTTTTTATACGAAAAGTTCAAATTTTAAGACTTGATTATAGTGTTTCTTTTCTTAGTATATCAAGCACACATCTCAAGGGATAATATACTTTTCAAAATTCTTACTATATACACTACAAACAACAACAACAACATGTGGTAGGAATTCTACTGATACGTCGGGGTCTGAGGAGGTCCAGTGGTATACAACCTTTCCCCTAACTAGTAGAGAGGCTATTTTTAAATGACTTTTACTATACACTAGAATGTCATAAAAATATACTTTTCCTAGATATATGTGTAACATATGATTCATTAATCTCATGAAAGTACTAGGCATATAAGTTAGACCAAACAACATAATTAACTACCCATATATAATTGTATTTAGTTCTTAAAGATAATATTATATTCATCATCTTCTCTCATCCTAGTTTAGTGATATCCAATTTTCAAAATAATTTTAGAAAATACACAAAACCATATAACTCTTTAAAGATATCATTTAACCTAGGAATGAGTTTTTTATACTTTACATTATGTAATTGATAACTTTGGAATCAACACATATCAACCAAGTACCATCATTTTAAGGCACTAGAAGCACAAGAATTATACAAGAAATCATATTTTCCTTCATACACCTCTTAGCCATCAACTCTACTTGCCTTTAAAGCTCATTTATCTTCTTAGGATTGCTCCTACAAAATGGGTTTGTCAGGAATCACAACCTTTTATACAAAATGGATTTGATGCTTAATCCTTTTAATGAGTGGTAATCTTTGAAGAACATCATCGATTAACACATCTCTCTTACAACAAAGAAACTATAACAATATGAAGAGATATGTTAAGCTTTTCAATATTGAAATAAGCCTCTTTATACAAAATTATAATCATTGGTTGGTTAGTACATAGGCAATCTTGATATCACTTACTTTTGCATAATAAATCATTTGTTTTTTCCCATTGATAGTTATTTTTCTTTTGAGCTCTCACTCTCATTCTGCTATTTTTTTCTTAACTAGCTCCCTTTTTTTGAGCTTTCACTCTCACTCTCTTTTTTTCCTCTCTCACTCTTTTTTATTTTCTATTTTCAACTTAAAATTATCCCCATAGACATGTTTTGATGTTAAAAGGTTAATTGGTTTTCATCATTCAAAAATGCATATTTATTCTTAAATCCATCATATATAACTCTTCTATGATATTGTTAAAGCCTTCCCAATATAATATAACCAACTTGCATAGGTATTGCATTATATAAGGCATCATTATTACCTTTCAA
The DNA here is from genome assembly GCA_026284645.1 of Erythroxylum acuminatum. Lineage (NCBI taxonomy): Eukaryota > Viridiplantae > Streptophyta > Magnoliopsida > Malpighiales > Erythroxylaceae > Erythroxylum > Erythroxylum acuminatum. The sequence goes on from JANKOD010000007.1 coordinate 8,555,486, forward strand.
TAGAAAAAGAAATCAACTCATACTTGTTCATTTGGTCTCTCACCATTCGTTAAGCTACTAAAGTTTATATAGTTTCTAATGTTTCTTGGTGGTTAAACTTAAATTCACTACAATGATAGTGCTAGCTAGATTAATGCAACTTCATCCATCAATGATCATACTACGTAGCTTATTATAAATAAGGAGTGGAATACTCGACAAAGGGAAGCCGACATCAGGAAGGAGACTAAGCGACGACAAAGGGTAGCGGTGCGAGAGAAAAGAGAAGAAACACGGGAGACAATAGTTGAGAAACGTGAGAGGCAAAGTAGGAGACATGAGAGAAGCAGTTGGAGACTCGGCGGTTGGAGACAAGTCGGAGGAAAATGTGGGATGAAAGTTGATGAAACATGGTTTGATGTTAAGGATGGAGTGTTCTCTAGAAATTTCTAAATTTCTGGAGAATGTGCGGGAGAATGATGGGCGCGTGTGAGACACACACCCACCGTTCTCCGCACAGAGTTCTACAGAGGCAGTTGGCGCGTGTCCTGCACGCACTAGACAACCTTTATTCATTTTTTTATTTATTTTTAAAACCTTAAAATTCAATATTAAATTAATATAATAGAGATTAAATTAATTTATACTTCAAATAAAATTGAAAAGATTAAATTAATTTATACTCTTAATAAAATTGAAAAGTGTTTTACTAAATTTTGAAAATTGTTTTCAAAGGGAATTTTATTAGGAAAAGTTTTGGAATTTAATTTATTTTTTCAAGAGTTGAATTATTAAATTAAATTTGTTATCAAATCAATAATTAGAATCAAGTAAAAGTTTTAAATGATTTCTTTCATAATTGGATTGTGTTAGAAATTATAAATATAATGAGATTATATTAACTAAGATGAGATCTTAAATTCAAAATTAAGGTAATTATTTTCTTAATATATTAAGATAAATAATTATATTTATTCTTAATTAATTTTAGAAAAGAAGTTTCTAATATTAGAATCAATTAGTTTCAATTAGATTAAAATTAATTAATTTGACTCTTTAAAATTCA
>JANKOD010000007.1:8569195-8581327 GCA_026284645.1 Erythroxylum acuminatum
TGTCCATCGTACAGTACAAAGCTAGATTAGATTACAAAATATATACAACAGAGGTAAAACAACACTGACCACGTGACTGACTAACTTAATACTTAACAGCTTTGTTTTATTATGTGCTTCCTTTTAAATATTTCTTGTCTTTATGGTTGTTGGTGTGTATTGTTAAGTTGCATATAACAACAAAGGAGTTGGGAACAATGATGAGATCTCTGGGTCAAAACCCAACAGAAGCAGAGTTGAGAGATATGATTAGCGAAGTTGACACTGATCAAAATGGCAGTCTTGATTTCCCTGAGTTCTTGAATTTGATGGCTAAAAAGATGAAGGTCAACATTCTTTGCAACATTGTGACATTTGTGTTGGTTTTTTAGGTGTCTGCTATGTTTTCTGTTTCTCAATAGTCAAAGTCTTTTATCAAGATTTGCGTGAAGTTTTCAGCTCGTTATTGTCAAGGGTTTTATTTCAACTATTTCATAAAATTTTGATACTTGCGGGTGTGAAGGATACTGACGCTGAGGAAGAACTTAAAGAAGCTTTCAAAGTGTTTGACAAAGATCAGAATGGTTATATTTCTGCTGCTGAGGTAAATTTCTTTGTCCCATCTCTTAATATCTTGCCCGTTTGTTATATGTCTGTAATGTAATGCTTTCGTTACAGTTTTATCTTTGATGAATATAAGCGTAATACAGTAATATAATCATAATTTTTATGCCCTTTTCATTTTCTATTTTTTAATTTACATATTTCTATTCTAACATGATGTATCTTTGTTTAAGTTTTGAATTACAGATGGTGTTTTCTCTTTTTGTTAACCGTATACTTTATATCAACCTTTATGCTTTATGCTTAATGGTTTGTGCCTAAACTTGCAGCTGCGACATGTTATGACAAATCTCGGGGAGAAACTAACGGATGAAGAAGTAGATGAGATGATAGGAGAAGCTGATTTCTATGGCGATGGTCAGGTGAATTATGAGGAATTTGTGAAGATGATGCTGGCTAAGTGATATGATACTTCTCCCATTTGTGCCCATTACTATTTGGTAATGAGGATAGGATTTCTAGTGGAATTTTCTATTTGAAGTTTGTTATGGAAAGGATAAGTTTCATGCAGCAACAATTTAATCAAACTCAATCAATTCAACCAAGAATAAAGTAAAGAGTATAAGGAAGAGAAGTTGCAAACTCATGTTACCTACATCCATTCTCAAAGTCTCTCTTGGAATTTCCCTAATCTCTTCTTTTAATTAGGTAAAGAGAAATCTTTGTACAACAATCTTTGATTGTAAAAGAGCAACTCTTGAACAATCTTTTTTGAATGCCAAAGAGGAACCTCGATGCTTCTTAGTACACCCACACTGTAAGAATGCCAACCATAATTGATGTTAAATCTTGCTTACTTGCTTTAATATTCAAGGGCTCTCAATCACTTCACAGACAATGAATGAATGCTTGTAAATAATACAAAACTTTTGTAAATGTATTATTGTAAATCTCAAATGTCACAAAAATCTACAACAACCAACATTCTAAGTATTTATATCCATACTAACTCTAAAATATTGTTAAGTACATAAACTAGCCATTGTAATGGTTAGTAACAAGGTTATTGGTCGACCAATTTGGTATATTGGTTGCAATATAAGTTGATCAATGTATAAACTAATATCACATACAAACTTATAATACATAAGTTTTCAAAATTCTTGACATACTGATTGATTTTTCCTTAAAATTGGTTGACAAATGTCTTTAGAATCAATATATTAGTTGACCACACTTACAAATTGGTTGATCAATGTGTCTAAAAATATATTTTAAAGCTTTTAAGTTCGTTTAAAGATCAAACCCCATTTTGTTAACCAAAACTTGATTAAAAAAATATTTTAAAAATTTTGCAAAGAGTATTTTAAAGATCAAGATAGTTTTCTTTAAAATCAAAATCTTAATTCCTTAAGATAAGATAAAAGATTTATGTATTGAGTTTAAAATATGTTCTTCTTATGCATGAAGAGCCCCCAAAACATTTAAATGACTAAGTAGGAAATATAAGAAATAAATTTATAGAGTAGTTGTGCCTTGATATTTCTTAGTTTTAGTCTTGGTCTTAGTCTTCTTCCTAAGTTGAATGTATTTGTTCTCTATAAATTGTTTCTTGACTTCATTTCATATTACTTTCTTTTAAGACATCAAATGAAAAATCATCAGTAACTATGCTTTTTCTCATAAAAACATAGATTGCAACCTTATAATTTATCACCTGTACTAGAAACTCTAGTTTAAGCAAACAAATCCATATAAAGTAATTATAAAATTACAATAGAAGCTACTAACTTTTTGCTCTTAAATGAATTCTTAGATTATTTTCCCATTTCAGAAGCTCCAAACACATTACATTTTTAAAATTTGACCCTTAAAAGTCCACTGACAAGTTACTTAGAATTAAAGTTGGCGATAAGGTCCATATTTGTATGTCCAAGCCTCCTATACCAAATTCATTCATATTCATTAATAGACATTAAGAACTTCATATTTTGGTTAAAGAAATCATCAATTTCAATTGTATATATATTTCCTTCTCTCTTTCTCAAAAAGTTTATTGTTAAATACACTAGATACAATACAATATATGATCTTCTCTCTAAACATACTTTGTAGTATGATCTTCTCTCTAAACATACTTTGTAGTCTTTGTCACATAGTTGGCTCATACTTAAAGTTATGCTTCAATCGGTTGACTAAAAGCACATTATCTATAATAATGTGATCTTCCTGACCAACTTTACTAATGCCAGTTTTCTTACCCTTAGTATTGTATGCAAATGTGGCAAATCGAAATTAGGAATCATTTCCAATAATGTGCCTTAAGCATCCATCATCCACATACTATTTGCTCTTCTTTTTCTAGAGACTTTATCATCATCTTTATCCATGAAGTCCATGTTGAGCTACTGCTCCTTCTAAGTTCTCGCTTTTAGAATTACTCATGTCATCATAATTGGAGGCTTTAAGTGTCTTCTTTTTACTTTTGCCCCTCTTCTCCTTCATCTTGTTTTCTTATATTTAACATTTTCTTTGAGAAGAGAATATTAAGACTTCATGTCTCTAGGTTTCCATCATTCAAAATAAATAATATTATTTGAATTGCATTTTGAATCTACCTTACCACCTTGAAGTCATTTCTTTTGGAGAAATATTTTCTATTGATTAGGACAATGTCTTCCTCAATTCTTTCACTAGTTGATGCTTCTTCTTCTTTGATTCCTCTTTTGTGGTCTCTAAATCTAAGTTATTCCTCCTTATATCCATTGTCTCTTTTTGTTGAGTCTGCTTGAGCCCCATTATATAAATGATTGGTAATCCAATAAGTTCCTCCAATGATGACATATTTAAGTGTTTTTTTTTATTACTATCACCATGTTTCCCAAGAATTTAAAAGAGACAAGCAATTTTCTCACCATTTCAATATTAGTATATGTCTTGCCTTAGCCTTAGATAGCATTTATAATATTATTAAATCTATTGTACGAGCTAGATATGCTTTCATTATGCGTCAATTGAAATAATTCATGTTGATGTATTCCATGCTTACTTTACTCTTCTTTTCTAGATTTATTCCTTCATGTTTAACTTCTAAAGCACGCTAATTTCATTATTCGTTTCACATATAAAAATTTTATTGGATTTTTTATTTTGTAATACACAAAATAAAATGTGAATAGCCTTATTATTCAAGAAAATTAGTATCTTGTTTTAAGGATCCCATTATTATTTTTAGTTTGAGAACTTTTCCATCATTTGTAACTTTAGTAAGAATGAATAGACCACTAGAAATAATTTCTCACAAGTCAATGTTTTTGGCCATAAAGAAGAATTTCATTCTAGTTTTCTAATATAATAATCTTTTTCATCAAAAAAGGGTCCCTACTAATCCGTACTAATATTTTGGTTATCTTAGCTAGAAGAAGATGTATATGCACTTGGATATGCCATGAAGATCTTTTCTCAAATTTTGTTTGAAATTACAATAAAGGAGACCTGCTTTGATACTAGTTGTGGTCCTTAATAACACCCAAGAAGGAGTGAATTGGGTGTTAGTGACTTTAATGAAAACTTTTTGCAACTCAATAATAACCCTTAATAGACTTTAAATTGTAAATACAATGACAATTTAATCAAATTCATTCAATCAATCAATCAAGAATAAAGTAAAGAGCATAGGGAAGATAAGTTGTAAACTAATTTTATAGAGATTCAACAAGCAAACCTTTCTTATATCTACTCCCCAAATCTCTCTTGAGATTTTACTAATCTCCTCTTTGAACTAGGTGAAACATTCTTACGAAAATCTTTAATTGAAAAAGATAAAAACCTTATACAGTCTTCATTAAAGGGTAAAGAGGAACCCTAATTCATCTTGGTAAACCCAAAACATAAGAAACCAACCCTAATTGATGTTTACAACTTAAATAAACCTTGCTTGTTTACCTTAATGTTTAAAAACTCTCAATCACTTTACAACCAATAATGAATGCCAGTAAATGCTCAAGAACTCTTTTAAATATGTTATTGTAACCCTCAAATGTCATAAACATCTCCAACAACGAAAATCTTAAGTACTTATACCCATACTAGTTCCAAAATGTAGTTAGACATGTAAACTAACCATTGAAATAGCTAGTAATAATGATATTGATTAACTAATCTAACATATTGGTCTACTAGCTTGTTATATTAACTGCCAATGTATCGGTTAGTATCACATACAAGCTTCATACACATTATTCAAAAACCCCTTACACATTGGTTAACCGTATTTTAATATTAGTTGACCATACCTACACATTAGTTGATCAATGTATCCAAAAACATATTTCATAGAATTTTCAAAGATCAAACCCTACATCTTTGACTAAAACTTAATATAAAAATATTTCAAGATTTTTTTGAAGAGTATTTTAAAGATCAAGTGGGTTTTCTTTGAAATCAAAACCTTGATTCTTCTTCGTAAAAAAATATATTTATGCATTAAGTTAAAATATGTTTATGCATGTAGAGCACTTAAAGCATTAAAATGACCAATTAGAAGATACAAGAAATATTGCAAATGATCTTCTTTAGTTTTGGTCTTCTTTTTGACTTGAATGTATTTGGTATTCAGAAATAATTTTTTGACTTTATTTCAAACAGCTTTCTTTTATGACATCAAAAAATAAATTACTAGTAATAATTATGTATTATGTATTATTATTATTTTTATCAAAACATAAATTGTAACTTCTCTTGGTTTAAGATTGGTATTCTCATAACTTATAGAATTAAGAGAAACTATATAAAAAAGAAATTAAGATTTATAACAAAGCACAATTTATAATTCATGTTTTATTATAATTATACATTAATTATATTATAAAATTAAAGAGTTTTTATCTTTTAAAAAATCATAAAATTTTGATTTCTTCATGTGATAAGATTGCGTCTTGATTTCCTTACAAATAAATGGTGTTGTATCATTATAAATATGTTTTTTTTTAATGTTCTAATATTTTTTGGAATTCCGTCAAAAAATTGAGGATCTGCCTTGTCTTTGAAAAGGGAAGATGCTAAGCCAATATACGTTGAGCATATCTTAGATGTATTTAAAAGACAAGTTTTTAGATTTTAGTTACTATGGTCTATTGAATTTTTAATTTTCTTATTTTAGAATATGCAGGAGTTGATTATCCAAATGGACAATTATCTTTGCCACGAGAGGACCATCAGTTGTTGAGGCATCACCACCCAGAGCCCAAGTTTTCCACCAAATGCATGTTGACCCAGTTCGTGGTACCTATCAAATCTTTTTCCAAGAACCATTTCTTTCGTCTCCACCGTTTGCCACAGAGGGGGTATGGAGTGATAATCCATGATAGGACCGTTACATCTAGGCCTAATGATGTGTTTCAAGACTTCCAATATCTGGATAGTTTATACATGTTTTGTACTTCATAAGTCTCTTTAAAAAAAATATAGAGCATATATATATACTTTTTGTGAGTGTCCGTATCAAACATGTGTCTGATATAGACACGCGCGTATCCGACACGAACACGTGTCCGACATGCGGACACGGCTTCATTTTGCCTTGTCCGTGGTTCTTAGGATCAACCTGTTCGTCAGTCCCGCATGAATGCTTTCCTTCTCTTTCTCAGTCCCCATTCTTTCAAAACCAGAATTCGATGAAGCCAACAACCAACAACTACTGCTACTAACTCAAAACAAATGTAACTCTCTCTTTGAGACCCTAAATCAGCATTCCTTCAAATTAATCAAAAGCCCATTTCCAATCCTAAGCTTGTTCTTCATTAATTGGTAAGGACACGATGGAGCAGTACAATTTCACTCTTTCAAAGCCTTCCTCCTCTTTCTCTAAACCCTCTTCCACTTTCAACACTCGCTTTTTGAGAATACTTCAGTGAATGATGACAAAACCAAGAAATGAAGCAATAGCAGTAGACCATACCCAGATAGGTTTACCAGAAAAGATCCCAACTTAATTGAAGAAGTTAGAGTGGTTTGCAACCTAAAAAAGCTCAATAATCAGTACAATTACCAGCTTAACTTGACTACCCACAGCTTCAATTTCTAAGAGGCGATGGAAAAAAAAGTTGGACATGGAGCTAGTGCTTTCTGGACGGTGGAGAAAGCCATTAAAACAAACATCAATACAACAAGGAAAAGATTCATCTTAGTTGTCTCCATTTTTGACCATTTCTCAAAGACGAAGGAGCAAGGACAGAGCGCTGAAGATAGAGTAAGGCTGAAAAAGAACAAAAGAAAGTGAAAATAAGGAAACTAATTTTGGAGTAATTTTACGTGTCCTCTGCATGCTCTTAAAATTTCAAGCCCAAAGGACAAGGTTTTACTTAGTTTCGGATCCAAAATTTGCAGTCATACATATACAGTCTGAATATTGAATTGTTTGTAGAAGTCTGAAGCTTCTTACCTCTTTGTACGAAATTATCATGTAAATTTAAATATAATGGCTTGGAGAAGTGCCCCGGCGTCAGATTGTCTCAATCCATGTCGATAGTGTTGGCTCGATTGTCATTTGATGGTAGCCATCCTCTGGAAACTGAGGCAGAGATCAAAGAAGATGGAAAATTGCATGTCATAGTATGAAAACCCAATGCCTCGAGATCAAATGTTTTCTCAAGAAGGTCTCAAGCACTGTCCTCATCTCCAAGGCCATGCAGAAATTTAGTCTTTACAGTCCTCAAGAAATCCAACTCCAAGAGGATCTAGCTTTAACCACGCTGACTTCTAGTCAATGATGGCTGCTGGTAGAAACTCAAACTTTGGCGCTTCGGATGTCTATGGTCTATCGGCGTCCAGAGGGCCAACACCAAGGCAGTCTAATTATGAAGAAGAAAGTTAATCAGTAACAAGCCAAGGTTTCATTACCATAATCAAGGTGGTGCAACTCATTATCCAGCAACAAACCCGGGAATGTTTTCACCGACGGGTTCCAAGGGTACTGTTAGTTTTAATGCCAGTGTTAAGAAGCCTAATGGCCAAGCTCAACTGAAGCCTGAGGATGGTAAAGGTTATTGTTTTGTCATTTTTTTCAGTTGGCTTCCATTTGTTTTCATATTAAAATTCTTTGTTTCTCTAATGGATTAAAAGATTTTAAATGATTCATTGTCGTTTGTCTGTTTAATTAATTGGTGTAACTTGGTCTCCAGTTTCTTTCAGGTACAGTACATAACAATTCCAGTCACTGTCTATTAACAGATTCTTTCGTTGTCAAGACTATTTTCCAAAAAAAAAAAAGTCTAAAATCTGTTTAGGTATCTAGGTTGTTTTGGTCATTTTCTAACTTCTGGGACATTGATTATTCTATGATGTTTTTCTTGCAAGTGGCATGTAGAAATGCTTGCCATTATAGCAAAGTCCAATTCCATTCTGTCGGATGCAGGGTTGGCATGGCCATGTTCAGTCTTCGTCAATAGCAGAGACGCACAAACGCAAACAATACCTTTGAATCTCTCTATTCATTAGAAAATCTGTATGTTTTGATAAAACAAATATACGAGGAGTGAATTGTGTATAAAAAAAATATATCACAAGTTACTTTCAATTCGTATAAAGATAAGAGTCTGTTAAAAAAAACAATAAGAGTCTGACAGACGATAGTAGTCTGTTAAACGATTTGGGATCAATGCCTTACCTTCTTCAACTTGCCTATCCTTAATCTTTCTAACCAGTCATCCATTTCCTCATACTATAGTGGTTCTTCTAGTACCAGGTACCCGACCTTACCTTACCTCCCCTCCATTCTGTCTACTACTGTTTACCTCATCTGGCAGGAACGCAATGCAAGAACCTTCAAGAATGAAGCCAAGGAGGCAGAGCGAGTCTATCTCGGGGTAATCTCCCACATTAGGGAGCTTCTAAGCCTTTTCCATGAGAGGAGGTAATTTTGTATTTTTCTTAGTTGGCTATTAGTTGGTGTCTCTTTCTGTGCAGGTTAGGCCCCTATTTGTCTGTGCATATTTTGACGGCTCCTAGCTGTATTTATACATTCTGTTGAAGGAAGTGGAGGATTAGGGCACTGTCAATCCCTAAGCCCCTTGGAAGCCTTAGTGGCATATATGCAGTTGGCCTCGGAGTTCCTAATTTTTCTTATTGTTGTATTCTGCTTGTGGCCTGTTTTTAGCTATTGCGTAGAGTGCTTAGTTATTTTTGCACGGTAGATCTTGTTTCCTGCTAGTTTAGGTATGTTTGCTGTTGTGAGCGTACCTTCTGAGTCCCTTGAGACTCTTGTATAGAACTCTTTTGTATGTTTTTCTTTCATTTATTAATTCTTCTGATTTACCCAAAAAAAATAAAAAATAAAATAAAACCTTGCTTAAATGAAAGAAGTATACTGAGGGATGAATCCTGTTAAAACAATTTAAAACCAAAGACGCCCTGTTAAAACTGAAAAGAACCTTTTACAAGTTGAAAACAGAAGGAACCTCTTACTAAAAAGCATACACACACAATAATGCATAAATATAAAAGATAGAGAGAATAAGGACGCAGTCCATTTATATTGGTTCGGCTTATAACTTAAATCTACGTCCAGTCTCAAAGTATCCAACTTGAGTATTTCACTATAAGAATTCAAGTTTTAAATTTGACGAGTCTCTTCAAGCTCATGAGTACATATTTTTCAAGTTTCTCCAACCTTCCATACTCAAAGTGTATAGCAAACTTCTAAAAGCTAACAGAAAAATAAATGTAAAATCAAAAGTAAGTTCTCAAATAATAATTTCTCTTTTGATAGAGTGATTTCATTTTCTAAGGCGCGGTAAGAATGATATGAGTCTATCAATGCTACTCAAATGTTTCGAAAGTCTGAATATATTCGTTTTTTTTTTCACAAATGTTGTTGCTCTTCTTTAAATAGGCATTTCCTTCAACTAGCCGTTACTTCAATTATATCCTTAATCAACTAGATTGATTTGAATCTAAATAATTTTGACGTTTATCTTTGTCAAAAATCTTCTAGTAATCACGAATCTAATATATGACCTTCATAATTTGTAAGATTCTTTTAGATAAACATTTCTAATAAGGTAAGTTCATAAAGAAGGTTCCTGCAAGAAAAAAAGTGTATTTCTTATGATTTTATTTTCTTTTGAGAATTAAACCGTTAATTGTACATGGAAATGAATTTAATTTAAAATTTAAAATATTATACATTTATTATCAAAATTGTTAATCATAAAACCTTGAGCTAATATGTTTTACCTTTTAGAAATAACAAGATTAATATAACTTCTTATCTAAAAGTGCACTATGCCGAAGTTTTTTTTTTCCTGTCCTGTGCAAAAACCATAAACATTTTAGATGCACAGGGTGGTATAGTGGATGAAGTATGTATGAACTTCAATGTATGGGTGATGAAGAAGAGGTGTCTACTTCTGGTTTCCATGTTTGGTCTCATTGGAACGGTGATCTCGGTGAACCTCTCCTTTGTATCCTTAGGCGATGTTGAAGAGTAATTTGAAAGTTGATCTAGATATATGAATATTTAAAGACTAGATACATGGATGTTTAAGTTCATTATTAGGAGTATAATTATATTCATGTATTAGTTACATAATTAAATATTGGTCCATGTATGGTTTTGAGTTCATGTATAGTTTATTTATTTGGGTATTAATGGGTTCATGTACTTAAGAGTCATTTTTTACCTATAAATTCGTCTTTGTACTTGAACTAAAATGATTAAAGTGAAATACAACCTCTTCTTCTAAACAATTCTCTCCTCTCTAAACCTCCTCACTTTTTAACAAAGTGGTATCAAAGTCAAGTTCTTTGAGAAAGGGCAAACAATGGTGGAGTATACTCATTTCAATTCCCTCGCCTCACCAAAGAAAATTATGAAACATGGCGTCTTTGCATGAAAGCCGTGCTTGGCTCATAAGATGCTTGGGAGATTGTAGAGAAAGGTTTTATGGAACTCAAAGTGAAGCTGATTTGTCTCAAAATGAGAAGGATGCTTTGGCAAAGATCAAGAAGAAGGATCAACAAGCCCTCACCCTCATCCATCAATGTCTAGATGATTTAATGTTTGAGAAGGTGGCCGATGCAACCACTTCAAAGGAAGCATGGGAGATTTTGCAAAGTTCCTTTCAAGGAATTGATAAGGTAAAAAAGATTCAACTACAATCATTGCGAGGTGATTTTGAATCTTTGCACATGAAGGAATCCAAATCAATCTCAGATTATTGTTCACGAGTGAAGGCCATTGTGAATTAAATGAAGAGATATGGAGATCAAGTTGAAGACGTTCTAGTAGTAGAGAAGATTCTTCATTCCTTGAACCTAAATTTTGATTATGTGGTTTGCATCATTGAGGAGTCTAAAGATCTAGACTCTTTGGCATTTGAACAACTAGAGGGCTCTTTACAAGCTCACGAAGATAAGATCAAGAAGAGGCAAGAAGAACCTTCAGAGCAAGAACTTAAAGAAAGGGTTGTGTTAAAAGATGATGATGGAGAAAGAATCAAAGAGGAAAAGGATGAGGATGCGGTCGAGGTCAAGGACGAAGTTATTGAGGAAGAAGTAAAGGAGATTATAACAACACCAACAATGATGGAAACAATCAATCATACAAAGGCCAAGGAAAATCAAGAGGAAGGGGATGAGGATGATACAATTTTCGACAAAATGAGAGGAGGTATGATAAGTCTAATGTTGAATGCTACAATTGTCATAAATTTGGACATTTTTCTAGGGAATGTTATGATACGCCTAATCAAGTTGAGGAGCAAGTCAATATTGTTGATAACAAGAAAGGAGATGAAGAGCCCACTTTATTGCTAACACTCAAAGATAATACAAGTAAGGATGAAAGTACATGGTTCTTAGATATGGAGCAAGCATTCACAAGTATGGAGATAAAGGCAAATTTGTGGAACTTGATGAAAAGGTAGAAGGCAACGTTTCTTTTGGAGATTCGTCAAAGATTTAAATTCATAGCAAAGGTACCATTCTAATTTCTTCAAGAGATGGAAGCCATAGACTTATTAATGATGTCTATTATATGCCTAAATTGAAAAGTAATATTTTAAGTTTGGGGAAACTTCTTGGAAAAGGATATGAAATCCACATGAAAGATTGTTGTCTTTGGCTTAGAGATCAATGATAAGTGCATATTTGTCTAATATTTATGTTTTAATTATTCCTTTTTATTCCTCTTATTGATTTAATTATTGGGACTTAATTGGATTTAATATTTCCTTGTAGGGAATGATAATATTCGCATAATGTGGGAAATTAAGAGGAAAACAATGCACAAGTCGACTTACAATGGACAAGTCGACTTATGGAGGAGCGGAGATGAAGTTTTTACGGAAAACGTTGCTATAAGTCGACTTACAATACACAAGTCGACTTACACCACATAAGTCGACTTATCAAAGAGCGGAGATGAAGTTTTTACGGAAAAAGTTGCTATAAGTCGACTTATACACCACACAAGTCGACTTACACACCACGACAAGTCGACTTACACACCATGACAAGTCGACTTACAAGTATAGCATCAAGTGAGGCCCAACGGAAGTGTCAGAAATTGAAGGCCCAATTCATACAAAA
>JANKOD010000007.1:8581427-8591631 GCA_026284645.1 Erythroxylum acuminatum
CCCCTTCTAATATAACCACATCCTGCAAGAGTGGAACGTCTCTATTGAACCCACCCTTATGAATATAATCCTTGGCACTCAGAGAATTATAGGTAAGATCCTGATCGCCAACAACAAACTTAGTAGGCACTTTCACCTTGGCCCCAGTCCATGGGGCAGTGAGTTCCCAGTTTCTGCATCGTGGAAGATAGCATTGTCAAAGGATAAAAAGGAGTGAAGCATTAAGGTATTTCATGCCTATGTTGCCAACTCCAAATCAGTCTAGTGCTAAACTAGTACACAAGGCATTCAAGCCCCAGGATGTAAACCAAATTGCAAGCAAAAAGACCTTATGGAACAATCAATATGGGACAAACCAACTTGTGTGCAGAGACAATATTGAAGAATAATTTGAAAGTTGATCTAGATACATGAATATTTAAAGTCTAGATACATGGATGTTTATCCATGTATTAGTTATGTTCATGTAATAGTTACATAATTAAATATTGGTCCATGTATGTTTTTAAGTTCATGTATGATTTATTTATTTGGGTTCATTAATGGGTTCATGTATAAAGACTCATTATTGTACCTATAAATACCACTTTGTACTTGAACTAAAATCCTTGAAGTGAAATACATCATCTTATTCTAAACAATTCTCTCCTCCCTAAACCTCCTCACTTCTTAACAAAGTGGTATCAAAGCCAAGTTCTTTGAGAAATGACAAACAATGGTGGAGTATACTCATTTCAATTCCCTCGCCTTACAAAAGAAAATTATGAAACATGACGTCTTCACATGAAAGTCGTGCTTAGCTCACAAGATACTTGGGAGATAGTAGAGAAAGGTTTTATGCAACCTCAAAGTGAAGCCGATTTGTTTCAAAATGAGAAGGATGCTTTGGAAAAGATCAAGAAGGAGGATCAACAAGCCCTCACCCTCATCCATCAATGTCTAGATGATTCAATGTTTGAGAAGGTGGCTAATGCAACCACTTCAAAAGAAGCATGAGAGATTTTGCAAAGTTCTTTTCAAGGAATTGAAAAGGTAAAAAAGATTCGACTCCAATCATTGCTAGGTGATTTTGAATCTTTGCACATAAAGGAATCCGAATCAATCTCGAATTATTGTTCACGATTGAAGGCCATTGTGAATCAAATGAAGAGATATGGAAATCAAGTTGAAGATGTTCGAGTAGTAGAGAAGATTCTTCGTTCCTTGAACCCAAAGTTTGATTATGTGGATTGCGTCATTGAGGAGTCTAAAGATCTAGACTTTTTGACACTTGAACAACTAGAGGGCTCTTTACAAACTCTTGAAAACAAGATCAAAAGGAGGCTAGAAGAACTTTTGGAGCAAGCACTTAAAGCAAGGGTTGTGTTAAAAGATGATGATGGAGAAAGCAATCAAGAGGAAGAGGACGAGGACAAGGACGAGGACATGGTCGTGGTCAAGGTCGAGGCCAAAGTTATGGAGGAAGAAGTAAGGAGATTATAACAACGCCAACAATGATGGAAACAATCAATCATATAAAGGCCAAGGAAAATCAAGAGGAAGAGCAAGAGGAAGAGGAGGTTACAATTTTAGACAAAATGAGAGATATGATAAGTCTAATGTTGAATGCTACAATTGTCATAAATTTGGACATTTTTCTTGGGAATGTTTTGCTAAACCTAATCAAGTTGAGGAGTAAGTCAATATTGTTGATAACAAGCAAGGAGACGAAGAGCCCACTTTATTGCTAGCACTCAAAGATAATATAAGTAAGGATGAAAGTACATGGTTCTTAGATAATGGAGCAAGCAATCACATGTGTGAAGATAAAGGCAAACTTGTTGAACTTGATGAAAAAGTAGAAGGCAACGTTTCTTTTGGAGATTCGTCAAAGATTCAAATTCATAGAAAAGGTACTATTCTAATTTCTTCAAGAGATGAAAGCCATAGACTTATTAATGATGTCTATTATGTGCCTAAATTGAAAAGTAATATTTTAAGTTTAGAGCAACTTCTTGAAAAAGGATATGAAATCCACATAAAAAATTGTTATCTTTGGCTTAGAGATCAACATGCTCAATTGATTGCTAAGGTGTTTATGTCGAAGAGTAGAATGTTTATGTTGAATATCAAGACAATCAAAGCAACATGTTTAAAGGTGGACATTAAAGATGAAGCATGACGTTGGCATATGAGATTTGGACACTTGAATTTCGGCGCACTCAATGCGTTGGGAGATAAATACATGGTGAAAGAAATGCCCTCCGTCAACCACCCTCATCATTTATGTGAAGCATGTTTACTTCGCAAGCATTCAAGAAGGAGTTTTCCAAAAGAAGGGGTAACAAGAGCAACTGCACCACTTCAACTTATTCATACTGACGTGTGTGGATCAATCAAGCCATTATCAATGGGTAAAAGTAGATACTTCTTACTTTTCATTGAATGATTATAGTAGAAAAACATGAGTTTATTTCTTAAAGCAGAAATCAAAAGCATTTGAAACATTTAAGAAGTTCAAGGCACTTGTGGAGAATGAAAATGGTTATACAATTAAAGCCCTAAGGTCCGATAGAGGAGGTGAGATCACATCAACAGAGTTTTTTTATTTCTATGAAATACATGAAATCTGCAGTCCGTTAACAATCCCAAGATCGCCCCAACAAAATGGAGTAGCCGAAAGGAAGAATAGAACAATTCTTAACATGGCTCGATGAATGTTGAAGGCCAAAAACATGCCTAAAGAATTTTAACCGAAGTTGTTTCTTGTGCAGTTTATTTGTCAAATCGATCTCCAACGAGAAATGTCAAAGATCAAACTCCGCAACAAGCATGGAATGGAATGAAGCCTAGTATTGCTCATCTAAGAGTTTTTGGAAGCTTAGCATATGCTCATGTGCCGTAACAAGAAAGATCCAAGCTTGATGATTGAAGTTTTAAGCATGTATTCATTGGCTATGACGAAAATTTCAAAGGCTACCGATTGTACAATCTAAGCAATGGAAGGATTGGTGTGAGCAGAGATGTCGAATTTGATGAAGAAGTAATATGGGATAGGGAGACACAAGAAGAAAGCACTTATGATTTTTTCCCATACTTTGAAGATGAAGAGCAAGAAACCACAACAAATATTCAAGAGACAACTCCACCTGCTTCTCCAAATATGCCTCATTCTTCTTCATCCATGCATGGAGAAAGTTCAAGCGATGGAGCACGAAAAATAAGGAGTATTTATGATATTTACAAACAAACAAAAGAAATCAATGATGTTGATGTAAGCAATTTTTTTTGTCTTCTTATAGATAGTAAACCTTTAAAATTTTAGGGAGGTCGTGAATGACAAAAGATGGAGGCAAGCCATGGAGGAGGAGATTAAGGCAATAGAGAAAAACAATACTTAGGAATTATCAACTCTTCCTAAAGGTCATTAAGCTATTGGAGTCAAATGGGTCTACAAGATCAAAAAGAATGCCAATGGAGATGTATAGAAATATAAAGCAAGGCTCGTTACTAAAGGCTACAAGCAAAACCATAGAGTGGATTATGATGAAGTATTTGCACCTGTTGCTCGTATAGAGACTATTTATTTGTTGACTTCTTTTATAGCTTAAATGAAGTGGAAGATCTATCAACTTGATGTAAAGTCAGTTTTTCTAAATGGTTATCTTCAAGAAGAAGTCTTTATTGAACAACCAATTGGCTTTATAGTTAAAGGTCACTACGATAAGGTCTTGAGATTTAAAAAAGGCATTGTATGGGTTAAAGCAAGCACCAAGGGCATGGAATACTCGCATCGACAATTACTTACAAAATAATCGGTTTGTTCATTGTTCTCATGAATATGCTCTTTACATTAAATCATATGGAAATGGAGATATTCTATTCAATTGTCTCTATGTGGATGGTCTTATTTTTATCGGTAATAACCCAAGATTGTTTTAAGAATTCAAGAAAGCTATGTCTTTGAAGTCTGAGATGACATATATTGGATTGTTGTCATCCTATTTGGGTTTGGAGGTGAAGTAAATGAAAGACGGAATTTTTATTTCACAAGAAGGATATGCAAAAGAAATATTAAAGAAGTTCCAAATGCTTGATTGCAATTCGATAACTACACCCATAGAATGTGGAATTAAATTAATAAAGTTTGATGACGGAGCTAAGGAAGATTCTTCTGTATTAAAAAACCTTGTTGGGTTCTTGAGATACTTGACATGTACAAGACCAGATATTCTCTTTGCAGTTGGATTGATAAGTTGTTTCATGGAAGCACCTACTTGTACTTATATGAAGACAGATAAGAGGATTCTCTGATATATCAAAGGTACAATTAACTATGGCTTACTCTATACATCATCTTTTGATTTCAAGCTTGTTGGGTTTTGTGATAGTGATTTTGTGGGAGATATTGATAATAGAAAAAGCACAACTGGTTTGTTGTTTTTTATGGGTGATTGTTCTATTATATGAAGTTCAAAGAAGCAACCTATTATGACTTTGTCAAGTTGTGAATCTGAATATGTGGCTGCAACTTTGTGCACTTGTCATGCTATTGCCATAAAAGGAAGTAATTGAAATACGTATTGATAAAAAGTCCGCATAAGCATCGACCAAGAACCCAGTTTTTCATAATCGAAGCAAACATATAGATACGAGGTATTATTTTATTAGAGAATGTATCACAAAGAATGAAATGGAGCTCAAGCATGTGAGCATTAGTGATCAAGTTTCGGATATTTTACTCAAATTTGAAGTTTTTCAACATTTGAGGACAAGACTTGGAGTACAAAAGAAATTTTCAAATTAAGGGGGAGTGTTAGATACATGAATGTTTAAAGTCTAGATACATGGATGTTTAAATTCATTGTTAGGAGCTTAATTATGTTCATGTAGTACTTACATAATTAAATATTGGTCCATGTATGGTTTATTTAGTTAGGTTCATTAATGGGTTCATGTATTTAGATGTGAAGAGTCATTATTTTACATATAAATACCTCTTTGTACTTGAACTGAAATGATTAAAGTGAAATACAACCTCTTATTCTAAACAATTCTCTCCTCTCTAAAGCTCCTCACTTCTTAACAAGGTGATACAGTTAAAATTCGAAGGTAAAAGGTGATTTCACTTCATTGCCAGATCAAGTGTACATCATCTTTATAACACTCCTTATTTAGTATCTGCACTCTGACCTTTTTTTTTCCCCGGTTTGGCTGGTATGTTCATAATATTTACTAGTCTTTGCATTGTGCCATGGGTTAAAGGGAAAGAAGGCTAGCCGTACGAAGATGCCATGGCAAGTGCTTTTGATATAGAGAAGTCTCCATTAAGTTGACAAACATGTTATTCTGCATAAGATTAATTGTACTTATGTTTAATTAGGCCACTAGAAGGTAGGGAATGAAATGAGGTACAAAGGTAATAGCACCGTCGGAACAGTAGATTTAATGATATGTAGTTATAAAGACTATTTACAAAATTATAAAAATGTAATAAAATATATTTATCTACCATAGAATAAAACAGTTAAAAATATTGGTTACATTTGGGAAAATGTAGTTAAAAATTTGGTGTTGAATTGCAATTGATAATTGGCAACATTTTTGGTGAATAATTGTAAAACATGAAAAATAATAAAGCATAATTATTTGTTAACAAATTGGCTACAGTTTTAATCGTCACTTAAAATCTAAATTATTGTTGTGTGATTAGCTTGTTCAATTGATTTGATGTGCACTGATATGGTCATGTTTTGTTGTTAAACAATCATACCACCTAGTAAAAGGGTCTTTGATTATTATTATTTAATATATATATTTCCAATGTTTTTAAAACATTACAATAGAATCCCTCGTAGAAAAATGTTCCTTCCATCTTGTCATTATGTTTGGTAGCTATATCATTGAGTACTTAAACCCTTAAAACATTGGCCACTACAGTAGCCCCTGTCCCAGTTTTTAACCTTCTTATCAGAACCTACATGGAGGCAAAACCACCCTGCTAAACATATAGCTTAGTGGGGAATAACTAAACATAATTCATAATGGGAATTGTTTCTAGTAGTCGTCTACCATTCATATATACAAATTCAAATCATATCACAAAAATCTTTAATTGTTCACAATATAGAGTAATCCAAACATTATGTCTCAGAACAGAATAAGATTCATCAATCAATGCAGAACATTCTTACATTAAAAAAAATTTAAAAATATCATAACAAAATGTACAAGTATCAGAATTGAATATCATAATATAATAGAATCCTTTTAGATCAAAATATGACTTATATCAGAATAGAACTTATTTTGTATCAAATCAGAGCTTATCTCTTATTATAACAGAACTTGTTTTGTATCAGAACATAACTTATTTTTATCAAAACTGAACATGTATAAGTTAGACTGTGAATCCTTTTTACAAAAGTGGGTAACGGGACTAGAATAGAAGATACCATAATTGATATCTGAAATAGAAGAGACTAATGTCTCTAAATTAGGGGACACCATAATGTTGATATCAGGAGACACCGAAGTCTCAATATCAGGAGACACCTTAGTGTCAATATCAAGAGACATCTTAGTGTCACAAGAGCAGCTGCAGACCCTTCTAGGCATGCCTATTTACCCACGACTAAGATTTAATAGTTTTAAAACAAACAATTTAAGATTTCAGAATTTCATGTAAATGATGTAGTGCATAACATATAACCTTATTCATTTGATCAAACTTAACATGCCTTACAAATACAAACATATGCATTAAAGCATCAATAAATGTATTGAGTCATCACACATTATGTATATTCACACAATTAGAAAGCACTTCCAATACAATCCTAATTATCAAACTGCTTGGACAATTGATGGTATGAAATTATCACAATATCAGAATCACAAAATAGTATAAATTCATTTCCTTATGCTCAAATTGAACCCATTCATTTTCACTCAAACTTATCATGCCTTATAAATATAAGCATTAGTGATAATGTACCAATGAATACATTAAGTAATTACACTTTACATGTACTCACCTAAGTTCCCAATTCTCAAACATTCATAACTAACACATCACTTTTATCATTTAAAACACATCTGTGTTCATAAGTATACTTCATTCCTTTAACACCTTATAAGTTCCAAAATTAGATCCTTTGTTATCAAATAACACCTCCTTAAGTTATTAATTCAATTAAAAATCCAAATCTTATTCAAAATTTAACTAACTTATTCCATATCAAACTAAGTTCATTTGACACCTTAATTAATTCCAATTAAACTATTATATTGTACCTTAACCTTTTATGGTCCAACAATTTCCCAAAACCAATCTTTTCTCCTTCTTAAGTACTTCCCACGACCTTGGGAATAAGCCTTATAAATCCCACGATCATGGGATGTTCAGTTCACCCATAATCTCCAATTTTTTTCCAAAACTTGACTTCTTCCCTTCCATTCGACACACCTTCACTAAAGACCATCAATTTCACTTCAATTCTACCTTATTCATACTTCAATACCTTATCAAATTCATGTCCAAACCAATTCAAAAATCATTCATTAAGTAACTTACAAATCATTATCTTTCACACATTAAACCAAACTAGAAGTTATCATAAGAGGATCTTTTTTCCTAGCATTCATTTATCATCATCTTAACACATACTTCATACCAATTCAATTATCATAAATCTTGTATTAATACATGCTATCAAGTTTAGAATTCCCTTACCTAATTACTTCAAATTCCTTCTTCAAAGAACTAACCAAACCAGCCCTTCATGTAACCAAAACACTTCCGAAATTAAGGTAGGTGTAGGATGATCTTAGCACCTAAAAGATAGCACCATAAAATATAACTTGTGGTAGATTTCTTAATGCAGTAACTTACAAGGATTCCAAGAGAAAATGATCCCCAAAACTCCAGAAGTGGAGAGGAAATGAGAGAGTTTTGGTGGAGATGCTTCAATGAAGGCTGCAGAAACTTTGTGCAAGTTTAACACCTAAGTTGTTGGGTGTCCTAATCTTGGAGAAGCACATGTCACCAATGCATGTATCATATTTGTCCTCAGTTTAAGCTACCAAATGTCACACATCTATTAGGACATTTGTCACTTAATCAATGATGCCAAATGTCATTCAATTATACTGCCATTTATCCCTTATTTACTTATGCCAAATGTCACTAAATGCATAGGCTTAGTTATCCAATTTTCATTTACCAACTTGTCTTGCCACTTGACATTTTCCTTGTCCAAATGTACATTTTAATACATCAATTTTCTAATGGTATCAATTAATTCCAAATCACTAAGTATGATATATTAAACCAAAATTCAAGTCATATGAAATTCTTAATTGTCACACAATTTTTAACACCTATCATACATGTGCTTTCATGAACATGTAGTATTCCAATTAGGGCACAATTTGGGGCCTTACAATAACTGCTTGCAACATGCTCTAGCTCTGACTTTGAACCTAGTAGCCACAAGAGAGACCCTTGTATTCTTTGTGACTTCCTTAAACTCCAAGATCTCCTTAGTCACTGTCAACCAGTCTATAAACTCTTCCGAACTGAGATTCCTATGGAACTCAAGTATTTCAGTTCGCATCCTTAATTCCCAACGTCGATTATCCTCTTTTCTATTATTTTTATGACACCTATGAGGAACTTCTTTGCACTCCCCTTCAATACCACCTGGTTCAGTGCTCTCATTTTCTTCCTCCTAATAGTGATCTCTCCTCCCTCGTTGGTTCTAACCTCCCATAAGTCCAACAAACCTCTGGTTGATTTGCTCCATCATTTGTTGCATACACTGATTAAACTGCTCGGCTAGATATTGATCCATCTATCGCAGGTCGTCTGGCTCGTATACTTCATCTACAAGTTATTGGCAAATTGTTTTTCCTCTCACTATGAGTTCAGGAATGAACTAACTCTAATACCAATTGACATAGTGGAAGCCTTTTATAGACTTGTTAAATCGCTCATGATTGCCAGGAATATAAGACTCTTCCAATTTTGTTGATTCACAAAGAATACCAAAAGAAAAGAGAATTATGAAGAAGGGAATTCTTATTTAATTTATAAAAAATCGTCTTGACTTTCAACTACAATGCATTTATATAGGCAGAGATCCCAAAGATATAAGGAAAACCCTAATTATGCCTAAAAATATGAAATATTCCTAAAACCCAAAATTTACCAAGAATGAAGCCCAAAATGGCTCATCAAAAAATTAATTCCCTATAAATGTAATTGCGAAATAAAAAATTATCTAAAATAGCAAAATTGTCAAATTGAATGCTCAAATTTCCCCATAATTATGAAATTGCCACTTTGTGCGGTTTTTATCCCATTTCTCTAACTATTGTAATGCTTTTCGATTCGCATTCGATTTGCATCACATCTTGATAATTATCTCATGCAAGAAAAATAGTTCTATAATATTTAATTACTCTAAGGTTAGGTGTCTAAGGAACGAGGCATATAAAGAATCTTTTTTAATCTCCTTTAGTAGCTTGTCCATTTAAAAAAATTCCATAATGGCCTTTATGACTGTGTCTCCAATCAAATGTCATGTCTTCTAACAAAAGTAAGCTTTTAAGACATTTGGTCCTGGAGCCTTGTTGGAGTTTCTACTGAATAGTGTCCTCTCAATATCCCTTTTTATAAAAGACTTAATAAGGGAATTGTCTTGCTTCTGGCTTAAGGAGTTTGAAACTATGGATCTAGTTACCTACGCATGAGTAACTTATAAGTGACAATACTTTTAATTTGCTAAAAGTATTTAAGTGCTGACCCCTTCAATTACTTTAGGGAGATATGCATTATTCAAGCTTCATAAACATCATAAATAAATCTATTGGTATTCCTTGTGGCAAGAATTGCATTATGAAAATATTTTATATCCATGATCATATATTTGAGGCATAAGGCTCTAGAATTCTACCTAAGAATGGAGTATTGACCCTTTAGTGCATTAATATAGCTAACTAAGCCCCACCTCCATATGATTTCATTAGTCCATCACTAGGATTTGAGTATTATTACTTTTAGATACTTAGGAGGCTTTACTTGGTGATTGAGCCCAAGTTTATATTATTAATTGGCCTCACTTTCTTAATTGTTTATGCACTTGTTGACTCCTAATTAATGATTTTTGTGCTTAAATTGGTTCCTCATATCGAACTTCCATAATTTGCAAATTGCCAGTAC
>JANKOD010000007.1:8592674-8612160 GCA_026284645.1 Erythroxylum acuminatum
CCATTAAACAAAAAATAAATTATCTTATATTTTCAGATACAACTCAAAAATTGAAACATACATCTTTCAAAACAAAAGTCATTCTTTTTGGCCACTACGGTTGTCTTTGTCCCAATCTTTAAACCTTCATATTAGAACCTACACAGAAGCAAAACCATCGTGCTAAGCATATATCTTAGTGGGGAATAACTAAACATAATGCGTATTGGAGACTATTTCTAACAGTCGCCTAACATTCATATATACATATTCAAATTATATCACAACAATCTTTAATTGTTCATAATACAGAGTAATCTAAACTTTATGTCTTAGAACAGAATATGATTCATCAATCAATACAAAACATTCTTGCATCATAACAAAACTCATAACTATCATAACAGAATGTATAAGTATCAGAATCGAATATCAGAATAGGATATAATCCTTTCATATCAAAATGTGAGTTATATCATAATAGAACTTGTTTTGTGTCAAATCAAAGCTTATCTCTTATCAGAACATAACTTGTTTTTTATCAGAACAGAACTTATTTTTGTCAAAACTGAATATGTATCATAATACTAAATAAGTTAGACTGGTAATCCTTTTTACAAAAGTGCGTAATGGGACCAAAACAGAAGATACCATGATTGGTATCTAAAATAGAAGAGACTATTGTCTCTAAATCAGGGGACATCGTATTGTCGATATCAGGAGAGAATGAAGTGTCAATATCAGAAGACACCTTAGTGTCACATGAGCAACTACAGACCCTTCTAAGAATACCTATTTACCCACAACTAGGACTTAATAGTTTTAAAACAACCCATTTCAAATTTTAGAATTTCATGAAAATGATGTAGTGCATAACATATAACCTTATTTATATGATCAAACTTAACATGCCATATAAATACAAACATATGAATTACAGCATCAATAAATGTATTGAGTCATCACACGTCATATATATTCACACAATTAGAAAGTACTTCCAATATAATCCCAATTATCAAACTCCTCAGACAATTGATGGTCCAGAATTATCACAATGTCATAATCACATGATAGTGAAATAATGCATAAGTATGAATTCATTTCCTTATGCTCAAATTGAGCCATTCATTCACACTTAAACTTATCATGCCTTACAAACATAAGCATTTGTAATAATGCACCAATGAATACATTAAGTAATTATATTGTACATGTACTCACCTAGGTTCCCAATTCTCAAACATTCATAACTAACACATCACTTTTATCATTTAAAACACATTTGTGTTCATAAGTATACTTCAATCCTTTAACAACTTATAAGTTCCAAAACTGGATATTTTTTTTATCTAATAACACCTTTTGTAAGTTATTACTTCAATTAAAAATCCAAATCTTATACAACCTTTAATGAACTTATTGCACATCAATCTAGGTTCATTTACACCATAACTAAGTCCAATTAAACCATTATAAGTACCTTAACCTGATATGGTCCAACAATTATCTAAAACCAACATTTTCTACTTCCTAATTACTTCCCATGACTGTGAGAATAAGCCTTATAAATCCCACGATCGTGGGATGATTGAACCGAAGGTTCACTCACCCACATTCTCCAATTTGTTTCCAAAACTTGAATTCTTCACTTCCATTCGACACACCTTCACCAAAGACCATCAATTTCACTTTAATTCTACCTTATTCATGCTTCAATACCTCATCAAATTCATGTCTAAACCAATTCAAAAATCATTCCTTAAGTAACTTACAAATCAATATCTTCCACATATCAAAACCAAACTAGAAGTTATCATACAAGGATAATTTTTCTAGCATTCATTTATCATCATCATAACACATATTTCATGCCAATTCAATTATCATAAAACTTGTAATTATACATGCTATCAAGTTTAGTAATCCCTTACTGAATTAGCTTCAAGTTCCTTCTTCAAAGAACTAACTAAACCAGCTCTTCATACAATCAAAACACTTCCAAAATCTAGGTAGATGTAAGATGATCTTAACACTAAGATGTTAACAACATAAAAGGTAGTATAAAATAGATGCAGTAACTTACAAGGATTCCAAGAGAAAATGATCCCAAAAACTTTAGAAGTTGAGAGGAAATGAGAGAGTTTCGGTGGAGAGAATAAGCAAAGAAGGAAGAGTTACAACAGAAACTAGCTAATGCATAAGGTCATGCCATGTGTAAGATGACTCATCTTGCTCTAGGGCCATTTATTACATAAAGACACAAGCCATATGTCTTCTCCCTAGCTTGCACACATGTTCTTCTATGAAGCTGCCAAATTTCACAATTTAATTAGGCCACTTGTCACTCAACAAATGTTGCCAAATGTCACTGACTCGTAGGCCTAGTCATTTCACTTTTCATGTACCAACTTATCTTACTACTTGATAATTTTCCTAGTCCAAATGTACATTTTAATACCTCAATTCTCTAACGGTATCAATTAATTCCAATTCACCAAGTAGGATCCATTAAACCAAAATTCAAGTCATATGCAATTCTCAATCATCTCACGATTTTTAACACCTTTCATACATGCAATTTCATAAACATTTAACATTCCAACTAGGGTACAATTTGGTGCTTTACAAAACTCACCAAAAGAAAGAAAAAAGATGCCATTAATAGTAGTAAAGTGTTGGATATTATTCACACAAATGTAACTGGACATTTAAGCCTCACCGTTGATAGAAAGAAATTCTTTTTTAATTTTTTAATGGCTATTCTTAATATAATTACCTATGTATCCTTAATAATAAGTTTGAGACCCTAAAAATATTTAAAAGTTTTTAAAGAAAAGAATAAGAATTAATTCAATGTTAAGGTTGACAATTCAAATCAAAGCGAAGAATATTATGGTGAATATGAAGATTTGGGTGTCAAGAGAAGGGACCTTTTGCTAGGTTTCTAGATGATTATGACATATTTTTGAAATATATTTAAGCATAATGGAGTAATAGAGAGGTAAAATCACACACTAATGTATATAGTAAAGACAATGACGAAGTGATCGAAGCTTCCTAAGTGTTTATAGAGCGAGTCAATATAGACAACACTCTACATCCTAAATAGTGTTCATAGTAAGTCAATTCTTAGAACTCCTTTTGAACTATGGGTAGATAGGATGCCTGGCTTGAATAATATAAAGGTTTAGTATTGTCTAGTAGAGATAAAGATTTATAATACATTATTGAAGAATTTTTTTATCTTAGAACAATTCAAAGGTTATTCATAGGCTATCTTAAAGGTTAGAAAGGTTAAAAGTTTATGGAGCATGATATGGGAAAAGTATCATTGAGACCCAAAGCAGTTGAGAATCTTGGTTCAGTAGAAATACATATTCATATTGTTTATAAAAGAGTTACTAATGCAGTTCTGAAGGTATGTAGGTACAATTTGGATGTATATGTAGCTCATGATGTTAAAGATGTTGCGTATACTATTAGGCAGACTATGGTAGATGATCAACGTAATCATATAATACCATTGCTACATTTACAAAGAGATAGGGTGCCTATATCCTTTAATGATTTTATTATATATATTGATAAACTAACTATGATTTTAGAGATATTTTTGGATTCTCTAACGTATAATGAAGGAATGAGTATTGATTATTTTGATAGATAAAAAAACTATGGAGGAGGAGATGAAAGATTATTTTGATAGATAAAAAACTATGGAGGAGGAGATGAAGTCTCTAACAAACAATGGTGTTCAAAAGTTATTCAATGTTTAGTATAGACTCAAAGTCATAGGTTACAAGTGGGAGTTTAAGGCTAATAAAGATGCTAAATGCAAAGTTGATAGGTTTAAAGTAAGGCATATAGCTAAGAAGTATGCTTAAAAAATAGAATGGAAGACAAGGAGACTTCCCCTCATATCTCAACTAAGGACTCATTCATGATCATTATTGCTTTAACCATACATTTTGATTTTAAGCTTTAACATAAAGATGTTAAGAAAATCTTCTTTAATGATGATCTAATAGAATCGATGTATAATTAGTTGTCCAAGTGCTTTAACATAAAGGGAAATATGCCTTGAGATTGCAAATTGAAGAAGTCAATATATGGATTAAATCAAGTATTATGATAGTGGTACCTAAAATTCTATTAGGTGGTCATTACTTTAGATTTTGAGGAGAACACACTTCACTCTTATATATATATATATAGTCTAAATTCAATGGGTGCAGGTTTGCGTTTCTATTTTTATATGTAGGTGACTTTTTCTTATCAGCAATGATTTAAGCATGTTGTGAAATATGAAGATAATTTTTTTTGGAAGTTAAAGTATATATATTTCTAAAGAAGGTAAGTAAACCTTACCTTATAAAATACATGAATTAGTGTTACACCAAACAAACGTTAAGGTATTAGTTATAACATGAAATATATCTAGTGTCTAAAATTAATTCATTGTGCAATATGTTAAATTTTACAGGTGTCAGCACTTAAGTAAGCACTTATAAAATGTGTTTTATTTTCTCTTTTTTCCCCCAAAGTTTCTTACTATAATCTCCTTTTTATTGTTTTGTTTTCTCTTAGTTCTCCCAAAGTTTCTTATTCTAATTTCCTTTAAGTCTTGGCCGGTGTCACCTTTTGAATTAGTTATACAAGGTCAATGAATTCCTACAATTGGAGCCCCTTACATGTAGGCTTATGGGCTTCTTTAACTTCGTTTCACTTTAGATAATTGTAATAGATAAATAAAAGAGTTCTTACAAGGTGCAATATCAAGTTATTACACGAAACAACAACGTTTGGATACATAAAAACGATATGAAACGACATCGTCCACTAACAAACAAAGTAGCAAAACACACACGCACAATCATTTGGCAGGAAAGGAAAAGTCTCGAAGGTCTTCTGTTCTCTTCACACCTAACCCTACCAAATTAGGGTTGGGCAATTGTCATTTTTAACAAGTACGGGAGAGGTTATCTTACGGAGAAGTACATATAGATAACATCATCGGCTTCTTTAGGTGGAGATTTGAGCATATCTTTCAGCGACAACATTTAATATATGCTAAAAACACGCGACAAGCCAGATAATTCCATTATAGTTTCCAACTTCCATATCTTTCATGATCTAAGTCCCTTACTGAGATTAGTTACCTGATTCCCCATGAAAGAGCTAGAATAGGGTTTGTTGTGTCTGAATTGGTTATAAACACAAGGTACTCTCTGATTACTGAAATTAAGCACTCAGTACCTCCTTACTTGTCCTTGCTTTGTTCTAGAATCTTCTAAGATTCCTCTCATGCCAAATCTCCTTAATGGAGAAGGTGAAAGATATAATAAAGATATGTATGTTATGCCTAGAACTCAGATTCCATTACATAATCCATTCTAATGCTTCTGCAAACATTGACCCTACATTTGTAATGAGGCATAACCCTTGTATCTTCTCCCATATAAACTAGGAATAAGGGTAGAGAAAGAATAGATGATTCCTAATTTCCTCCTTCATCCCATATAACACACAGATAGGATAAGAATTAATGAAGTGCATTATGTCCATTGTGCTTAACTTGTTAAGCATAGTGAGCAAGTTAAGCACAGTGAGCCACATAAGGATTGACATGCTAGGCCTGAGGGTTTTGTGCCAGATGATAAGAGACCAACTCAGTTTAGGGTTGCTCAGATTCTGCAAATTCCTGAATCTAGAAATGTTAAAGGAGTTTGGAATCATCTTGAGACATTGGAAAACGTCCTCCTTCTGTAGCTTAGGTTGATAACCAGCAGCAAGATACTGCAATTTAGCTAGAATGTTCCATTGTCCTCTTAGAAGGATAGAGGTAACCTTTGTACTGATAGGGAATCCACTCCATATTTGTAGAGCTTGAGGATATCTGATTAGAGGGCCCTTACTAGTCTAATTTTCAAACCATAAGTGTGCCTTTTCTCCATTACCCACCCTACAGTTCACTAGAGGTTCTAATATAGGTCTTAGCTTCAAAAGTTGGATCAATGACCAAGAGAAGGAGGGCCTAATTGAAATAGCCCAAAGACTATATCCTTTCAAGATGTAGGTATGAAACCACCGAATCTAAAGAGAATTCTATTCCAAAAGGATATTCCACATATTTTAAATGAGGGTTGAGGTATTAAACGAGGCAATAGGAATCAATCCCAATCCCCCTTCTGCTTTACTCTTACAAACTTTAGACCATTTAACCTTGGAAAAATGTCTATCCGAATTTAAATTGCTCCAAAAACTTCTGAAAAGCTTCTCTATAGATTTAATGACACCTTTAGCTAATGAGATATTAAAGGATCAGTAAATGTGAAGGGAGTTCAGTATCGTTTTTATAAGCTGTAGCCTCCCCCAAAAAAGAGAGTACCTTATTTGTCCACATTCCTAATCTTCTCTGAATTTTCTCAATCAAAGGGAAACATTCAGAAAATTGAATTCTTTTTGTAGTAATAGGAAGACCGAGGTAAATTAGTGGTGCAGGTTTCCTCTTCATTCCTGTTATTACAGAGATATAGTTCTCCATCATATTAGCACCAGGCACTAGAATGAACTGGGTCTTAGTAAGGTTTATTTTTCTCCTTGAAAGATCTTTGAAAATTGTCAAAATTAACATGAGCAATTCGATATACTTTCCATGAGCCTTAGAAAATATTAATAAGTCATCCGCAAAATAAAAATTGATTAACCCTACTCTTCCGCATCTGCTATGATATCTGAAGTCTTCTTTTTGGCTTACCTTATACTGAATCAACTGGGTTAGAACCGCCATGCAAATGATAAAAAGATAAACAGAGATTGGATCTCCTTGCCTCAATCCTTTTGCACTCTTAAAGATATCCGTAGGTGAACCATTAATAAGGACAGAGTAAGTAGGATTGGTAATACAAGCCTCAACCCATTTAACAATCTCCCTTGGGAAACCCAATAGCCTTAAAGTCTGAAGAATAAATTCCCATTCTACATGATCAAACGCTTTCTTGAAATCAACTTTAATGATACAGTTAGGGGGACTGTTCTTCCTTAGATAACCTGTCATTAGCTCTTAACTATAGAGATGTTATCCCCAATTCTTCTACCCTAAAGGAAAGCATTTTGGTTATCTGAGATCAATGAATCCAAAACTGAATTTAGCCTATTAGCTAAGATCTTTGAAATGACCTTATAAATGAAATTTGTGCATGCAATAGGTCTGTAGTCATCTAAAGAAGAAGCATAATTAGATTTAGGAATCAAACAAATATGAGTTTTATTGGTCTCCCTTAGAAGAACCCCTTGAGAAAAACACTAGAATAGCACTTTTTACCATTGGACCAGTTTCTTGCCATGTTTTTTGATAGAAAAATCCATTGAATTCGTCAGGTCTAGGAGACTTGTTAGGGTACAATTGAAAAACTTCCTCTTTTTCCTTTTCTTCCACTAGTTTAACGAGGGATAAAGCTTGCTGATGGGATAACTTCTTCTGAATAAAGGAGCTAAGGGTGATAGTACTTGTCTAAAAGAGCTATAAAAACTTCCAAAGTATCTCACAATTTCCTTTCATTCTGCTAGGAAACTTCCTCCCCATTCGATAATTTAAGGGAACTGATTCTATTAGTGTTCCTTGTAGATAAGATAGAGTTGAAGAACTTAGTATACTTTTCACCTTCTTTTAGCCATTTGATCTTAGCCCTCTATTCCAATAAATTGTGATGGTCTCTCGCTTTGGATAAGTAAGAGATCAGGAGAGTCTTTTTTGAGTTTAGCAATGAAGGATTTGCCGGGTCTAACTCTATCTCTTGTTGTAACTTCTGCAGATCCTCTTTGGCTTTTAAAACATCTTCGTGTTGAGGAGGATCTTCTACTTGTTAGAGCTTTCATCTCCATTTTGA
This sequence comes from Erythroxylum acuminatum, assembly GCA_026284645.1. NCBI lineage: Eukaryota > Viridiplantae > Streptophyta > Magnoliopsida > Malpighiales > Erythroxylaceae > Erythroxylum > Erythroxylum acuminatum. The sequence continues at coordinate 8,600,546 of JANKOD010000007.1, forward strand.
AAGCCTTAAGCTTCTTATTACAAACAAACTGTTCAGTTCCTTCCACCATAACCTTCATTCCCTTGTTAAGAGCATTACTAAACCCCTCGTCATTTAGTAACAGATTGTTAAACCTGAAAGGACCTCTTCCTACATAACAATGGAGGAGGTTCTCTATCCTCATAGGAGTCTGATCCGAAAATAAAGGTTCAAGAAAACTAGTTAAACTGTTTGGGAATTGAGAAATCCACTCCTTGTTTACCAATGTTCGATCCAATTTCTTCTCCCAGACTGCTTATTGCTTTAAGTGTAAAAGTGTCCCAAAGCCTTTAGGTCGGAAACTTCAATTTTGTCCACACAATCACTAAAATTAGCTAAGAAGTTCCTCAAGTTATAATTCCCATAAGCTTCAGTTCTATATAGTGTAGCATTGAAATCACCACATAAGAGCCATGATCCATTTACAATCCTCTAAAAATCTAGTAAACTTTCCCATAAAATTCTCCTTTGAAAATTATGATCAGCACCATAGACAAAGGAAGCAAAAAACTCAACATTTACCTAAAGGAGTTTACATTTTAGGTGAATAACTTATATCTCCATAGTAAGAACTTGAACATCTAACAAAGAAGGGTCATACCCGATGATAATTCTCCCATACCTATGGGTATGATGATTAGAATTGAATTTCCATTTAGAGCCCATCTTATTCAACAACCTCATATTCTCTTCTTTGATTTTTGTTTCAAAAAGAACAAAAAAAACCATTGATTTGTGTTAAAAACAAAATCCCTTAAAGCTGAAATCTTTTTAGGGTAGTTAACCCCCCTCACATTCTATGCTATTATTTTCATTAGTTAATTTCTTGCTTTAAGGGCCCTTACCTTTGGCCCTATTGGATTCCCTCTTTGTGGTTGTCAACAATTTCCCAATGAGGGGATCGTCCTCCTTATTCTCTATCAACTTAGGGCAATTACTTTTCGTATTGACCAAGCCATTTGAATTATCCTTAAGGTTCATGGAAGGTTCCTTCACCTTCCTATCTTTTCCCATATCAATAACATCAACTTTAGCGTGCTTCTCAAATGCTTCCACTCCTTTATTAACATCAATTGTACCTTCCACACTATCTTCAACTACTACCCTTTGTTCCTCATTTGATTCAAAGATATTAGTGATATCACTGGAATTAGCCAACTGATCCTTTTCTAAGTACAAAATCCTATCCCCCATCAGCTTTTCATAATCCCCCTTTTGGAAAAGTTTCCCAGTTGGTATCCATTTTTTCCCTTGAAAAGCAAGAGAAGGCTTCCATTGGTCTTATACCGAAACATTTTCTTCATAAAGCCCTCCATCAAACCCCAGTCTCATAATAGGAATTTTTTCTGGTAAACCATTGGATATATCCATGTTGCATATTCTAGCAAATCCCGACCTCTTCCTATTTGTTGTATTGTCATCCAAACATAAAGGTTTTCCTAGGAAGCTAGCTATCATACTCAATCCTTTAGTAGTCCAATATTCAAGAGGAACATTATATGGATTTATCCACATTAGAACCGAACTCTTCTCCTTAAAGTCGATTTGAAAACCCAGATGACATGGCTATCGGAAAAGTGGTAAATTTGCCACATGCCATGGCCCTTCTTAAACAATCTTCAATTCTTGTCCTTTAGTAGCAAATGTAAACAATTTATATTTGTCTTCTGCGATAATAGCTTGGATAAACCCTTTACTTTTCAATGCTGTTTGTGCCCATCTTTGAATAATAGGGAAAGGTGGTCTTTTGTCCCAGAAGAATCCAATAAATGAGTTCTCCCACGACTTGACTCCTTCCTGTAGGGTCTCCATATCAGGCGCAACAATTGCTCAACCATCTTCATTCTTTGAAAGGAAGAAGTGAAGAGAAAGATCAGCAGTAGAGCCTCCCACCACTTGCTTCCAAGTTTTCCTCACCACTGGAGGAGATGAAGAAGAGCTAGGTAAGGTCTAATTGTTTAATGGAATGTTGTGTGTGTTGGCTAAAGAGGGTTGGGTGGGTTGAGAGATTGAAACAACTAGGTTGAGTGGCGATGAGGAGGCAATGGAGGGGTAGTGACAGAAGGAAGGGCTAGATTTGAAGCAGTGGGTAAAGGAGGAAAATCCTCCATAGGGGTGTTTTGTTTTATTGTTGGAATGAGAGTTTGCATTTTCTGTTGAGAAAGCTAACTTTGTCATATTTCTAAACAGGGAAAAGCAGGGAATTTTACTGAATGGAAACAGGCTGAGGAGGCGAAAGGGAGGATGAAATGACCAAAATAGCCTTGCTCGAAGACAATGGAATACGGAGCGCAGGAAAAAGAAGGAAGATAAGGTAAAGTAAAGAGGTGAAGGAATGAAGATTCAGAATCAATGAAGGTTCAGAAGAGTGGAACATTAGAAGGCATGGAGAGTAACTTGCAAAAGGCTGAAGAGGTTAGGATAGTAGGAAGGACTTCGGTAATGGCCATAATTCTTTGGTTGTTGCAATTGCAAGAGACTTTCACCTATCACATAGAGTTAGCTTTGCGTAAGATGAGCTTTCATGATAGAGATGATCTGACAATTGTTTATTGTACATTTGGTACTTAATTCGATCCAAGTGCATTTACATATTATAATTGTCTTCATGGACTAAAAGGAGAAGAATTCGGATGAAAACGCAATATAAAACGAAGTCCTGAAGCAATTAAGGGATACACAATAGTGTATATGGCAATGCTCATCTTTTTGGCCTTACATAATCGCGAATTCTGGAGATTTTGGAGTATACAAAGTCTAGCATTCACCTATTTATTAGATTGTGAATATCTTAAAATCCCTAAAAATTACTAAAAAAGACATGAACAAAGGTAGATGAAGGAAAGAGAACTTCACAAACCTACAGAGGTGATGCAAGACCGAAAGATCATTCAGAGGGGGCAATATTGATCCAGAGACATGGAAAACATGAAGAAATCATTAAAAAATCCAATAAAATACATCATCAAACCTCTACCTTACAAGAACTTTCGATAGGAGATAAAGGGAGATATAAAATTATGAACTCTTTGTTTTCTATTCCTTTTTCTTTTTATTTATATTTGATTTCATTTTCTATTATGTGCAAGTAAACATCATTAGTTTCCAGGTGAGATGAACCCTAGTTTATGCTATAACATGTATTTAATTCTTTTATTTAATGTAAATGTTTTGATTGATCTATTGCGATTCAATTATGTGTTTAATATATATTCTAATAGATCTATAATATTAGTTCATAATCTGATTTCATAACATAGAGATTAAGAAATCTTGTGCATGAATAAATCTACTGTAATTGAAAAAGAGTTGATTGCAAACCTAGAGATAGGTCGATATAAATCCTTTAGATTAAGGTCAAAACCTAATAGCAGAATTCACGAATCAGTAAAGAAATCTTAGTACCTTTAACTTGAATAATATAGATTGATAATTCTAATATTAGTTGCTAGTTTTCTCATGTGAATTGTTAGTATACAATAGGAATTTCCAGGGTCTAATAGTCGATCAAACAATTGCATAATAAAAGGTTAATTGTTTAAGTGTTTTAGGGGGATTCATAATGTAGACAATAATTCTTGGTATTTATTATTTCTAAGTGATTTCTTTATTCTTTGCTTAATATTTTTTCCTATTTATTTTAATTTTTTAAAGTTGTATTTTCTTTATTAAAACTAAAACCAAATCCATAGACTAGATAATAGGATAACTGTAATTACTAGTATTCATTGTCTTTGTAGGATTTGACCCATACTTGCCTGTACTAGTTACATCTATGTTGTGCACTAGTTACATCTATGTTGTGCACTTGCGGATAAATTAATATTGATATAGAAATAAAACAATCAAGTTTTTGGCACCTTTTTTAGGGACATTGATATTAGGAACACCTAGATACTATTACTCTAGTCCTTTTTTTGTATTTATATTTATTATATATTATTGTATTTCTAGCCTATTAATTCAATTATCTTTTGAACTTCTCTACATTAATAGTATGTCTATAGTTTGTTTTAGGAATTGAGATTTAACTTCATCACCATAACTTACATTGGAAGGATAGAGCAGTCAACACTCTTATGGGAGCTACAATGTGTCTTCGCAATATATAACATCACTATATAGGAAAGAGAGGTTTCCTTATAAATTTTTAGAGGCTCAACTAACATCCATACCGTATTTCGACATTTATAGGAGAAACCATTACAATCATGAATGTCGACCACCAACCTATATATGGGAGCAACTGAGCATATACAATTAACTTTAAGGTGCATCATTTGAGAATAGTTAGAATTCAGAATGGAGCAACACTTATGCTTATAGATGGAATGATTATGTTTCAACTGAATATTTATGTACTAAGCACCTCAAATTAAGGAGCCAACTCTGGAAGATATGGTGGCCAATTTTATTCAAGAATTAATCATGAGGAATTAGGAAATAAAGGCTCGTATACAAAATATGTTGAATTGTTTCAACCAGTTGGCGAAGATAATATCTAATGAGATGCAGGGGAGTTTGTCTATTCTTACTAAAACAAATCCTAAAGAATTTGGAATGGAAACAAGCTCTAAAATGAATAAGAAGAAGAAAGCATTACAAATAAAATAATGGAATGCCTTGCTAAACTTAAAGGTATTCGACGCAAATTTGAAGAAAGAGTTTCTTCACCTGAATATCTTGAGCATAGCATAGACTACTATTTAAGCTTGTTAACGTCGTAGAGTGAAGAAAACACGAAGTTTGACTTCATGGATGAAATGGAATTACAAAAATATGGGAAGGTAACTATTGTTATTATAGAGGAGGACAAAGATATGACAGAGGCAACAAACTTAGAAGAAGAGGAAGTCTCCATCCAAGAAGAGGAAGTAGAGGAGTAGAAAACAATAATTGAAGAAGAAGACAAGCTAGAAACCTTTTTCTAGGAAGAGAAAGAAAAAGAATGGAAAAAGGTAGTTGAGAAAGAATTGGTAGAGGAACCCAATAAGGAAACTACTGATGAATCATTAGTAGCCACCTTAAGTATGGAAGGTTCTTACTTCGTCCAAGACAAACTGCGTGCATCAACATAAGATTCAAGGAGTTTCATTATCCCTTATTTTATTAACAGTTTGTCATTGAAAAGAGCATTGCTAGGATTTATTAATTTGATAAATCATGCTCTTATTATTATCTTGCAATAGGTGGCTTACTTATAGGCTACTAAACCGTTATGTGAAGAAACAGGTGGAAGCAAGTCATTAATTAATGATCCAAAATGACGATACCGTGCAAGCTATGTCGAGCTAACGATGTTAAACAAGCCCTGCCTAGGAGGTAACCCATGAATTAGGATTTTTTTAAATTTCATGTTATTTTTATTTTCATATTTCATATTTCACATTTCATATTTTGTATTTATTTTATTTTATTTTATAGTTTATTTTCTTTTATTGTTTTTATCCCTTTTTCTTTCTATTTTGCAAGAATGTTAGTCTAATATTAAATGGATCAGAATCAGAAAATCGTCTTACTCACCAAAGTACCACTAAATCTTCTCACTTATAATATATACTTATATTGTATACATTAGGGACAATGTACAACTTTAAGTGTAGGGAAGGGGTTAATGAATCTTTTTATTTAATTTCTTTAAGCTTATTATAATCTTGGTTGTAAAATTTTATGAACTAATATCTTGACTTAATTAAAATTTTTCCATGAATACTTTGTTTCGTTGTTGAATATTGATTTTAATTAGTACGCAATAAGATGATAGTTAGAATAAAATTGCTTTTAAAGTCATATTTTTAGTATTCATTGATATAATCAAATTGAATGCAAATTGCATACTATTTACACATATATACCTATTTTTGTGAGCTTTTGTGCCTAAGAGCAAAATTTCAAAAAAAATTAAGTTCTTTTCATTTTTCATGTATGTTATCGTGCATAGTTGAACAATTCTAGAAATTTCTTTTATTATACATATTGAGACCATATTTGTTAAACTAGAATCATTGAAGTAATAAAGGCATTTAGATTCAACAATTTGTTTTAGCCGATTTCTTTGATAATTACGTAACCTTAAATTTTTCTTTAGGTTGAGTCTTAGCATTTTTCAAATATTTAAACCCAATTATTAACCTTTATCATATTTTTCTTTATACCCATTTCATTGTTTTGAATCCTGAAGGTTATTTACATTATTTGTTTGTTTGAAACTAAAAATCTTGAAAGGTCCATTATTTCTTTAATTATGGTACTAAATACTCAAAATTGTTTTGTAAAAAAGAGCATAGAAAAAGAAAAGAAGAAAAGTATAGGGTACAAATGGACTTGGAATAAGAGGACCAATGTACATTTGTAAACAAGTTTCTTGTAATTTCTCAGTAGTAAATTTCCTTCTATTCAGTCTTTTTTATTATCCCAATCATATCGTACCTAAACCCCATTACAACCTGTGTTAAGAACTTTCAATTTTTGTTTCTAGTTTATAATAAGTGGTAGAGATGTGATAATATTGCAAGCATATGGTAAGAGTACTACTATGAAATAATTAGAGAGTTTTGATACTTTTCACCCTAAACACTTGAGTGCGTTGAGTGAAATCTTTGTTAGGGTATAAAGGTTGATGTTTTTTATTTCAATGGGAGTATTGATGTGATTACTATTAATATTTGACCTAGGAAGTTAATTTTAGGATAACTTGACTCTAATTGTATGTTAATTTGATTCAATATGACATGATAATTTATAGTATGAATGGACAGGTTAAGATTAATGATGGATAGATGTTGTAAAATTTATAATTTTGATCATGGTTTGCTCGAGGAACAATAAAAGCTAAAGTATGAGGATGTTTGATAAATGCATTTTTGATCATATCTATAAACCCATATTTCATTTATTTTGTTTGATATTTTATACTTTTATTGTCTATTTAGTAGTTGATTCGCTCTTAGTGCATTTATAGGTTATAATTGCCTTCATGGACTAAAAGGAGAAGAATTTGACTGAAAACGCGACATAAAATGAAGTTTTGAAGCAATTAAGGGATACATGGCCATGTATATGGCCATGTACATCTCTCAATCTATGCAAAATTGCAAATTTTTGGGATCTTAGAGTATAGACGGCCTAGTACATGCCCCGGTATTAGATTGTGTATCTCCCAAAAATCCTAAAAATTACTATAAAAAGACATGAGAGGAGGCAAATGGGGGAAAGAGAATTTTAGAGACATACAGAGGTGATTGAAGATGTAAAGATCATTCAAAAGAGGCGATATTGATCCAGAGACGAGGAAGACTTGAAGAAATCATCGACAAATCCAATAAAATACATCCTTAAACCTCTACACTGTAAGAACATTCTATAGGAGATAAAGGGAGATTTAGAATTATAAACTCTTTGTTTTCTATTCCTTTTTCTTTATGTTTATGTTTGATTTCATTTTCTATTACATGTAACTAAACATCTTTAGTGTCTAGGTGAAATGAACCCTAGTTTGTGCTATAACATGCTTTGATTCTTTTATTTAATGCAATTGTTTAGATTAATCTATTGTGATTCAATTATGTGTTTCATCTATGTTTTAATAGATCTAAAATAGTAGTACATAAGATTTCATAACATAGAGATTGAGAAATCCTATGTATGAATAGATTTACCATAATTGAAAGGATTTGATTGTAAACCTAAGGATAGGTTGACATAAATCCTCTAGATTATGTTTAAATTTAATAGCAGAATTCACGAATCGGTAAAGCAATCTTAGTACCTTTAACCTGAATAATGTCAGTTGATAATTCTAAGAATAGTTATTAGTAGTCTCAAGTGAGTTGTTAGCATACGATAGAAATTGCCATCGTCTAATAGTCAATCAAACAATTGCATAATAAAAGGTCAATTGTTTAAGGTTTTTAAGGGGATTCAACCTAGACATTAATTCTTGATATTGATTATTTCTAAATGATTTCTTTATTCTCTGCTCAAAAAAATTTCCTATTTATTTTAATTGTTTAATTGTTTAATTTTATTTAAAACTAAAATCAAATTTGTATACTAGATAATAGGATAATGGTAATTACTAATATTCATTGTCTTCGTGGGATTAGACTCGTTCTTGTCTGTGCTAGCTACAACTACATCGTGCACTTGCAAATAAATTAATATTGGTGTAGAAATGAACTAATCATAGGCACGATTGTGATGGAGTGTTTTCTAGCACGTAAAAATTTTATATTCTTGACATTTCGAGGAAGTTTTTAGAACCAAATTAAGTGGAGAAATCCTAGAAAGAACCCGAGAAGCCTCAAGAAGTATTTAAGCCAAAGAAAAACAACAAAAAGGAGGTTACACATCATAATTAAAAAGATCAAAGTGGAGGCATCAAGGGCAACTCTAGATTTTCCAAATTTCCAGGTCAAGACATAAAATAGTTTTTCTTTCTTTTCTCTTCATATATTTCATTGTCTTGGATGTTGATTTGGATTATTAGGATGTTAAACATGATTATGGGTTTCTAAATCCATATTAAGGATTGTTTTTTATCTCTTTTGTTAAACCTTATTCTTGTCAAATTCAACGGATATATCAATGCTTTGTGATATTTGCTAAGCTTATACTTGATAACAAATCAAAAGATTGAATCAAGTCACATGTGTTAAGATGTGCAACGATAGTTAGTAACTTAATAGAACATCAAATATTAGATTAATAAAAAAATAAAGAGAGATCTTAATTGTGACTTAATTACCCATAGGATTGCTTCAAATCCAATTGAATAGTGAGGAGTACTTTTATGAATGGAGAAGTTGTATTTATATTTTTATCAATTTTAATTAGGATTACTTGATTAGATCTCGAGAGAAGGTAACCAAAACCTTACGATATCTAGGATCAAGTATAATTGATACAAAAAGATAAAAGGAAGACGAAACGAGGATAAAATAATTCCTAAGTTTTAATCATTGATTAATATTACCAATTGTTTAGTGTTATTAGTTTATTTTAATTTCTGTTAATTTGTTTGAATTCATTTCATTCCATCTTTGATTACCTTAGACAAAACAATTTGAGTTGTTAGGTGACTAATTAATCCTTATGGAAATAACTTGCAGATAAATTAATATTGGTATAGAAATAAACCAATGACAGGCACGGTCATGACAGTGTTTTCCAACACATAAAATTTTGTATTCTTGACATTTTGAGGAAATATTTGGAACCAAATTAAGTTTAGAAACCCTAGAAAGAACCCCACAAGCTTTAAGAAGTACTTAAGGCAAAGAAAAACACCAAAAAGGTAGCTGCATATCATAATTAAAGAGATCAAAGTGGAGGCATCAATAACACTCCAAAATTTCCATATTTCTACGTCAGGACAAAAACTCCTTTTCTTTCTTATGTTGATTTGGATTATTAGGATGTTGAACATGATTATGGGTTTCTAAATCCATATTAGGGATTGTTTTTGATCTATTTTTGTTAAAGCTTATTATTTTTGAATTCAATAGATATATCAATGCTTTGTGATGTTTGTTATGCTTATACTTCATAATAAAACATGAGATTGAATCAAGTTACATGTGTTAAGAAGTGCAATAGGAGTTAGTAACTTAATAGACCAACAAATATCATATTAATAAACAACTGAAGAGAGATCTTAATTGTGAATTAATTATCCTTAGGATTGCTTCAAATCTAATTAAATAGTTAAGAGTAGTTTTGTGAATCAAAAGGTTGCAATTATATTATTATGGATTCTAATTGGGATTACTTGATTAGATCTCGAGCGAGGGTAATCAAAACCTTAGAATATCTAGGATCAAGTATAATTGAATCAACAAGACAAAGGGAAGACAAAACAAGGATAGAATAATTCCTAAGTTTTCATCATTGATTAATTTTATTCTTATTGCTAGTTTCAATTACCAATTGTTTAATGTTATTAATTTATTTTAATTTATGTTAATTTTTTTGAATTCATTTCATTCATTCTTTGATTACCTTGCACAAAGCGAATTCAAGTTGTTAGACTAATTAATCCTCATGAAAATGATACCTTTTATATTATGAGATACAATTTATATACTTGTAGTATGAAAGTTATTATATAAAATTGTCAACAAGATGTTTCTATGACAAGAAGTCTATTATAGGTTATTCTTTATGTTAGCTAGCAGAGTTGTGTCATTAAAGAGCTCTAAGAAATTATTGTGGCAACTTCAACCATAAAGCTAAGATTATAAATTGTGTTTGAAGTAGAAGTGTATGCTAAGTGGTTGAAGAACTTCATTGGAGGGCTTAAAATAGTTTATTCAATTTCTATGCCTATTAGATTTCGTTGTGAGAACTCATATTTTGTATTCTTTTCAAAATTATAGAGAACAATGGAGGTGCCAAGTATGTTGAGCTTAAGAACTTTAAGCTTTGATGATAGGATGATAATAGTGAACTAGAATACGAAGAACAATGGTGGAACCAAGTATGTTGAACTTTTAATTATGGTGATGTAGTTTATGAGTATATTGTCACCATATACATATTATTTGAGCCACAAACAAAAATGTTTAACAATTGGGTAATGTAAATATTATCTTGTTCTATGATATTTTGATGTAGCAGGAGTTAGCCACCTCTATATTGTATTTTTATATCATATGATATAGATAAATTTGTGAATTTTATACATATTTATTACACTGTAATCACTACAAGAAAAGAACTCCTTCTGCAACGTTTTTAAAATGTTGCAGAAGGTGGAAAAACGCCACAGAAGGTTTATAAAAATGTCACAAAAAACATTGTAGATGGGTGGGTAGGCAAAAGGTTTTCGCGAAGTTTTATAAAAAATGTCGCGAAAAACCCTACTATTCGACGACATTTCAGAAAACGTCACGAAAAGATAGGAGATTCTGTGACGTTTTTAAAAAAGCGTCAAAGATTGTTAGAGTTTCATCGACGTTTTTTAAAAACGTCTCGGAATCAACCTAATTTGCGACGTATCTGTGACGTTTGTTTTCTGAACGTCGCGGATTGTATGAAATTTATTTATTTTAATTTTACCGAAAATAATTTTATTTAAATAATTTTTCAAAATTTATAATTAAATTTTCATTTATCCGAAAATAATTAATATTTAATAATTCTTCAATAATTATGTTAATTTTTCTGTGTTTCATTTATTCGAAAATAATAATAATTTAATAATTATGAAAATTTAATTATTATTATAATTTTTCATTAATCCGAAAATAAATTTAATTTAATAATTTTCAAGTGTAATAAATATTTTTTCTTTTATTTTGTTTCAATTTTTGAAAATAATTTTAATTTAATTATTTTCTATTTTAATAATTAACAAAATTTTAAATATCAAATTTTGTTTAAATATTATTTATGTAATAACTATTCAATATTATATATGAAATTTATTTATTAAATAATTCTTCAATTTTATGAGTATATCATTAATTTTAATATTTATTAATGTATAACAAGAATTTAATACGTGCAGACAACTTATTATGTAATTGCAATTCTCAAAATTGTCATAATACGGTAATTAATATCAACAATACGTCATAAGTGTTTAATATTTCAAT
>JANKOD010000007.1:8622979-8636132 GCA_026284645.1 Erythroxylum acuminatum
AAGGGCACAATATGGGGCTATGTTTTTCATCAGTTTTATAAATGACTATACTAGATATGGTCATGTCTATTTGATTTATCACAAATTAGAAGCATTTATTTTTTAATAAAATAAATGAATTTAGTAAAAATCAATTAGACAAGAAAATAAAAATATTAAGAATTGATCAAGGACAAGAATACTTGTTTTATAAGTTCTAGATGATGTGTGATAAAAAAGGAATAGAAAGATAGTTAACTATTCCACAAACCCCATAATAAAATGGTATAACAAAAAAAAAAGAGCTACTAAAGATGGTTACCCTCATAAGGGAGGTAGCAAATCTGCCTATCACCTATTAGGGGATGCATTGCTTGCAACCATTTATGTACTTAAACGAGTACCCACAAAATCAATTACGAACACTCTGTACGAGTTATGGATAGGAAGAGAACTCATTATGGAACATCTAAGATCATAGGGATATGCTATCTATGTTCATTATCTCTCTCATAAACATGGGAAACTACGCTAAGAGGAAAGACAAGTATTTTTAATAGAAACTTTAAATACTAAAAAAATATGAGTTTGTAGGTGAACAAGGTAATGAAGAAGTAACCAAATTTGAATCACGCGATGACACATTCTTAGAGAATGATTTTCTAAAGTAAGGTGAAATACAAAAAGATATATTTATATATTAGAATGATTCCATTGATGAGAATCATAAAGAGGGACTTTATCTAAATGAGAGTAATGTAAAACTTAAAGAAGTAAATCAAAGAAAGTTAAGATTACAATCCACTGAAAGTTTATCTATTGTATCTGATGTGAGTGCGAGAAATGAAGACGTTGATGAATTTATTTATCATGAACCATATTTACACCAAAGTATTCTTGGTATAATTCCCAACGTAACTTTTAAAATAGAAGGGAAAATTCATATGATTATCCTACAAGAAGACGATGATCCAAGAAATGTATATGAGGCTCTTAATGGTCCTGCTCAAGAAGAATAGATGAAAGCAATGAAAGAAGAAATGAATTACTTAAGCTTAAATCAAGTGTGGGATATGATTGATCTCCCTAATGGGTGAAAAACTATTGGGACCAAATGGATTCTCAAAATAAAATGAAATGTTTATGGTAGTATCGAAAGATATAAAGCATGCCTTGTGGCAAAAGTATGAATATAATAGAAAGAAATCGATTATGACAAAACCTTTCAATTCGTCTAGTTTTAGCTATAGTAGCTAGTTTGGATATTATATTACATCAAATGGATATAAAGACTATTCTTATAAATGGATAATTAGAAGAAGAAATCCATATGGAGCAATTAATAGGTTTTACAGAGCAGGCCAAGAACATGAAGTTTGTCAGTTACTCAAATCAATTTATGATCTAAAATAGTCATAAAGACAGAGATGTATAATTTTTCATAATGTAATCATGTTATTTGATGAAGACCACTATATATATCTTAAGGGATCCAAAGATAAATTTGTGATTTTATCTTCATATATGGAGGACATTTTGATTACATGTAATGACTGTGAGTTTGTCAAGCAAATTAAAGAATTGTTGAGTTTTGAATTTGAGATGAAAGATACGGGTAAAACTGCATCCATTCTTAGAGTTAAGATTTCAAGAGATTGTTCAAACAGATTATTGTCACTTTCTCAAGAGACTTATATTTAAAAGGCTTTAGAACAATTCCTTTTTCAAAATTGTAAATTAAAAGATAATCTTATTACTAAAGTTGAAGCTTTTACTAAAACTTTTTACCCATTTACACCATAAGAAAGGGAAAATTGATTAAAATTTCCTATCCTAGTGTAATTGAAAGTCTCATGTATGCCATGATGTCTAAGGCCAGATATTTGTTACGTTATTGAGATGGTGAGAAGATATCAATCAAATATGGGTAAACATATTGGAAAGCAATAAAGAGAATATTGAGGTATCTAAAATGTATTGTTGATTATGCAATGTGTTATCAAGGAAATGACCTATGTATACAAAGGAACGTAGATGCAAATTGGGGAGGATATCTAGGCGAGAGAAAATCTACCTCTATATTTATTTTCTTACTTAACAATAGTGATATATCATAAAAAATTAGGAAGCATCATATATTTCTTTATCTACAATGAAAGTTGAATTCATAGTATTTTCAGTAGTAGTACAAGAAGTTGTGTGGCTTACACATTTTTTGATTTGTTTAGGGGTCATTTAAAGTGAGATTGATCTAGTAACAATCAACTATAATAGTCAAGCAGCAATCGCTTATACAAAAGACCTCACATTTCATTTTAAAATCGAGCACATAGATACTAAATACATTTATGTGAAAGATATAGTTGCACATGGAGAAGTGAGCATAAGGTATATATCTACACAAATATGATGGCTGAGCCAATGAGTTGAAATTGTTTATTAATTAGCTACAAAAATCAATCCATCCACATTCTAATGAAGCTATATGGGTTATTATTGACTGGTTGACGAAATCGACCCAGAGGTATGTTAATGAAATAGTAAGATTATATGGAGTTTCAGTATCTATTGTATTAGAACAGGATCTTAGATTCACTTCTAGATTTTAAGGTAGTTTACAGACAATATAGGGTACAAAATTGAATTTCAGTACAGTATTTCATCCTCAAATAGATGGACAGAGTGACAGGACTATTAGGACTGTTGAGGATATGTTTAGTGTTGTGTATTGGAGTTCCAAGGAGCATGGGATCAATATATAACTCTTATCAAATTTGCATACAATAATCATTATCACAGTAGTATCGGTATGGCTCTATATGAGGCTTTGCATGGTAGAAAGAATCAAATGCCTTTTTTATTGGGATGAAGAGGGTCTAAGGATTGTTGAAGGCCCATAACTGATTCAAGATACTGTTGATAAGGTGAAATTGATCCATAGCATAATTAAGGCGGCCCAAGACAGGCAAAAAAGTTTACAGATTAGCACCAAAGAGATATGGAGTACCAAGTGGGAGATAATGTTGGCCCCCATTTCTAGAGCCTAACTCCAGAGATCATAAACGTGGGCATGGTTGCAAACATTGGATTTGGAGGGAAAAATTCTCCGGACATAATGGCGGGTTCGTCGCGGCAAACTAGTGTTTCGCAACGGTGAACTATGGAAGTAATTTCCAAAGACCCTTCGGGTGAAGTTCGTCGTGGCCAACATCACATCTTCGTTGTGGCGAAACCTTCAATTCAAGGTCTTTCCAGACCTGAGAAGGTTCGTTTAGCGGACCTAAAGTCCGTATAACGGACATCGGTGAGACAAAACTCACTCAAGAGCCTTCTCAAAGGTTTCTCCATCTATCCTAACCTTACTTTCACTCTAAATTGTCCCAAATTCACTTGCTCTAATGCAACATCATTTCATAACAATTCAACTACTAACATTATTTTAGTAAACTCTCTAATCTCTACACAATTGATTCATTACTTACAGCTAATTCTCATTATTCACAACTTCCTATCTTTCTTTTTCCATAACACATCTCACTTATATGTGTAACAATAATTCGTATTCAAAATTTATCATCTCAAAATGATAACTTCCTCAAATATACCTAATTTCAACTCAACCTCATCTATATACAAATTCATATTTCATTAACCTCAAAAGGGAGAGTTTTACAAAGCTTTAATGGCATTTAAAGCTACATTGCATCATCGGTATCAAAATCCAAAATACAAAAGATACATAACCCAATAATTATCAAAATGTGTCTAAAGCCTTACTTTACAAGAATTAGCTTAAAATACAAAACATGCAAAATTTGGAATGATGCCTTGATTCTCTCGCTCACTCGGTCTCTAGCTCATCACCTAGAGATGGGGAGGAATGGGGGTGAGCTTAGAAGCTCGTGGGTAACAAGTTTATAACAGAGAATAAACAAAATAATTAAAATGATCATTTGTCATAGAAAATTCTTATTGAATTCATAAAATGCATAGTTCTGAAATTCTCAACAAAATTTAGAATTCTAGCTCAAAACTCATAGTTAAAATATCATCACATAAACATAGCATATACATTTAACCATCAAAGCATAACGCTCAATTATGCATCATTCTTGACAATTCAAAGATGCAATGCACAAACAAATGGCTCGAGAGTTCTGTGGAACGAAGTGGAGAAACTGAAGTTTACACCATAAACGAAATGAGTCTATTTTTTGGATCTCATATGCCACAAGCGGGCAGCCGGGAGAAGGCTTTAGATCAATGTGCACGTGATTAACGAAACGGTTTCTCTCTTGCCCGAACACAATCAAATTTCAATGCTTAACTCATTTCACACACATTTATACTTTCCATGCTCATCATGCTTTTTCCTCTTTTCATTTATACAAAATGCCATGACATTTTTCAAGGCATAACATAAAATGTTTCACTGCATTTCCATCTTCATTTCACAATTCAACAACAAAATTCATATACCGAACATATAAAGATTTCTCAAATCATTCAAATATCAATCATGCAACATTTATAAAACAATTGAAATCATTTAATTCTCTTGCTTTTGGAAACATAGGCATAGCTCATTAACTCAATTATAAACATGTAACCCACCTGGATTCCTTGCTTAACAACTTGCGTAAAAATGCCTCTCCCCTTGCTTCTCTTGCCTTTTTTGATTCCCTTTAACATTGGCAAAAATATTATTCAATAGGAATAAAAATTGAGAACCTACAAAGCATATTTACTAGAATTGATTCTAGAATACTTAAACCCATGTATTTATTAAGCTTCATGAACTAAGACCCTTCCAAAAATCCAGACCTTCAGGTCAATTTTCCATGATCATTCTGATTAGGTAAATTAAGAGATTTGATAACAATTTCTTCTAAAAAATGTTCCACATTGTCTTAAGTTTCTAATGACACCAAAACCATTCAATGTGGTTCAGTAATCTGAAAGTTATACCATAAATATTTTCGGACTGTTCTTATATTGAAACATTATTATGTGCTCAAATTCCAACCAGAAATTGAAATTCTTAGAGACTGAATTAAAACTCTATTTCATTAGAAATTTTTTATTCCTATGTCTCTAGTTTACTCCAAATAAAAAATCACTCCATTTGGATAACTACAGAACAAGTTATACCTAAAATACAGAAGCATGTTCAAGCTGTGTAGGAAAGACTTCGCCGCGACAAACCAAGGAAAGTTGGTTGCGGCGAACTTTTCCAGAGAGGAAAATTCCTCGTGAATTCTTACAAGTTGGCCATGGTGAACTTTTCCAGAGAGGAAATCCTTCAAGTTGGCCGCAACGAACCAAATAGAGTTGGCCACAACGAACTTTCACAGATGTAAAATTAGGACTTGTCTTCCAATTTTCCAGATTCTAACTCTTTACTTACTAAACATATTCAACTTCATTTTCACTTTCATTTTACTTCTAACTATCACCAAAACGTGCTTCATTAATCAAATCAAGAATGGTGATGCTTATACTTACTTGATTTACCCAAAGCCTCTTCAATCACCATAAAACCTTAGCTTCTCTAACATACACGATCATCACCTTGTCAAAGTAGAATAGGTGGGTTTTTTATCAAGAAGAAAAAATAGCAAGAACCTAGTGATGGAAATGTTTATCTTTGATGCTAAGGGGAAAGAGTTTTGTGAGAAGGGGAGGAAGATAAAGAAAAGCAAGAAGATTTGAGCATTTCGTAGGAATAAAATGAAAAACAAGGGAGATGGTCATTCCAAAGAGTAAAGTTTCATAAACCACAAATGAAAGACCACAAAATGTCTTTAATTTAGGTAAAAGCTTATGAGTGGATGCCACTTGTCACCTTTTTATGGTCTCCAATTGGCCCTTTTAAAAAAACTAGTCTTTTTGCCTCCAATTTCTACTCCAATTGTCTCCCAATTTTCAATGACATAAGTCATTAAATCTTAATATCATATATAAAATTTTCCACTAACATTTGACTCTTATTTCTACTACTATTCATCAATTGTTTTGCTACTTGGCATTTTTTCTAGTCCAAAATATCCTTAATTTCCAGAAATTACCAAATTTTCATTAATAATTATGGGTCAATAAATATACTCTCTAAAACAATTCTTAACATATACAATTCAAAATTCTAAAAATAATCAAATTTATAATCAATTTACCTGGAATGTGAACAAATGCACGTACTGTCATTTTAATGTGTGTAATAATGAAATTCACGTGTGTGTATGCTAACATCATGCATGAGCATGAGAAGCATTTTCCTAATCCCTCATTGTTATTTTCTCAATTACAAAAATCTAGGGTTCTAACCCTTAGTGTGGGAATGAGATATTATAAATAAGGTGTTTATGAGAGTATCACCTTGGCTAGGAGTGCTAAGGTTTGGTAAAAATGGCAAGTTAAGCCCTAGATATATTGGTCCATATGAGATTGTTGTGAGAATAGGACCATTGGCTTATAAATTAGCATTACCAGCAAAGATGACTCAGATTTACAATATGTTCCATGTTAGTATGCTCAGGAGATATCAGTCAGATCTGACACATATATATTACCGGCTTTGGAGGTTGAACTTGCAACTAACTTAAGTTATATGGAGGAACTAGTTAAAATGGTGGGCTATCAGATTAAACAATTGAGAAACTGAGTGATCCCAATGGTTAAAGACCTTTGGAGAAACCATTCGAGAGAAGAAGCTACATGGGAGACTAAAGAGAACATGAGGAAACAATACTCTCATCTATTTAATCAATTAGGTAAGAATTTTGAGGACGAAATTTCTTAAGAGGGAGAATTGTAATCACCGGTTTTTCCATACTAAAGATTAGAGCTTTAAAATTTTGCATATGAGTCATATCATTTAGAGTTCAAGAAATGCATTTCATTCACATGCATATCATTATCATACACACATGAATTACGAATTAGTACACATTGCAAAGATAGTATATACACTCAATTGACATATTATGGGATATGAAAGGTTTAAAATGATTATGATGTGAATTGTGTATTGTTTATGTCTTGAAATTTAGTTTGATTGACTATAAGTAGTAAATTTAGATTTTAATTTTAGAATTAGAAAATTGATTAATTAAAATGTACATTTAGACTAGGAAAAATGCCAAGTGGCAAGACAAGTTGACATGTAAAATTTAGGGTGACTAGGCCTATCAAATAATGACATATGGCATTAGTAACGGAGTGACAAATGGCTTGGATAAATAAATGACAAATGGTGGTATAATTGGGTGACAAATGGCTTAGGAAACTACGTGACAAATGGACCAAATATTAAGTGACATTTGGTGGTTGGAGTAGAAGACATGTAACATGCCTCTTTACTTTACAAGTGTTTGGACAAGTGTCTCCATACTTACCACACACCTGCACCCCATGATCTCCATACTTGAATGACCATTTTCTCTCTTGTTTTTGTTACATGCTATCTTCCTCTTCCTTATCACCACCGACTCACACACTTAATCCTTACAACCATGAGTTTTTGGTCCAAAATTTTGTTGTCTTCATCTTATTGTTGAAACCCCTTCCTATTTCCATCTTGTTCTTAGAGTTATGCTTACAAGCTTGGTGGGCTAGGATAGCTTGTTACTTGAGATGAAATTGGAGCTAAACAAGTAAGTAAAAGATTGTTCTTATGTTATAATAGAGAGTTTGTGATGATTGGATTGGGATGGAATGTATATGATGTTGATGGTGAAGTGTGCTGGAAAAATGATGCATGAATTAGATACTTTCATGTTTTG
Source organism: Erythroxylum acuminatum (assembly GCA_026284645.1). Taxonomy (NCBI): domain Eukaryota; kingdom Viridiplantae; phylum Streptophyta; class Magnoliopsida; order Malpighiales; family Erythroxylaceae; genus Erythroxylum; species Erythroxylum acuminatum. Next base: position 8,630,740 of record JANKOD010000007.1, read on the forward strand.
TTTTTGATGCATAAAAACCATAGGTTATAGGTTGTTTCAGGGATGAATTGGATTGGGATTTAAGGTATAATGAAGGTGAATTTATGTTAAAGAAAGGTGTTAATATAGTGATCTTGAAATGGGAAAGAACTATGACTATATGGATGATCAAATGAATGATAGTTTCTATTTTTTTATGTATGAAAGACCATAAATTGTTAGCTACCAAATGAATGATTTGAATTAGAATTGGATATGGAGGAAATGACATATAATTAAGGTATAATTGAGGGATAAGTAATGGACTATGATGAAGATGTGTTGGATTTGGTATGAAGATGTTAACAGCTTGAAAAAAATTGAAGTGAGAAAAGTTCAGTTTTGTTTGATATTTAAACCATATAAGGATAAGCTGCTTTACTTAGGTGCAATTGGACATGATTGGGGTTTGAAATGAACCTAGATAGTTGCTTGATTAATTGATTAAGTGTTTGATAAGTTTAGGTTGTTAATTGATGTTATAATTTAAGGAGTGGATTGTTTGATATCAATGTATATATATTTGGGAAGTATGAGTTGTTAATGGTATAAAGATGTTCTTATGAAAGCAAATATGATTCAAAGGATATAGGTAATGAATTAGTTATGATTCAATGAGAATTGGGAAATTGTATGAATATATAATGCTAGGAAAGGATTGATGAATGTAGGATTGATGAATTTAAAGTAATCAAACTTACTTATGGCATAACCTAATTGCAAACTAGATAAATAAAAGCTATAATGAATGAATGATCAAGGCTTGTGAATAAGGATACATACCTGGGATAGTCAATTGAGCTTGCAATGAACATAACACATATACATGAGTATGATTGAGTACTCTTTTGATTAAACAAGTTAGTAATGTGTAAATATATGTGTATTGCATGATATAAAAGCACAAATTGAGCGTCCACATCAACACATTGTCGGATCGTCAAGGAAATAGCTATCTGGAGCGTACTGTGAGTTATCCTAGATGTTTTCTCACTATGTTTTATTTTTTTTATTAACTTTCAGGTATTGAACTGTATTGCTATGATTGTGATATTTCAGACATTGTTGGTCCAAGCAGTTTGATATTCGGGATTATATTGGAAGTTTTTCAATTGAATGTGCAATATGAATTGTGTTCTCAATTGTTTGTTAAATACTGGACTCAGATCCGATGAATATGATAAGTGACTGTGCACTTTGAATGAAAGTTATTAATATCATATTATGTGAAATGATGCATTCCATTACATGAATATGCATAATCAGATACAGGAGTTGTGACTGAAGAGACCAGTCTGAAAGGAACTTAAAGCTAAAAAATGTGCACAAAGAGCCATAGGCTCAGTTATTAATGAGCCTGGTATCCACAAAGGGCTACGGGACAGTATCTGAAATGAGCCTAGTATCCACAATACATACGGGACAGTAAATAGGCGCTCGGTCACAACAAAATAAAAATAAAAGTGAGTCATATATGCATTTGCATATATGAATTGACATATATCATATGATTGATTTGAGATGATTACAGAATTGATTGAAATATAGTTGAAGGTTAAATGAGGATGTGTTGTGATGTCAAATGCTAGCTTATCTAATATACTTGTCAAAATATGATAATCTAGATGTACTTGATAAAGTATGATGATATGTGATGTGATATTCAATACTGAATGCTATGAAATACTTGTTGAAATGGGATATGATTTGCCTCTTTGTTTCTGAGTTGAGTGAAAACATTAATGATGGTTCACTCATTGAGTTCGCAAAATTCATCAAAATTGCAACATTGATTTTCAGGTTCTAAGGAGACCTAGCTTCTAAAGCAATCTAGTTGAAGTCTACTATTATCAATTTTGGGAACAAGAAATGGCTCAAAGGTCTAGTCAGCTGATATCTGAGGAGTTTAGATAGAATGTGTTTTTTTTTACTTTTCTCATCTCATGTAGAACAATTTGTATAGAACAGTGAACTCATAGATTTTTTTGTAGTGTAAATATATGGAATGTGAAATGTAATGCTACAATGTAAGTTATGTTTGTTAATGAAATGGGAAAAGTTGATCGTTAAAATACTTATGTTTCTGTGATGCCATAATAAGTGAATATGATTGCTCTAACATGCCTTTCTCATAGGTATGTTCTCGAATGTCCTCTGGATGTTCGGGCATATGCTTTATTGTAGTGGTGTGTTACATCATGTGTAACAAACTAATGATTATGCATTATTAGGAATAACATACATCATGTGTAACAAACTAATGATTATGCATTATTAGGAATAACATATCATAAGTTAACTAATCTAATCTTATGTGATTATTGCTTATATTAACCTATTTTTCTAATTCGTAATACTAAAATTTCACCAAATCTGGAGAGGCTATTCTAGGTTTTTCAAAAGTTAGATCTAATTAAAGAACTTGTTTTCGTTAGTTACTATCTAAGGGAAAAATTAGGGTTAATAGAGCCTTTCGTTACACTTGATTATGCATGTTTGTGTGAAGTTGAGATTGAATTGAGAAATGGGCTTTTAAATCCATTGATTATCTTTTGTAAATTTGATTTGTGAAATTTAATTTGTTTTTTGTAGTTTAACTTTATTCAATTAAATTATTTAAATTCATCTAAAGCCCCCATCTTAATACATTTACTAGTTTAACAAAAAAATTAATCACATACTCATTGTCAATATGATCATTTCTCACTGCTAGTACATGTTAATTTGTGTAACTTTATTTTTTAATTTTTATTTGTTCAACACACATCAAAATTTTGGCATCATTATTAGGGTGTAGTGTTGATTTAGCTTTTCTATTTGATATTAATTGGTGTCTTATATATTTGTTTATAATCAATTTTTGTAATTTTTTCTTGATCCTTTATTTTTGTTATTTTTTATACAATTCACACCAAGGTCCTTTACAAATTGATCAAATGATTAAAAGAACATTACACATATTGCATAAGGAGAATAGATCGACTCAAGGAACATAACAAGTAACCAAAATAGAAGTGATTTGTGGTGAACTAGAAGAAGTTATGGCTAACCCTATTACTCTAAAGGAGTTGGCTAGTGAAGATTTAAACCAATCATCACTTTGCATTACTTTCCCTAATTTTTTTTAACATGTCACTTTTGAGTTTAAATCCAATTTGATTAAACCTTTTACCTAACTTTCATCATCTTACAGGTGAGGATGCCGCTAAAAACCTTAAACAGCTCAAAACTGTGGGCATAACTAAAGAGCAAATCATGATGAGAGCTTTTCCATTCTCATTGAAAAATGCATAAAAAGATTGGCTCTTCAATTTACTTGTAGGGAGTGTTACTATGTGGATTGAAATTAAAAGGCTATTTTTTATAAGTATTTTTCCAACATTGAACATGGTGAGTATAAGAAAAGAAATTTGTAGAATCCAGCAAAGTCATGGAGAGTTCATTCAAAAATAGCCTGTCTACTAGTTAGGGATAACGTTGCGTACCACTAGACCTCCCATACTTTGTGTATTCGTGTATTTTTTATCAAGTTTTTATTTTACGAGCATTAGGAGCACTTTAAGAAGTTATGTGCCAGATACCCCCATCACAATATCATAGATCAAGTCCTTCTCCAATATTTCTATGAAGGATTACTGCTTAAAGATAGGAGTTTAGTTAATGTAATAAATGGTGGAGCATTACGTAAAAAGACTTATGAGGAGGAAAGAACTCTAATTGAGCATATAATGAAAAACTCTCTATAGTTTAGCATTTGTAATGATGTTTACAAAGTAAATGAGGTGAAAATTTCATCCATTAAACACCATTTAGATGAGCTAACCACTTTTGTTAAACAGACTGTTATAGGTCAGACATAGACGAAGGCTTGTGGGATATGTTCCAATATGAATTATCCAACAGATGGGTGCCCAAATTTGCAAAAGGGAAGCATGAAATACGTTAATGCTGTAGGAGGAAATGTCTCTCAATAGTACAACATAAACTTATAACCCAATTTGGAGAGATCATGCTAGCCTGAGTTATAAAGGGAATAGGTAGTATAATTATTTTCCAAATAGGTCATCAGGTACATAGCAATTTAAACCTAAACCACAAGCTTCTTCCTCTAACGCAGGTATGTTATTTGAAGATATAGTTATGTCTATTGCTATTAACACCTTACAATTCCAATAGGATGTGAAATAGTTTTAATAGGAGACAAGATCTCAAATTCAAGAGATAAGGTTTAGCATTCAAAATTTGGAGAATCATATTATTTAAACAGTAGTTGTTATTAACCATTTAGAAACCCAAACTGGAGGAAATTTGCCATCTCAACTTGAGATAAATCTTAATAATGTCAATAAAATGACCTTAAGGAGTAGTAAGAAGCTTGATGATCTTAAGAGAACAACACCTATAATTGTCAATAAAGAGGAGATTGAGAAGGATCTTGAAAAAGGAGATACCTTATTTGGTTTCAAGGTAAATTCTTACCTTTGAAATGTAGTGAAGGCTAATCATCTACCTTTTCTTAGTAGGTTAGTGAAGTCAAACAAAGAGGAAAAGCACAGGAAGATGTTGAAGACATTTTGCAAGGTGGAAGTGAATATACCATTGCTAAATGTGATCAAGTAGGTGCTAAAGTATACAAAATTTCTTAAAGAATTACGTACCAACAAGAGGAAATTAAGAGGTAGTGAGAAATTCATGACATGTAAAAATGTTTCTACTATTTTCCAAAAGAAACTACCTCTAAAATGTAAGGATATAATTTTGTTCATTATTCCTTATAAGAATAGTAGCATTATAATTAAGGTAGCCATACCAAATTTAAAAGCAACAATTAATGTTGTACCTTGTCATACTTATGCTTCAAATTTGGGCTTTTTGAAAAAAAATTAGTGTCATCATATAATTGGTTGATTGTATTAATGCTTATCCAAATGGAATGATTGAGGGTGTTCTTATATAGGTTAATTAATTAGTATTTGCTATTAATTTTTATGTAGTAGATATGGATGATGATATTTCCCTTAACCTTACACTTATCTTGTTAGCGAAACTATTCCTAAACACTACCTAAACTAGACATATAAAGGTATCCTCATAATGGAATTTGATGGAGAAGTAATTTTTTAAAATATTTTTTATACAATGAAACATCTATAAGATGGTCATTATATTTTTACAATTGATGTGTGATTGAACCCAAGTTTTCTATATCAATTGGTGACAATTTCATGGTTTCTATTATACTTCTTGGTTTTTATTTTCAGATTTTGTGCTCAATTTAACTCTTGAGTGCTTGTCCTGAATTAATGTAGTTTGAGGGTAAAATTGTCACAAATAATTAGTAATTGCACTAAATTGATTTTCTTAGAACAATTGAT
>JANKOD010000007.1:8644078-8659385 GCA_026284645.1 Erythroxylum acuminatum
TGCGTGGATCACCTTTAGAGACAGTCTCTATTGGCTGTTTAGGTTGATGTCTTCATACCGATACCTGGATCCTGGGGATCGGGAAAGTCCCGGGAACAAAAAATTTTTGTTTCCGCTGCTGTACATGTGATGTACGTCCCGGGATTTTCCTACAACTTCTTCCTGCAAGATGAGATGCGGTGCGTACATTCAAATCTTACGAAACACCACTAGGTAAGGCATTTTGAATGGGCCTCTCTTTTTGGAGTAACCTGCTGGTTCCTATGGTACTGGCGCAACAAAAGTGTGCTTGATATTGACTTTCTTTGACCGGCCGCCGGGGACAGAGCCGTTCTAGAATACGTCGATGGGATCGAAAGGGCGAGGGTAGCAGAAAGTTGTGTCTTTCCAAACCAAGTATTACCCATGGGTCGGTTAGTTGGGTGGACCAAACTGTCAGGGGACTGGATTATGCTAAACATTGATGGAGTAGTAAAACAAGGCAGAACCATTTCTACTACTGGAGGGATAATTAGGGACTAGCAAGGTCAGTGGTGTAGAGGCTTTCTACATCATATGACAAGCGGATCCCTGCGCACTGCAGAATCATAGGGAGTCCACACGGGTCTCCATCTGGCTTAGACCCTGGGCTATTACTGAGTCATCTTAGAAGTGGATTCCCTCGAAGTTATAAATATTTTGTCTTCTTCCCATACAGTTTTATCTGATGAGCGTTCTTTAGTGACAGGTATCCGTGAACTGCTACAACGAGCTTGGGAGGTGCATCTTCAGCACGTTCATCACGAAGGGAATCAGAGTGCAGACCACTTAGCCTCAATCGTCGCCCTAGTCAGTCCAGGACTGCATATTCTCCAGCAGCCCCCGCTGATAGTTTTGGAAAGCATTCACTGGGACAAGCAAGACATCACCAGACTTTGCGTTAGTTAGTTTGTAATAGTTTTTGTTTTCCTTTGTATAAAAAAACAAAAAAAAATATGCAGATGTTAACAAGAAGTAGATCGTTGAGGAAATGCAAAGTAGACCTGCTAGTTGACAATAAAGCAAGAGTTACTGCATTAGCTATATGAAATTGTAGTATAACTTTGCCTTTTGGTCTTGAACTAGAACTAAATAATTGTTATTATGTTCCAATTGTTACTAGAAATATTATTTCTATTTATTATTTAAATTTGAATAAATTTGTCTTTATTATTGAGAAAATAAGTTATTTTTTTATAAAGATGATGTTTATTATGTAACTGGATTACTTACAAATGGTCCTAATGAATTAGATATTGAAAGATAACAAAAATAGCAAGAAAAGAAAGTAAGGCAACCAAAATCTATCTTATTTATATCATTGTAAGTTAAGTTATATCAACGAAACTATAATCACAAATTTACGTAAAAAAAGGATATTTGGATCATTTTGATTATGATTCATATGAAAATTGTGAATCTTATTTGTTATAAAAGATGATCAAATTACTCTTTAGGAGAAAGGGAGAAAGTGAAGTGAGTCACTAAAGTTTATACAATTAGATGTATGTGGCCTTATGTTTATTGGTGCTAGATGTGGATTCTTATATTTCTAAACATATATGATCATTTTAGATATATTTATGTGTACTTAATAAAACAATAAAATCATTAAAAAGTTCAAAAATTTTAGATTTGCAATTAAGAAACAAATTACTAAAGATATTAAGAAATTTACATCTAATCGAGACAGTGAATATTTGTACTATGAGTTTCGCGATTACTTAAAGCTTTTTAATAATTTTTAGTAAAAAAAAAGATGATTTGGAATCTTGCCTCTGCTACTAATTTTATGAGAAGCCTTGATGTGTGTATAGAAGAGATTAAACGGTGCGGAAAAGAGCATAACTCTGTGTTCTGGAGAAAAGAAAAACAGTTACAGTCGTTGTTGGAGGAGGCGAGGGACGTGTTTGATGATAGGAAGGTTCAGAGGCTTTGAAAAGAGTGGAATGTTATTTTGTACAAAGAAGAGTGCAGGAACCGACAAAATGCTAAGCAAAGGTGGTTGTTAAATGGTGATAGGAACTCAAAGTTTTTCCATGCAACGGTTCGTGCCCGTAGAAAGAAAGTTTCGATTGAAAGGTTACAAAAAGAAGATGGAAGAGTGGTTACTGATAGAGCTGAGTTAGAAGAGGAAATTAAAGATTATTTTGGGACGATTTTTGAAGGAGGGATCTCGTATGGTGAAGACGTTCTCAATCTGGTGTGGCCTAAAATAGGAGGGACTCAAAATAATATGCTTACTGCTTCGGTGACTCTAGATGAAGTGAAAACAGCGGTGTTTGATATGAAGCCGGATAAATCGCCAGGACCGGATGGACTTAATCCAGCCATTTATCAAAAGTATTGGCATGTGATAGGAGAAGATGTGTGGAAAGCTTGCAAATTGTGGTTGGATACAGGTACTTTTTCGGATACTTTAACCGATACTCATATTGTTCTTATTCCTAAGTGTGCTCATCCTTTGAGCTTGAAAGACTATAGGCCTATTTCATTGTGCAACGTGCTTTACAAAATAGTAGCTAAAATTTTAGCTAATAGGCTTAAAGTTTTGTTGCATAATTTGATTGATGAGAGTCAGTCGGCATTTGTCCCGGGGAGGTTGATCTCTGATAATGTGGCAGTTGCGTTTGAGTTGCTTCATAGTATTAAGGGTCGGAAAAATAATAAGAGAGGGGCTTGTGCTTTGAAAATTGATATTTCTAAAGCCTATGATAGAGTTAATTGGGACTTCTTGCAAAATATGATGATTCGACTGGGTTTTTCGAGTATCTGGGTGGACTGGATTATGATGTGCGTGAAAAATGTCAAATATTCTGTTTTACTGAATGGGGAAGAGGTTGGGCCTATTATTCCGGGTAGAGGATTACGACAGGGGTGTCCATTATCTCCTTATTTATTCTTGTTGTGTGCGGAAGGCCTTTCTCTCTTGTTTCATGAGGCTAGTAGGGTGGGGTTGTTGGAGGGTGTTAAAGCTGGACGTGGTTGTCCTAGTGTCACTCATCTCCTTTTTGCGGATGACTCCTTCTTCTTTTTCGAGGGATCGGTAGTGAATGCGGTTGCTGTTAGGGATATTTTGCTAAAATATGAAAGGGCTTCTGGGCAGTCTATCAATTTTACTAAGTCGGGAATTTTCTATAGTCCCAATCTTAGTAGAGAAGTTACAGAAGGTATCTCTAATGTGCTTAATGTTTCTAATCCGCTGGGTGACAGTAATTATTTGGGGCTTCCATCTTTGATTGGGAGGTCTAAGAAGCAGGTTTTTGGATTCTTACGGGATCGGTTAGAAAAAAGGATGGGGTGTTGGTCTAGCAGATTCCTTTCGAGAGCAGGAAAGGAGATTCTTATTAAATCAGTTGCCCAAGCCATTCCTTCTTATTGTATGAGTGTGTTCAAAATCCCTGTTACTATTTGTGATGCTTTGCAGAAGCGGATGAATAAATATTGGTGGGGTGATAAGGCGGATGGGAGGAGAAGTGTCCACTGGTTAGCTTGGGATAGGATGTGTGGTGGGAAGAAATCGGGTGGTATGGGCTTTCGTGATCTCCATTGTTTCAATTTGGCCATGTTAGCGAAACAAGGGTGGCGTCTTATGACGGAACCCAATACTCTTTTTGCTAAGATCTTCAAAGCAAAATATTTCCGTAATAGGGATTTTTTGGAGGCATCTCTGGGGCGGTCTCCTAGTTACATCTGGAGGAGTATTCATGCTTCAATTGGGGTTTTGAAACAGGGAGTGCGGTGGAGGGTTGGGAATGGGGAGAGTATAGTGGTTACAAAACATCCTTGGTTACCTATTGATCATAATTTTATGGTGGAAGATAGTAGGGCCTTTATTGCACCCAATATGAGGGTGAGTGAGTTGTTGGTGGAGGGTGAGAGGAGTTGGGATGTGGAGAAAATCATGAGCTTGTTTAGTTTGAGGGAGTTTAGGGCTATTCTTAGTATTCCTCTTAGTTTACATGCTTGTCAAGATCATCTATTGTGGCATTGGGATAAGAAAGGGAATTATAGTGTTAAATCGGGGTATCATGTAGCATGGCGTTTGAGTAGGGGGAGTAGGGAGGTAGTTGAGGGAGATTGGTGTGGAAAAATTTGAAAGTTAGACGTCTCACCAAAGGATAAGGAATTTATGTGGCATGCTTTGCGGAATATTTTACCAACTAAGGAGAGGTTAAAGAGGAGAGGAGTTGAGGTTGATTTAGGGTATCCATGGTGTGGTGAGAAGGAGGATGTGAATCATGTTCTTATGGCATGTTGTAAAGCTTGTGGAGTCTGGAGGCAAGGCGGGTTTGTGGAGGAAGACACTAACCCTTCTTTTATTAATTTCTTCTTGCAAGTACTCAAGGGTGGTGACAAAATTCAGATAAAAAAATTTGTGATTTATGCAAGACACATTTGGATGGCAAGAAATAATATGCTTTGGTCTCACAAAAATACAACATACTACACAACGCATTTGGAAGCTCTAAATTTCTTGGAGCTTTGGAATCATTCTAGGTTACTTACGTCGGCTTCTTCTTCATCAACAAGTAGATTATTGCGGCGTTTTTCATCTTCTTCTCTGACGAATAGCAGCAATAACGGTTGGCAATTTTTCATTGACGGAGCGGTATTCCATCGTGAAGGTAAGCTTGGCTTTGGGGCAGTGTTGGAGAGAGCTGAGGGAGAGTTTATTAGAACTTTTTCTGGTCATTATGTTGGTGGTGCGGATTCCTTGATTGCGGAAGCATTAGCACTTCGACAATGCTTGCAACTTCTAAGACAACAGCACATTGAAGGCGGTGACACTATTTTTATGGATTCTCAAATTTTATTTTTCGCACTTAGCTCACCGGACTTTGATCTCTCCGAGTTGAGTACTGTTATTTGTGATTGTAAGACTTTGTTATTATCGCTACCAAATATTTCCTATAGGTGGATTCGTCGGCAAGCCAATAGATGGGTTCATTCTTTAAATCGAGCATCTATTCGCTTTGCGCATCTACGAATTTAGGTTTCTATTTCTCAATTTCTGAATGAGTTTAATCATCATGAATGAGAATTTGAGTATTTTACTCTTAAAAAAAAAAACTAAAATTGCAAGTCCCCTCGCGAGGACGGGGACTTCTGGTTGGACTTATAGGAAGAAGAGTGACTCCTGCAGTGAGCCTTCACTAGCGGCGACCATGGCTACTAATGAAGGACCTCACTAGTGACGATCCGCCAGAGGGCGATTATTGCCACTGAAGGGTGATTATTGCCATTGATGTAGGACGATAATCGCCCAAAGAATGCGATAGAACGGAAGCCGTAACACCCAAACAGAGAGACGAACACACAAGCAACATGATCAAGGTAGGCGGAAGGAGCAGACAGTGCAACAAAAACAGACGGTGATGACTGAAAAAACCAGAAACTACGATTTTGGCAACTTACGCCCAAGAGACGCTACTAGCTTGTGCACAACAGATGCCAGTCAACACTTGATACGCGTGCCTCGTAGAAAAACACGAGCCAGACAGCCACCACTAAATTTTATTTTAATTTTGTGTTTTTAAGCCTTTCTTATTCACTAAATTAGTTTAATTGGAATCAAATTAGTTTAAATTCCTAATAAATTTAAAAAATTTAAATATTTTAAAATTGTTTTCAAATGATTAATCTTATTAGGAATATTTTGCAATTTATTTTAATTTTTTTAAAAGTTGAATTATTAAATTAAATTAGTTATCAGTTTTATAATTAGAATCAAGCAAAGGTTAAATTAATTTAGTGAGATTATATTAATTAATATGAGATCTTAAAGTCAAATTTAATTATTTTTTAATGTGATTAATATTAATTAATATTCATTCCTAATTAATTTTAGAAAAGTTGTTTCTAGAATTAAAATTAATTATATTTTACTTAGATTGAAATTAATTAATTAGACTCCTTAAACTTAAGAAAAATATTTTCTTAAGTAATTAAGATAGACGTTTCCAATTTAAGTTCATTTTTAAATTTGATTCAAATAAATTAAATTTATTTATAGAATTATTATTCTATTTATTTAGATATTGTTTCTTATTTGTGAAAAATAATTTTCTTGATTTATTAGAAAAGGTAATTTTCTTGAATAAAGTTTTGAAAACTCTTTTCATTTATTATTTAAGAAAATGTGCTTTCTTCAATAATTTTCAAATTTACTTTTCTAATTTATTAAGGAATGATTTTCTAATAATTTAAGAAATAGATCTATAAATAAATAACATAAATGCCTTTCTTTATAAAATTAAAAGTGTTTCATCAAATTTTGATAGTAGTTTCTCTTTTAATATTAGAAAATATTTTTCTAATTAAGAAAAAGTAATTTCTAATTAGATTAGAAATAGTTTTAAAATTGGATTATAATTTCTTGTTAAATTAAAAAAAAAGAGTTTTTTTAAATTATAATAAGTAAGAAGATAATTTATTGAAAATTATTTTCAACAAAATTTTTGTTAAAGAAATCAAGATAATTGGAAATAATTTTCAATTGGATTTAATTTTTAAAATCAAATTAAATTTCTATTTGGAATATGAATTTAATTTATTTATGAATAAATGGGTTTAATCTAATTTAATTATCCCGCATATTGGAAATAATATTTTAGATTATGGATATTAATAGCTAGAATCAAACAAAGTTTGATATTTCTTGCCTGTAATTCGACTATATTGGCATGAGAAATTGTATGCTTTATTTATATGTTTTTTTGAGAAATTTTATTTATATGTTTGATGTGTATATTACGTTTACATTATATAATATTTTTATATATGTGATATTATTATATGTAATTTTGCATTTGATGAGACTATGTGAAATTAAATCCCTTGTTAAAATATTAAGTGTACATTAAGAATGGGATTATTTCCTTTCATTATTTAATAATAAAGCCAAAGTTCTATTTACTATAAGGCCCCTTTAACTTGAAATGTTTTATCTTGGTCTTACTTAACTAAATTTGATTTTGAAGAGTGACTCATGATCATATGAATTTACATTCAAGGTTAGGAATAATACATAATTTATCACCTAACGAATCCAGAAGTCACATGATATATGATATAAGTTATTATCTACCTAATTTAAGTTTAGTTGGTTTGCTAAGTGACCCAAGATCAACTAAATTTAAATGGTATCTTAGCTTATTAGAGTAATCTTTCCAAATAGTTGTGAGGGCTATTATTTCAAATAAAATAGTAGGAGTAACCAAATATATGATATTTTTTTAAAGAGTAGTAACCAAATATATTATTAAAGTCCTAATCTTATTTGGTAATCATGGCATATAACCTATTACTTTATTTTCTTACATTTATAATTTTTGTTGAATATATATTACCTTTTCTTAGTATAATTGATACTAAGAGTTAATGAACCTTTCCTAAATATAAGTTATGATTGAGAAAAGCTTTCAAAGACAAATAGAAAAATTTTATGTTCGTTATATAATATTGTTATACTCTCTATTGAGGATTCGATGACAAAGTTTTAGAGATAAGCCAAAATCATATGGATGACAAAATGTATTGACATATTTCTACACCATGATAGTAAAGAAGCAAATAGTTGCATGAATTAGAGCTGAAAATTCTAGTACCTTGATGGAATTGTTCTACTTAAATTTGGCCTACCAATAAAATAAATATGGACTAAAATTGAAGATATTGGCTTAGATATGATATAGTTATCATTAGAAGAAAAATGATTGCATGAATTTTCCCACTTATGAGTATTTGATACTGAATTTAGATTTAACATTATTATAATGTTCAATGCATAATAAGAAATAGATTTTAAAATAAAAATAGTTGAATCAATGTTATACAAATATTTTGTATCTATTAAATCAAAGGAGACTTACGTATATCATAAGTTTCAAAAATACAAAGTTTGATAACTGAGATTATCCGTTTATGTCATTTGTTTAAATCAGCATAATAAGAATCATAACGTTCCATACTAGGGTATATGTATCCTTTTAATTGTGAATTGTATGAAACATATATTAAGTTAAAGAAAAATCAAATCAACCATTAGTGAAAGGATGATTAAGGTATTGAATTGTTAAATCTTATATATATATATATATGGGATGTAATAAGAATTCATAAAAGGATGCTACTTGTATCTTTTTAAATTTACTAATGATTTATAGTTAGAGTCATTCAACGTAAATGAAATATTGATATAAAATTTTGAAAAATTCAAAGCTTTGATCTAAATAGAAATTAAATATTGAGAATGATGAAACACTTTGATAAAATTGATGTAATGAGATTAAAATTTTTCGGTTACCTATAGGGACTGAGATTTTGTAATGAATACCTTCATAAATAAATTTTGTAATAATATGGAATTGTGTAAGGAGGAATATTCAATTTGAGATACTGTATAATGCAATATTTATTTTTTCTATATCTAAGCCAAGTACTACAACTTACTTTAAAACTTCCAATAAGATAAATTAGTAAGATTTCATATTAGATATGGAATGATAAGAATTTAAAAGAGTTAAAGTTAATGATTTTAGGATGTGATGCTTAATTGAAGCATGTATTATCCAATAAGTTTAGAACTAAATTGGAGAATTAAAGATTATGATTTATCCGAAAGTTTGGATATAATCTTACAAATTTATTATAAAATTATATTTTTCATTGAACACTTATAGGATAATGGTTCTTATGATAAGTAGTGGGAGTAAAATGAAGTTTAAAAAGTTCAAATCTCATGACAATAAATCCAATTAGAACTAATGTCTTTATTGATACATTTTTATGTACAATTGAAAGGTTACGAGGCATTGGAAGATTCACTTTTATGATGAACTCAATGAATTTGTTTTGTAGATGATTATGAATTTATGTTGTCTAAAAAGAGGTTTGTAGGAGTATTGTTATCCTCTTTAATGGGAGTATGTAGAGACATATTGCTCATAAAGAACAACAAATCATATGTTCAATTGTTGAAAATATAAATGTCCAAGAAAAACTCATTTTGGATATAAAAAGATAACAACTTAATTTAAGGAATTAAATCTATAAAGATAGATACAAAAGTTGCCTACCTATTCTAGTCCAAGTATAGAGATAATGTACTAAAAGTATTTAGTATTTGAGATATGCAATTGTGAAGTATTAAAGTTATCGATTATTCTACATATGAGTTGATATTTGAGTTTAAGTTTATATAGATATTAACTTCAAAAGTAAATATTGATTAAGGTATATTTTACTCAGAACAATATTATTTTTAGTTTGAAAAGGTTCCAATGTAGCAATGGTTGCTAGTTAAGTAATAATACATTTTCATTTAGTGGAAACGATTATTTGGATCAATAAGTTCATTAATGAACTTGATAAAGTTCATTACATTATTTAAGACAGTAATATACTATAGAACATTAGAGTCATTGAGCATATAAAAGAAGCTAAGATCTCATAAAAGATCCAAGGATATGTTTAATTAGTTTCTATTAATTATGATATAATTAAGATAAAAAAGTTATAAGATTTAAGTAAGTGTTCACTATAGAGAATCTTGCAAAATTTTCTCACTAAGCCACTGTCTTAGTAGTAATGTGATCATCAGATGGTGATATTGTAAAAGAGACTTAAACAATTAACTTAACGCAAGTGGGAGATTGTTGGTTTATGTCCTACAACGAATTGGTTGATTGAAGTTTAGTGACATAATTATAAAGTCATTCTTTATCTTATACATATTTTGTATGTATATGATAAAGTATATGGGGTAAATATACATTAAAAATGAAATTATAATGAGATCATAATTATGAGATTCACATTGCATTTATGTATTATCCCTAAATTGTTCCTAGTAATTGGTCTATTGAGACTGGACATTAATATAACATAAAAATAGCAACACATTTTATGTTTCTTCCTTATGAAGAAAGTAGTCGATCTAAATCATTAAAGTATGGAGATACCGAAACAACCGTGTGGGTTCTTATTAGAGGACAAGTTTACTAAACTAACTCCATATGAGAAATCCATTTGGAACATTACTCGTATATCTGTGGAAATTCTCATTGTGATGATTGTATGAGTGATCATTTGACTTCAGATCTCCAAAAGTTATCTCATGTAGGGATTGTTATGTTTTGATAATATTTATAACCTATTTTAGTTAAAGGTAGCTTAAGTCGGTAGTTATTGGATATATCATAAACTATATAGACTTAGTTGATTGATCAATATAGGATTCACCATCATAAAGTGATTTTGGAGAATGTTCCATTATTATCGATTAGTGTTGATTTAGGATATATTTGGCTAAAGGTGAATGAAACTTTGAAAAATAATTTACAAATGCCATTAATTAAATCAATTACTAATAATGGAGAACTAATATGATTTGACTCAAATAAAGTAAACATTAATTCTAAACTCTATGTCTAATTAGAACATTTTACGCTGAAAGAACTGAATTATATGGAAAATCATGTATGAAAAGGTTAGACAAAATCACTTTGACATTCTTAAATATTTGAGTGGTCACAATGTATTGCTAGGTATCAATCTTGATCTATGAATATAAATTGTATGATTTTAATTTATCTAATCCAAGATATAATTTAAGATTGTAATTTATATCCATTTTCATCATATTTAGTAATCTAATGGGTCATACAGAAAGAATAAGTTGAAAAGAGACCAAATCTTTTAATCAAGTCAAACTTTATTGTAAGTTTAAGAAACTTTACGATTAAATATGAAATACTTAATAAATAAGAATCAATATGAAATATTGAATCTAATTTGGTCATAGTTGTCATTCATTAGAATTAATCATAATTCTAATTGAAGTGAGAATTTAATTAATTTAAATTACTAAAATGTCCAAAACTCATTTTAAATAAGGTTAAATTCTAAGGGAGCTAGCATTCCTTACCTAACTCTCTTTATAATAGTTACAGATTTCTCTATAACACGTTATGTGAATAATTGATAGATGCATATTTAATAATGCATATTTGATTATATTTATACCCCATGTTTGATGTATGTTGGCTTGATATTTTATACTTTTATTTTATATTTGATATTAATTTGCTCCAAGTGTATTTAAAGGTTACAATTGCCTTCAGGGACTAAAAGGAGAATAATTTGGATGAAAGCACGGTATAAAATGAAGATTTGAAGCAAAGAACGGATACATGGCCATGTATCTAGGCATGTAAGTTCCTTAGGCCATGCAGAATCATGAATTCTGGGGATTTTTTAGTATACATGGTCTAGTATTTTTTTAGTATACATGATCTAGTACACCCATGTATCTCTCAGAACCCTAAAAATTACTATAAAATGACGTGTTCAAAGGCAAAATAGAGGAGTAGATTGTTGGAGTCGATTCTGGACGTGGAGAACGTGTAGAAGGGATAATATTGATCCAAAAAGGTGGATAACGTGAAGAAATCATCAAAATATCTAATAGAATACAAGATCACAACTCTACCTTGGAATAGCATTCGATAGGAGATAAAGAGAGATTTAGAATTATGAGAATTTTGTCTTTTATTCATTTTTCTTTCCGTTTATGTTTGATTTTGTTTTATATCTTTTGTAACTAAACATCTTTAGTGTCTAGGTGAGATGAATGCTATTTTATGCTATAACATGTTTTGATTCTTTTATTTAATGAAATTGTTTTGATTGATCTATTTTAAGTCAATTACGTGTCTAAAATATGTTCTAATAGATCTGGAATATTAGTGTATAATCTAACTTCATAATATAGAGATTGAGAAATCATTGTATGAATATATTTACCGTAATTGAAAGGACTTGATTGTAACCTTAGAGATAGGATGACATAAATCCTCCAGATTAGGGTTAAACTTAATAGTTGAATTCACAAATCTATAAATCAATCCTATAAACTTTAACCTGAGTAATTTGATTGATAAACTTATGATTAATTATTAGTAGACTAGAGAGACCTATTAGCATATGATAGGAATTTCCACAGTTTAACAGTTAATAAAACAATTGAATAATAAAAAGTTAATTATTTAATGGTTTTAGGGGGATTCATTGCCTATATACTAATTCCTGATATTGATTGTTTTTTAAATGATTCTTTCGTTTCTGTGTTCAATATTACTGCCTATTTTATTTTAATTATTAAGCTCTATTTTTTAATTGAAAATCAAAATCCAGTTCATAGGCTAGATTGTAGGAGGAAGGAATTACTAGAAATCACTATCTTCATGGGGTCGACCTGTTCTTATCGATACTAACTACAGCTACACTATGCACTTGTGATTAATTCAAGATTGGACCTTAAGAAAAGTCAAATACGGTTTATGACGTCATTGCCAGGGACAGTGATATTGGGAACACCTAGATGTTATTACTTTGGCCATTAGTTTTTGTTTTATTTTGTTTTAATTGTATTTTATTGGATCTTATTGTATTTCAAACTTGTTCATTTAATTATTTTTTGAACTTCTTTACATTTTTAGGATGTTGGTGGTTTATTTTAGGAATTAAGATTTAATGTCATATTCACAACTTACAATAGATGGATGGAACAAATAATACTATTATGGGAGCTAAAATATGTCTTCGCAATGTGGAACATCACCCTATTAGAAAGAGCTATTTACTTGCAGGTTGCTAAAAGCTCACTGATGTTCATGTCGAGTTATGACTTTTAGGGGAGTAATTCCTACAATCATGAATGTCGAACACCAATGTATACGTATAATTCAGAGTGGAGCAATCCTTACGCATATGAATGAAATGACTATGCTCTAACTAAATATGTACAACAACAACAGTAATACAAAACTATTGCAGATAACTAATGGAATGCCTTGCAAGAGAGTTTATAGTCACTAAGAATTCAATGAAAGACTTTCTTCACCAGTAAATGATGAGCATAATACTTCATATTATCTAAGTTCTATAACATCTCAGAGTGAAGAAGAGACAACGATCGATTTTATGCATAAAGATACATTTTAAGAACGCGAGGAGGTAATTGCTGCTCTGAAAGATGCGATGGTCAAGTTTATTCAACAATCAAACATGAGGCATCAAGAAATAGAGCCTTGTATACAAAATAAGATGAATTAGATCGACCAATTGGCAGAGATATTATCTAACAAATTGCAAAGAAGTTTGCCGGGTACTACTGCCATAGATCCTAAAGAACATGGAATGGTAATCATCCTTATGAGTAGAAATGACCTTCCCAAAGAAGACGACAAAGAAGAAAAGGTGTCCTTAATCCAGACAAAGGAAGTAGAGGAGTGGCAGGAGGTAATTAAAGAAGATGAGTCAGAAACCTTTGTCCAGGAAAAAGAAGAATAAGAGTGGAGAAAGGTGGATGAGGAAGAACTGGCAAATGAACCGAGTAAGGAAAATACTAATGAGGCGCTATTAGTATCCTTAAGTACGGAGGGTTCCCACTTTCCCAAAGACAAACTGTTCGAGTTAATTATAAGTTCAAGAAATTTTGTTATTCCTTATTTTATTACTATTTTGTCATTAAAAAGGGCATTAATGAATGCAATTGGATTTATTAATTTGATAAATTATGTCCTTGTTATGATTTTACAACAGGCGCCTTATTTACAGATGGTAAAACCCTTATGTGAAGAAATGGGTAGAAGCAAGTGACTAATCATAAACGTAAGATGAGGTTCAACGTGCAGGTTACGTCGAGCTAAAGATGTTAAAGAAGTGCTGCATAGGAGGCAGCCAATGAATTAGGATATGTTTTATTTTAAATTTTATGTTATTTTTATTTTCATATTTATTATTGTTATTGTTACTTTTATTTTCTTTTATCTTTTTATCCCTTTTTTTCATATTACGTGTTTAATATATGTTCTAATAGATCTAGAATATGAGTGCATAATCTGATTTCATATCATAGAGATTGATAAATCATTATATGAATATAGATCTACCGTAATTGAAAGGAGTTGATTGCAGCCGCAGAGATAGAATGGCGTAAATCCTCCAGATTAGGGTTAAACCTAATAATGAAATTCACAAATTGATAAAGCAGTCTTACAAACTTTAACCTGAGTAATTTAGTTGATAAATTTAGGATTAGTTGTTAGTAGACTTGAGAGAGCTATTAGCATACGATAAGGATTTTCACAGTTCAATAGTCAATAAAACAATTACATAATAAAATGGTTAATTATTTAATGGTATTCGGGGGATTTATTACCTAGACACTAATTCTTGATATTGATTGTTTTCCAAGTGATTTCATTCATTTCTATGTTCAATATTGCTGACTATTTTATTTTAATTGTTAAGTTTTATTTTCTTAGTTAAAACCCAAAATCCAATTCGTAGGCTAGATAATAAGAGAAAGGTAATTACTGTCTTTGTAGAATTGACTCGTAGTTGTAGGTAATAGCTATAGTTACGTCATGTACTTATGGTTAATTCAATATCTTAAGAAAAGTCCAATCAATAATGTTAGAAGTTGGACACTTGTACGATAATGGTGGTTGAGATAAGTTGATTTAAGAAATAATTCAAAGGAAATTACAAGAAAAAAGATCAAGCTTTATAATAAGGTAAGAGTTGAGATTCATGCTTTATTATGATTTATGTGTTAATTATTTTATAGAATTTAAGTGATCTTAGCTTTCAAAAAATCAAATAAAAGTAAGTTTCGTAATTATTATACTGTGTAGAATGAAAATTTACGCCAATTTTCCAACAAATTAATCATTTAACAAATAAAAGATAGTTTCTAAATTGTGAGTGATACCCTCTAAAATAATTATTTATTTACAATTATTATTATTATTTAACATTTTGGTTAATGTCTTTAACAAAAAAAAATTATTAGTCTTTAACAAAAATTATATATAACATTTGAGTTAGATTCATGAGTTATTTATAATTGTATGTCCAATTTAGATGACACTTAATATTTATGCAAGGATATTAGCAAAAGACTAAATATAAAGTTTTTGTAAATAAAAAAAAATTAGTAGTTGAAAGTTTAAAATATAAAATTACATTAAAGTGAAGAACTAAAAATTAGGTGGACCTTTTTCATAAATTACAGAGAAACCTTTGTTAGTGTAATTAATACATACATGAGGGGCTTGAGTTTTTTTTACGAATAAAACCGTAGATACCGAAAGGCGAAAGTCTACACCCAAGCCATCAAGCTTACCCCATATACCCGGATCCTACAAGCCTTTCAATATCAGGAGCATTACAAATAGATTTATCTAAAAATAAAATAGGGACCAAACAAGAAGGACTA
>JANKOD010000007.1:8701553-8726351 GCA_026284645.1 Erythroxylum acuminatum
GCATATTTATAACTCCAACAAACACTTCCGAAAACACTCTTGTATGTCACCAAGAAAACAGAGCATAACTCAAACATATATATATATATATATATATATATCATCTTTTAAACCAAAACAGAAACACAGTTGTCTTCATCAACTTATCGTGGCCTCACTTCTAAACCCATGCATGTATATATATATTTACACTAGAAAAATGAACATTATCAGAACTACTTACTGGATTCAATTTTTCCCAGCAGTAATAAGAGTTCAAGGACAACCCAACAAGAGTAACTCAATATTCGGTGATGGAGGAGACCAAGCAGAGAAATACTTTAGAGGATCGAAAGCTACTGTAACTCTTTTAACCAAAACATAATAACACGTGGGTTCATTGCATGTCCTTCACGTTTGATACCTTCTTTCCACCGATTCACCATTTGTCACAATTGATACACCATTTGTTATCTGTCTATAATACCATGTGTGACTATTAGTCCTTATTTTAGAATTATTTTATTTATTTTTTATTTAGTTATTCATTTATTCTTTCTTAATCTACCAATACCCATATTTTTCGAAAATTCCTAAAATTCACCAAAAATTAAGAAATAATAATATGACTCTCCACTTAAATTTTTAACTCAGAATTAATTCACCAATAATTTCTAAAAATATTCAAAGTATACAAAAATTGCCAAAATTATATTAATACAGTCTGAATAAATCAGAAGTCTCATTAATAAACCAATTTACCCGGAAAATGTCATGAATGCATGCCAAAATGCTTATGCACAATTTAGAAAATATTCAAATAGCAAGCATAAAACGTACTAAATTTTTTTAATATTCTAACCTCTAATTTGGGACGCTACACTGCACCCAACAAAAAATAAAAAAATTCAGTCCAACACATAAGCCCAAGAAAATAAAAGAAGTTTGTTACAGAGGATGTAGAAGTTATTTCTTCGATTTATGTTATTCTTTTACTTCCAGGTTGTTCCAGAGTTGGTTGATTTATATTCGAAGAATTTTAGGTTTTAAACCTGTAACAGAAAGGGCAGTGAAGTAGTAATATCACAAAAAATGTAAAACAAGACAATTTTTGAAAAATAGAAAATACTTCATTTTTCTCTTACATTTTCTCTTTGTATCTCTTCTATTCTTCTTCTTCTTCATTTCTTCCTCTGTTTCTTCTATCTTCTTCCTTCAATATATCTAGAGATAACAAGGTGGATTGTTCTACCCTCCGGCACTCAGTAGTGTGTAGCATCTGTGGAAGCAAGCAAACTCATCACAATGGCATCATCGAATTGAACATAAAGCTGACGTTGAACTCTAAATCTGAAGAGGGAAGATGGTGACTCAATGCAAAAAGATGAAAGATGGGCAGCACGATGGTTACTTAAGTAACCACTAATTGGTTTATATGCCCAAGAGTTATTATGGAGAGGAAGACAGTTGGGTTCCATTAAATTATCGTTCCCTAGACTCAAATTAAATCCACTTAATCCAGAAACATCCAACCTAGTCAATTACTAAACTATCCCCCCTTTTTATTTTTTTCTTGACAAGTTAATTAAAAAAGGCCTTTTAGGCAATTTTACCAATTCAAAAATTAATGCCTAGCATCTCAACAAAGAAACTCTCAAAGTTTAAATCTTTAGGGTTTATAATACTGAAGTTTATATCATCTCAACAAAGTAACTCTCAAAGGTTAAATCTTTAGGATTCCTAATACATAAATTTTATTAATCCCTTTCTCTTTAACCAAAAGCCTATAACAATATCTTTAATCAAGAAGCAATGGTTTTAAAATATTTTTATATACCATTCAAATTGAATTTATAGTTTAATTTTAAATTATTAAATTTGGATTGTATAACTAGCACATTATTAATAAATAAAGATTAAATTAAAGATTTTTACTTTCACTTGCCATAATATATCAGTTTATTGCACTAGACCCCTTATAGTTTGACCTTTGTTTCATTTCAATCTTCATACCTTAAAAATATCACTTATCCTCTTGTGGTATTGTCACACAACCTCCTCCATGATACATTATTAGTGTTCCTTCTGCTCATTAACTCCAAATGACTTTGTATAAATCAAATTTGTGTTACTTTTGACAAAGTTAGGTTCAAATTTTTAGCTATTGCAGAATCTTCGAGGGAATGATAACCTTTTATAGTATAAGATACTATCCGTATACTTGCGACTAATGAGATTTTTATTATTATTAAATATAAAACTTGCACAACAAGTTTTGGAATTGTTACTGGGGATTTTAACATTCGGACGAATTGAATTCCTTTGATTTAAGGAATAGTTACCCTTTCTTGTGTGATTGAGGTTCAAAGACGCATCAATCTAGACATTATCTGAAGAGCTAAACGCAAAGAATAGATAAAAAGGACAATGGTGCAGGAAATACATCACAAAATTACACAACTACCCATGCAAGCAACACACGATCTGTTAGAAGAGACGACGTACAATAGTTATCTTTGGATATCGGAACGAAATAAATAGCAGTCAACCTTCCCAGATCCAAAAGGAACAATTGTTATGGATTCAGTGACAAAATTGCAGGCTGAGATTAACAACCTCATCAAATAATTAAATAGCCTGACAACCACCTCTTTCTCTCCACTCAAAACAATTCATCACGGATGCGAGCTATGCGGACAAGAGAGACATATCACAACTGATTGCTTCCCAGTAGAAAACATCAATGTGCAACAATTCCACTTCAATGCAACACAATGTGATCAAGGAGGTAATAATCCTTACTTGATCTCATATAATACTGGGTAGTAGAACCAACTGAATTTCTTTTGATCTAACAATGCAAGGACTCAAATGGGAAATCAAGGGCCTACTAGGGTTTCAACAAGACAAGTCCAGTTCATAGGATTCAAAATTGGGTGAGTTAATAGACAAGCTCACGAGTACGGAAGGGAAATACGAGCAAATAGTAAAGAATCATACCTTGTTTATTTACAATCTAGAGGTTCAAGTGAGCCAACTTGCGAATGCATTATTTACAGGAAGCGTTGGAAGCCTTTCGAGTAATACCGAAGCAAATCCAAGAGAACAATTCAAGGCCATTACACTTAAAAGTGGGACAAAGCTACAAGAACCAGCAAAAAAACAAACTAAACCTTACATTGTAGAAGATCAAGAGAAGAAGAAAAAAGATGGAGTTAAGAATGAGGATCTGATCCCAAAAAAACGACGGCGTATTATGTGGCCTTTTGCCCGCCTTAGGCTTCTTTATATCATGAAGGTTAAGTGAGAATACACGCTTCAAAAGTTTCTTCCTACGACTCAGTCCTTTTGCTACTTTTTCATTCTCATCCCCTTCTTCTTCCACCGTCTACGGTCATCATATCTCTGGTCTTTTATAATACATTTAAAGAAACGAGCTTTGTTAATTCAGTCCTTTCAATTTTCGTCTTTTTGGTTATATAAAGATAAAGGAGAAAAATGTCGTCGGGCACGATGAGGAAGGCGATCGGAGTCGTGAAGGATCAGACGAGCATAAGCTTGGCGAAGGTATCCGGCAATATTGCGCCGGAAGTTGAGGTCTTGGTGGTTAAAGCCACGAGCCACGATAAGGACCCAGCCGATGAGAAGTACTACAGAGAGATTATATACCTCACTAACAATTCGAGGGGTTACGTTACCGCGTGTGTGGCAACTGTTTCGAGGAGATTGAGGAAGACCCACGATTGGATTGTGGCTCTCAAGTCTTTGATGCTTGTTCACAGGCTTCTGGTTGACGGGCACCCTTTGTTTGAGGAGGAGATCGCGTTTGCTGCGAGGAGAGGGATGAGGGTTTTGAACATGTCGGGTTTTAGAGACGAGGCTCATTCGAATTCTTGGGATCATGTGGGGTTTGTGAGGGTTTATGCTTTGTATCTTGATGAAAAGGTAGAGCTTGAGGTGTTTGAGAGCAGATCCAGAGGTGATGAGAGGAGATCCAGAGGTGATGAGGGTGGTGATGGCTTTGAGGGAAGAAGAGAGTTTAGGGATGATTATGGCTACGGTGTGCCTAGGAGATCAAGATCTTATGATGATGTGAATGAGTATTCAGTGAGGAAAGAGCAGAGAAGAGAGGCAACACCTATTCGTGAAATGAGACCAGAGAAGGTTTTAGGAAAGCTGAAGAGGTTGTTGAGAATTTTGGATAGAGTTTTGGCTTCCAAACCGTCGGGCATGGCTAGGGACAGTAGGCTTGTGCTTGTTGCATTCTATCAGGTGTTGAAGGATAGTTTTTGGTTGTATGGGGAGATTCGTGAGACATTGGGGCTTTTGTTTGATAGATTTACCGAAATGGAGCTTGTGGATTGCGAAAAGTGTTTTGATATCTATGTTAGAGCAGGGAAGATGATTGATGAGCTTAGTGACCTTTATAGTTGGAGCAAGGATATTGGAATTGCTAGATCATCTGAATATCCTGAAGTGCAAAGAATAAGTGATGAGGTGCTGGGTACACTTGAGGGTTTTTTGAAGGAGATGTCTTCAAGGCCACAGAAGGCTGTAGAGATAACCAGGGAGGACCAATTTCCGATTGAGGGAGAACCAGAATCGGATATGAATCAGATCAAGGCTCTTCCTCCACCAGAGAATTTTACGCCGCCAACCTCTGCAGAGCCTCAGCCCATGCCTCAGGTTAAACCACAACCTCAGCTGGTGACTGAGGACTTGGTGGATTTGAGGGAAGCAGTTTCAGCCGACGAGCAGGGTAATAAATTGGCTCTGGCATTGTTTTCCAGTGCTGCAACTACGAAGGTAAATGGCGAATGGGAAGCATTCCCGTCGAATGGAGAGTCAGAAGTAACTTCAGCATGGCAAACACCTGCTGCTGAGATTGGTAAAGCAGACTGGGAATTGGCATTGGTGGAATCGGCTGGTAATCTTTCAAAACAGAAAGCTACTCTTGGGGGCGGTCTTGATCCCCTTCTGTTGAATGGAATGTACGATCAAGGGGCAGTAAGGCAACACGTAAGTGCCGGTACAATGAGTACGGGGAGTGCGAGTAGCGTAGCA
Organism: Erythroxylum acuminatum; assembly: GCA_026284645.1. Taxonomy (NCBI): domain Eukaryota; kingdom Viridiplantae; phylum Streptophyta; class Magnoliopsida; order Malpighiales; family Erythroxylaceae; genus Erythroxylum; species Erythroxylum acuminatum. The sequence goes on from JANKOD010000007.1 coordinate 8,706,597, forward strand.
TTGCCAGGGGCAGGCAAAAGTGCAACACCAGTTTTGGCATTGCCTGCTCCTGATGGTACAATCCAGGCGGTTGGGAATCAAGATCCGTTTGCTGCATCAATTGCAGTTCCACCACCTTCATATGTGCAGATAGCAGACATGGAGAAGAAGCAGCAGTTTCTTGTGCAGGAACAGCAGCTATGGCAACAATATGGGAAGGATGGTATGCAAGGTCAACTTGGTTTGGCTAAGGTTAGTGGTTCCACTGGTTTCTATGGACCTAGTCCCCAACATATGATGCATTATGGGATGCCACAAATGGGTGGAAATGGAATTGGGTACTACCCATGACCAGGAGGATACTCTCAAATGCCTCATTGGAGTTTCTCTTTAAGTTAATACTTTTTGAGTTTGTGACACACACATGCAAGGTTTTTGATATATATATATATATATTATGAGATAGTACTTGAGGTGCAAGACAGTTCTTGAATGATGAAGATGAAGTATCTATTGAATTTGTTTCCAGGTGAATAAAAGAGTATAAGTTCGTTTGTTCACATTTCAGTTTTCAGAGTTAGTCTCCATTCCTATTCCTCAATACATATGATAATAGCATGAATATTAGGATTCACATGCTTTTTGTATTTAGAATTCGGAATAGAACCAAAATAAAAAATAATTTTGTGAGATATTATAGATCATAGTATAAAGTATCTGGTCCTTTAGCGTACGTTCATTACACATTTACACAGTAAGAAGAGCTTGACGTTGCCTTTTGGATCTGTGAATGATTGAATATCGACCTTACATGAGGACAGAAAGAAAGAAGCTAAGAACACCAATAGCAATATCTAGAGAGTTGACTGTATGCTTTGGAAAATGCCTCCCAGAGAATGAAAACACCTTTCTCCTCGTGTTTTGTCCGATTTTCAACTTGAGCTAGTCGACACTCTGCAATGGAATACTTCAGCAGAAGCTATTGAATCAATAAGCATCTTTGTATGATGACGATGCAAGATTTATCTTCCGTTCTGTGTGCATTCTCCTCGGCTTCTTGTATTCAGGTGAGCTTTTGATTTTATGATGGATGTCTTCGATCATCATCCTTCTCTTCTCCTCAACGAGGAGATAAAGATCCATTCCTATCAGTTGTAGATGCTAAATAGGAAACTATTGTTTGTTGATTTGGCGTGTTAGTCAGAAAGTGGTTGGGCGTCCATGCAGATATGCACCAATTTTCTTTGATACTGCTCATAGCATTCACCAACAGCTATAACATCTGGACTCTCTGGACTCAATCCAGGTAATTCAACTTGCTTACTCTTGACTGAAGACCCTGACTCATTATCTGAATCTCCTAAACTCGCAACTACCTCGGCATGAATTTCGCAGCAAGCAAGTATAAACATGGCAGCTGTATCGGGCTGCTGTGCCTCCCGAAGAACGGATAGGGCCTCTTGCAATGCACCCGCTGCAACATACAGAATAACCGCCCTGAAATGGAACATCTTAGAGCTCAGACTGCGTACCAACTGTAGTCCTCGTAAGAGAGCAAACTAGAAACGGAAGTTTATGATACCTCCAAATATTGTGCTCGCTACGAAGGACGTGATCAGCCCACCTCAGTAGTACCCTGTGAAACAATTTGCAAATAAGATTGGAGGAGTTCAAAGAGTGACAGCAGTAAACTGGATCAAGATTAAAAGCAATCAAGGTAAAAGTTATTAAAAAACAGAGAAACAAATAGTGAAAGTTATTTAAGGCATTTTCCTTTAGGTAAATAAGATTGGGGGAGTTCAAATGAGTGACAGCAGTAAACTGGAGCAAGATTAAAAGCAATCAAGGTAAAAGTTATATAAAAAAAAAGACAAACAAATGGTAAAACTTATTTAAGGCATTTTCCTTTAGGTAAACTAGGATAATGGCTTGTAGACATTTCGCTGATTCTTGTGACATCGGATCAATATTCAAATATGGGAGAGGCATGCTAATCTTGCATATAATCGTAAAGAGAAGCAATATTACAACATCTTAGCACGAAATTCCACTAATAAAAGGAATTCATGAATTGCTAAAAGTGAAGCTGTCTAAAAGTCATAAAAGCATCAAATTCTGAAGCAATCACTACCTTGCATAATCCGAACCCTTTAAATGTGTAGCAGCTAAGGTCGCAGCATCTGTCCACCGTCCAGCATCTTGTAGCTGCCAAGGACATACATAAATAAGCTGGCAACCATTACGAATTGCTTATCGTACCGAGGGTGTGATTAGAGATGCAAGGGAGTGTTAACAGGTACAATGCTATTAGTCAGAAAGGAAAAAGATTCAACCCACTCAATCTTTACTCTCATATGGTAGAATTATTAGGGAGACTCCACTGAATGAAAGAATATATTCAGAATGGCCGAGATGCAACTTTTAGTTCAAAATTTATGAGCCTACCAAAATGCATCTGAATAAGAACGAAAAGCACATTTACATAAAATTAGTCTCAACGACATAAAAAGTGTACAAAGGGAAAACATAGAACCTAACCTGAGAACAAGCTTCTTGATACCTCCCAACAGCACAGAGAAGATGAGTGCCAGAGAATGATAAGTCAGTCCTGACCATGTTGGCTGCAACAACCTAGACAGTAATTATAGCGATGAATGAGTAGTTACACCTACATCATTAATGATTTTCACCAATCAGAGACGCTTCCCAATTTTCAAGAGAAAAACTGGTGCTCACTTTTACTGCAAGCTCAAGAAGAGACCTTGACACAGCAGAGGATAGTGCAACAGCACGAAGAGCATTTACATAGAAGTAAGAGCTCTCAGGAGAAGTAGAGAGTAATAGACTGACTGCCACTTCTAAGTTCCCAACTGACACAAGCCTGACATAAAAGACATCAACTTAATTATACAAAAGAATCCAGACCCAAACATAGATGCATAGCATGTGCAGGATGGACTTTATATACTAGAGCATAAATAGGTGTAGAACCAAATTCACAAGAAAAGGGTTCGCTCTACTTCCCTCGCTGCAAATGACTCTTTTACATATGCTCATTTTTCATAAACATGAATTTTTTCGCCGAAGTTACTGAATGACAAACCAGCACATTTATGACGTGAGAGTTAAACCACACTACATGCACGAACTAACCCAAAAAATATTTTCAAAAAAATATTGCAGCAACAGTAACAACCAGTAAACTTATGCTTCCAAAGTAAAGCACACTACATGGATTTATCTCTGAAATTATAGCTTAAGGTTGTTCAGATTAATATTGAATCTACATATCAACTGTGATGTCGGAACCTCTTAGATAAAATAACATTGTCGAACTTAGGCCTTAATTGTAGTAGTTCACATAAAATACAATACACAAAAAGAATGCAAGAATAACCACATGTATGACCCAGAGAGTTAACCACACTACGTGACATTCATTTGCCAAAATCTAGCTCAAGGTTGTTTGGATTAATTTTTTAATCTATATAGCAATTGTCATGTTATAACCTCCAGCTAAAATAACACGGTCCAACTTAGACCTTCAATTTATAGCGATTCACGTAAAATGGAATAGAACACTAACAAGCGACGTACTCATGTACACGATTCTGAATTGCTTCTTCTCCATCTAATTTCTCATGCCAAGTAATGCACTCATTAGCACTCTGCCATAACTCTTCTTGTCGGAAAGCCAATGATCTAAGTTGACCTTGACTCTGTCACACAAATATACCAGGTTAGAAAGGAGAAAATGAATGTTCATTCAGACAAAACTAATGGTAACAGACTGATTAAAAAAAAAAGCGAATGGTAACAGCTAAAAAGAAAGGGAATAACAGGGGAAGGGTTAGCGATAAAGTTCAACTGACCAACAAATTGCTATTCTCAGTTCCATTTACTGATTTCCCCTTTGATGTAATTCTACTTAACATCGCTGTGTCATCAAGTTCAGTGATTGATGCTGAGAGAGGAGCTTTAGGTTGAGACTTGTTGACTAAATTCTTTATCGAATGTCTTAGTGCACATGGCAATTGCAACCAGAAAAGTGCCTCCAAAGTTTCACCAAAAATTGCAGCAGCAAATGCAAACCTTGCAGCAGAACCTTTGTTGACAATAGTAGCATACAATCTTGCCCTCTCATCATCAAGTATGCAGCCTTGAAAAATGGAAACATGCAGAAAAATAAGACATCAAGAAACTGATCAGATTCACTTATGTAAAAGCATACGGTAGCACCAAACAAATCACAAAACTTCACCTTCTTTCCTATAAGGCTCTAAGACTTTAAGGAGCATCTCTAAAACTACTGAGTCACCAATAGGTGGTAAATCAATCATGTAGCTTCGAAGATCCCCACTAGATGCAGCAGTTCCGGGAATTGAGTGAGGTCTCTTATCAATGGTTGTACTGCTAGTGTTAAACCAAGACGGTTTCACACCATTCGCAATGCCTGTAGCAAACATATAATGGAGGATTAGTAGAAGACCAGAAAAGATGCCTTCTTTCAACAAGAATTTGTTTCCTCTCATAAGCATGACTTTTGCTTAGATATGTTGTTGTCATTGCATCTTCTACAAAATAAATGAGTTGAAAATTTGATCAAAATCATACTTCCAGAGATTTGAATTAGCATATATGATCACAAAATGGCTATTTGTCCTTCTTTCCACTTTTTAAAAGCATAATCATTCCCCTCCTTTTGTGCATGTAAATTGGTCATAACATGTGAAAAAAAAGCTATACAAAATGGAAACATCTTGCATGACTTTGCGGCAGTTTTTCACTAAAGAAGTACAGACTCGTATTACAATTATGAGAACATATGCATATCATGTATTCGGTTATAAAGAAAAAGGTAAAAAGCATAACACTAATACCAAGGCATGTGGGGTTGGAAGCAGAATAGGTAAACATATAGGCATTGGGCGAAATCTGTGCTTGAGAAGCGGCACATAGCCAAGTTTTTTGTCAGCCATGTGTCAGTGACTTTGGAAGTCCCTCATTTGGCTCCTTGATAGCAACCTAATACAGAGCAAAAGAAAATTCTGATATGCCAAAATTTTAGAAGATATGTGTCCCAGAAAGTAAGATGGAGTTAAGGAGACAAGGTACTGCAGAACATTGAGTGGTAAAAGACCAAATAAAGCTTGAAACCACTACCAATTTCAGGTTGTTAACATTATTGCAACAGAAGTTCAATAATCAACTAAACAACTAAAGAAACAAACCTCTCAATAAAAGACAACGACCGAACTTTCAACAATTTATTCAACTGAAGTTGTCACATAGATCATCTAGGTCAAATAAACACAAAATCATAAGATAACTATTAATTATCAATTCAAAATAAAAAGGTCAACTTTAAATCCTTGAAATTAAACATGTGAAGTTGCATTTTCTTCAATGCTTATGCTCAAATTTCCCTGTAAGCCCTCCAACTTGTCATTAATGGTTCATAATATGTCTATCCACACAACACAAAAGTATGGAAAAATGACAACTAATCTGATTCCAACCATGAATAACGTTGGCATAATCTTTACTTTACACATTATAATCACAAAGGCTCTAATAGCAAGTTAAGAAACTTTTCATCTCAAAAACTAAATTGTTGGACTGTTAGACTGTTGGGTGGAGTAACTCAAAAATTATTCTAACAAGATCTATAATAAAAGACACACAAGAAAAAGACCCATCTTAGTAGATATCTACAAAGCTTCTTAATTTGGAGTACTTTGTCAACTTCAAGCAATTCCAAGTCCCCTCACTTTAAACGTGCTTCCCTTACTTTCAACAGATTTTGCTTTAAAAATGAGCTACAGTAACATATAAACTATTCACGGAGTTTCCATTTCGTAACTTCTACAATCACATAATTATTTGATTTACTTTCAACAGATTAAGCTCATGCATTTCCCTTTCTTTCAACAGATTATGCATAACGCTCTAAAACTGGCCATATTCATACAAATTAACCAACAGACAACAATTAAAAAATGCACCTAGAATCTTATATCCAGCTTAAACCAAAAAAAATGATAAGCAAAAAAACCTATATAAGTGACACAATAGGGCATAAATATTGGAAAAGAAACAAGTTGAACATATATAAATGATGTCAGTTACAGAATGAAGAATACATTGGGCCGAGCAATGACATTATGCTCCTAAAACCGAGATATCTTGATGCAGCTCCAGTCAAACCCTGTCCAAAGCTAACAAATCAGAAACTTAACATACAAAAGAAGCATTGCATGCATATGAGAGCAACATATGTATCGCAAAATATCAAATTGTTTAATTTCTGCAAATTTATTGTCCTTCCAAAGAGACACATAAAGGGAAGATATACACTCCCATCCCAATGTATGCTGGACTCAATTTGAACAGATACCAAATATTTTATCTACAAAGTTGTAGGGCCATAATAACAAATCGAGCATACATGACAGTTCAAATGAAGAGAAAAGTATAATTAGATACCTTTAGTCAAATGAAGCCCAATAAAGAAAATTTTCTATTAACAACATTTCCACTAATCAAAATGCATCTCACAAATGAAAAATGAGAGTTTCAACCATGTAGACAATAATAATGGTATAGTCACCTGCTTTGCTGCAAGCAAGGCAGCTCTTGACTCCAAATTTATAGCAGCTAATTGTCCACCCTGATTAACAGCAAAAGAAAATATATATATATCAATCTAGACACAACATAGAATATGAATTTTGAAATGTCAATGAATTCTGTCAACTAAATGATGCCAAAGTTATAGCATAAGGAAGTGATATCCAGTAATACTTAAAAGGAAACCGATTCTAGAACACATTTAGACAGATCAATAGACAAGCTCACTAGAAGGGAGGGAAAAGCAGCGCAATTACATCAGTTGAGCTTGAAAATCAGTTGAGTGAACTACGTGGGAATCGAAAAAATTAATTAGTATGACTACTTTGAGGTCATGTTTATCACAAGCCAAGAATGGATTTTTCACTTCATAACTAACTTGAAGACTAGATGCTTGGCTTGGTTCAGCAGAATTATGAGCCATATACTTGGCATACAGACCTCAATCATAGACCAAAACTTATCTAGTCTATAACAATATAAGCAATCTACAACTTACCTATGGACATAGTTTCTAAATATTATAGTAGCTCTAAAAAACTAAAGTTTGTACTTTTCTAACCAACTCACAACAAGAAAATTCCCATGTCTGAACAAACATTATGCCAACAAAATTGCAACCAAATACAAGTCAGGATCGCAGACCAGAAGTTCTCTAATCTATATGAACGAAGTAAACAAATTACAACTGTAAGTATAAACATAGTTTCAAAATATTAGAGTAGCTCCAATGAACTATGTTGTTTTTCTGACCAACTCATAACAAGAAAAATCCATGTTTTCTCATAAGCAATATCCAAACAAAACTGCAACCAAATATAGGTCAAGATCCATTCCATGATAGTGAAGAAGCAAATTATTCTCTTCCATGGACATTGTTACCCTTCCATAATTGTAATCATAATGATCAATGGATCAAGAAAAGAAACAATAAGAAGTCAAATTCTGGTATGTTTGCCGCATACTAGTATCTTTACATCGAATTCAAATAGACAATAAAATAATAACCAAATGTATAACAATCATCATCATGATCATTTGAATCAAGATGATAAATTAACAAGAAATACATTACATAAGCATCCTTACAACTTTTTGACAGAATATGCAAATAAATGAAGATTGAAAACAAATTAAAAAGAGAAAATTCAGTTAGATGGAGTCTCACATCTGTTTCTCCAAAGTCCCAACTTGTTTAGTTAGCCTTTTTTATCCTCTTATTTTCATATGTTTCTCTAGTTTTCCTGCTAAGAATTTTTTTCCCCATTTCTAAGCTATTCAAGCATTTTTTTCACTTCAATGAACATACTATCATAACAGAGAGAGATAGAAAAAGAAACAAGTTAAAAATAAAGTCATTATGGTTCATTTGTTTGTCTATGATAATATGTACGCATATTAAATTTTATTTTTTATTTCTCTAATCATAATTCAAGCCTAAAAGTGCGAAAAGTGTACCTTCTTCATAAGTTCCTGTTTCATCTGATAGTTGGCAGTCTCTAGGAGCACGTTTGCTGTTAATTTCCTTCCTACCTACCATAAAGCAAAACTACTTTAGGCAAACAAGAAAATATAATTTAGAACAAGTTGGAAAAAGGTTCATGCCTTACCAACTGATAAAGTTTTGCCAACGTAAACACACCACCACCCTATTTCAATGGGCAAAATAGCACAGGTGCGAAACAAGTAGAGAAAATTCAAATAAGCTTTTACAAATTCCAGAAATTCCTTATACATATTGTTTTTGTATGTGAATGTGAGTACCTTTAAAATCATAGACTGAAGCTCCGCGACCCCAAGTTTTAAGGCTGCAAAGGCTTGGACCTTCTGCTGGCTAAGTCCAAGTTCTAAACTAACTTGTTCATTGGAAGCCTTAGAAGTACCCCACAAGCCCGGAAAAGTCCCTGATTCTTCACTGTTTGGAGATAATACAAGTTTTCATGGAAAACCGAAAGAAACTTCTGAAACCCATGAATGGAAAAATAATCTATTTAGCCTCCACATTGTATAATTTCTACGTACAAAATTCAACTATTATGCACTGAAACAAGATTAAAGGTGGAAGGAACTGAAGGCAAAAAATGCACCCAAATTGTGAACTCATTACCCAGTTCTCCTTTCATACTTCTCTTTTTTCTTCGATCCCAACTTATCGTAGAAAAAGCCTTGACAATGTTGTCATGGTTATCGGGCTTAATTACCATGTGTAAAGTTTTAAAGCAATTTAGAAAAAAATACCTTGCATAATCTTTAACTAGATGGAGAAAATTTTCTACTTTATGGTCTTCAGTTGACAATTTGCTTGAGCAAGGAACTTCTAACTTTTTTCTAATAGCAAGTAACACATTTCTATATGAAGGTCTCCAACCCCTAACACAACCAGATCAAGGTTAAAAAAAAAAACAGTTAAACATCAAAAAGCATCAATGTTAAAGATTAATCAAGAAGCTTCAAGAATGTAACATTTAAACATACACAATATTCCATAGATGGCAATTATCTCAGTTAATTCCCTCTACGTTTTATAACTACCAGTAAACTAACTGACTAATATGTAGGGCTAATCATGACAACTCATTGTATTTGAATACTAACAAATGACAATCTTTCCACTGCCAAGTAAATTTTAACCTTAATGCAGACCGGGCATCGGCAGCTAGGTACAAGAATCTCGACTCAAGTGCAACAATAAAATTTTCTCGCTCTTCAAGGTCTTGTTCAATCATGGGGTAATCCAAGTCAGAACTGCTCGTCATGGACTTGAGTAAAGGACTGAAGTAACTGAACATCAAAAATAATTCGGAACAAAACATATATTGACATGGACTCGTCTTTTAAAGAAAAAACTCACAGTAAACATGAAATCAGAATTAATAGGTAAAACAAAACCTAGCGCCAAATAAGATTTTCTTCAGTTCATACAACTCCGAGTCTGTGGCCAATTCAAGCACCGAGCGAAGGTCAGGATCATACTCACCTGCTAGTAAATATGATAGAGACAAACAGCTAAGAAATAAAACAAATATAACTATAAATGGAAAAGGGGGAGAAAGAGACAGAGAGAGAGCCTCGGTCTTTGGTTGTAATGGCAGCATGACTACAACGGACGATGCCAAAATTGGACCTCGTAGTTGTGGATAGCGAGTCAAGCCGCTGCGAGATAGCAATAAATGTACTTTGGTTAGTAAGAAAATAAAGTAGAACTGGAAATAAATAAGAATAGTAGCGTGATATGGTGGCTTTACAAAGGGTAAAGAGAGCTTGGAGGAGATAGGGGTGACGAGAAAAGTCGAGAACAGAGCACCAGTTGCCATGTCGCTGTTGCGGAGATCGTCGAAGACGAAGGAGCATGAGCAGAAAAAACGTTTGGTCCGAAATATTGGTTATCTTATACGCAGCGTTTAGAATAAGACCAGGGAATGACGAATGTACTCGAGTGTAAGGAATGACTCACGTAATGTATTAAAGCGTGTCTCTCACATGGTGTACGACATGTTTATTATGAAATAATGATGTTTGTTTTTCTCTCTTTTTCTGTAACTCTTTCTCACTTTTTTCTATAACCAATTTTTGTTATTTGAAGGCCTCGTGTTAGTTGTGGGTGTATCGTGAATTAATTTTTATTAACAATTTGGTATCAAAGCAGACGATTTGAGACAAACAATGGTAGAAGGAACTAGGGGAGTGGAGTTTTGAAAGTTGGAAGATACTCTAAAGGGACTCATGGAAGCATAGGGTTAGAGTGAGAAAATGTTAGCAGAAACATAAAGCCGGCATGAACGTTTGCGTCTAGAAGTGCAAGATAGAAGTGAGAAGTTACTATCGAAGGTGCAAAATAGAACAAAAAAATTGGAAAAAGAAATGTGGGAGTTACGAACAATGCTTTCGCCAGAGCTGTTGAAACGAGGGGAAGGAAGCAGTAAAACAGATCATACACCTAAAAACAACCTGACGCAACATGACAAGGAATGGAACGTTACATCAATGAGCATGAGCATAATTGAATTTCCTTCGTTTGACAGGGACAACATTAAGCTGTGGTTGTATCGTTGTGAACAGTTCTTTCAGTTAGACCAGACTCCGGAGCACTTGAAAGTAAACGTAGCTATTCTGCACATGGATGAACGTGCACAGGAATGGTATCAGTTGTTCATCAGAAACCGCAATAAAACAAAGGTGGTGGAGTGGACAGAATTCACGAGGGCTCTTAAACAAAGGTTTGATGTAGAAAATTTTGATAATTCTGTGGGGGATTTTAAGGACCTGAAGCAAACCAGGACAGTACTAGAATATTGTGCACAGTTTGATCATCACTCTAATTGGCTTTCTCTCTCAGATGAATATCTAATTGGTTTCTTTGTTAAGGGCCTTAAACTAGAGATTGGTGTTGCGGTGAAGTTACACGAACCTCACTCCTTGCATCAGGCCTACACGTTAGCTCGGAAACAAGAAGCAATACAGATGTCAACAGGAAATTCTATGACGAATAAAACCTAGCCCACAAGGAACGTGATTAATGGGAATAATTTCACTTCAACCTTAAAGGCACCTCACTTAGCAACACTTAATCGCAGTCCGAGTACCAAAGGCATATTACCCACACCGCCTTCAACACTACGATCACCATCGGTGCGACCCTACAAACCTTCAAAGCCCATCAGTAGTAGAGACTTCGATGAAAAAAAGGCGAAGGGGATTTGTTTTTGATGCGACGAGAAATATACGTTTGGCTAAAAATGTAAGAAGAGACAGCTACAGTTCTACGTAGTTTCTAAAAAGAATGATAGTGGGAGGTGTCAACCAACCAAGAGTCGGAGGATCTGGAGGAAGGCTGTGTAGACGAAGACTGTCCCATGGTTTCCATGTAGGTAATGTTAGGTTTCTCAAGGGAGACATAATTTAAACAAATGTGACTAGTGGGACGCATTAATGGTGGCAGATTCACATACTAATTGATAATGGCAGTACACACAATTTTGTAGATATTGCGGTGGCGAGGAAAGGGAAGTGTGATCCTAGAGAAATTGATCCTGTTTCAATTACGGTAGGAAGAGGATTACAACTACAATGTCGATAGTGTTTTAGAAACTTTGCATGGTCCATGCAAGGCGTGCAATTCAGTATGAACGCTCTGGTATTATCGTTAAGAGGCTGTGACGTCGTTTTGGGGGTTCAATGGCTAGTGGGATTAAACGACGTCTTATGCAACTTTAGGACTCAGAACATGACGTTTAATTGGGAAGGGAAGGTGGTGACCTTGCGTGTAGATCCAGAGGGAAAATCAAGAATTGTTTCAAGTAAAGGGCTCCAAAAGACTCTGCAGTGTTCGTCAAATGGACAATTGCTCATGATACAACTTTCCACTCTAATCGAATATAAACTCCAATAGATGCGAATGACGGAGGAACAAGGAAGTGTGTTCGATGAGATTAATGCAGTACTGTCCAATTATGCAGAGGTGTTCTAGGAACCATCTCATCTCCCTCCGAATCGCAAGTGCAACCATTTGATTGTAATGATGGACGGAGTTGATACAATTAATATGAGGCCATACCATTATTCAGGAACCCAAAAGGATATAATAGAACAAGAGGTTAAACAACTCATAAAGTAGGGGTTTATATGCCACAATTACCGTCCATACGGGTCGCCAGTAGTTGTTGTCAAGGAGAAGGACAACTCATAGAGGATGTGCATGGACTATCGAAGCTGAACAGATATATGGTGAAAGACAAATTTCTGATACCCGTTGTTGAAGAATTGCTAGATGAGCTGCACGGAGCCAATTGGTTATCTAAATTGGATTTCGTTCGGGCTACCACTAAATCTGAATGCAACCATAAGATATTCCAAAGACGACTTTCAAAACGCACGAGGGACATTACGAGTTCTTGGTGATGCCCTTTGGGCTGACGAATGCACCCTCCAAGTTTCAATGGTTAATGAACGAGATGTTTAAACCATTTCTACGTAGTTTCATCCTAGTTTTTTATGATATAGTGATATACAGTTCATCGTTAACATTACATGTAGAACATATTTCTGTAGCCCTTCAGACATTACTAGACAATCAATTATTTCTGTGAGGAAGCAAATGTGTTTTCAAAGCTCGACAGGTAGATTTCTTGGGTTATACCATCTCTGAAGAAGGTGTGGCAACAAATCTGCAGAAGGTAAAAACAATCGGAGAATGGCTTGTACCGAAGTGTATTAAGGAGTTGAGGGATTTCTAGGAATTACTTGGTATTATACGAGGTTCATTAAAGGATATGGGGTGACGATAAAACCCCTAACATAACTGCTTACAAAGGAAAAAGCATCCATTTGGAGTTCGCAACTGGAGGAACAGATGGCTTTTGAGAGCTTAAAGAAAGCAATTATGTTTGCTTCGGTTTTAGCATTACCGGACTTTTCCAAAACATTTATAATCAAAGCCGATGCATGTGGACAAGGAATCGGTGCAGTATTGCAACAAGAAGGCCATCCCATTGCCTTCTTAAGTAAGTCATTGGCAAGGAGTCATCATGGGTTATCCATGTATGAGAAGGAGTTCCTAGAAATAATTAAGGCCATCAAACAGTGGCATCACTACCTGACTCCTAGACCTTTCATCGTCAGAACTGATCATCAGAGTTTAAAATACTTGTTGGAACAACGGTTGTCAACTCCATTTCAACAATCATGACTACTAAAGCTTTTGGGATATAATTTTGAAGTGCAATATCGAAGTGGTAAAGAGAATGCCGCCGCAGACTCCCTTTAGAGAATCACGAGTGCAGAAATGTTAATGATATTAGTAACATAGATGCAGATTAAAAGAAATAAAAAAGAGATGGCGGGAAGATGGAGTAATTCGAGACTTAATCAAGACATTGGAATCTGGAGATGCTAAATCTTGTGCATACCAATGGAAGGAAGGATTATTAAGATGGAAGGAACATTTAGTTGTGGGGACCAACTCGAGACTCCGTCAACAAATCATTGGCATTAGTCATGACGATGCTATGGGATGTCATGCAGGTGCGGTTGTCACTACAAAGAAGCTATAGAAAATATTTTTCTGGAAGGGCGTGGCTCGTGATGTGAGGGCTTATGTTCAGAACTGTATGAGTTGTTAGAGAAATAAATACAATAACTCTGCTTATCTCGGTTTACTGCAACCTCTCAGGATACCAAATGGAAGCTGGAAGGAGGTGAGTATTGATTTTGTGTAGGGTTTACCTGTTTCGAAGTGGAAGTTTGTTATATTGGTGGTGGTAGATAGGTTTACAAAAGATTCTCACTTCTTTCTTGTCAAGCACCCTTATTCCGCTTGTGATATAGCTGAATTATTCCTTAATAATGTGTTTAAGTTACAAGGAATCCCGGAGTCCATAGTTAGTGACAAAGATCCGGTTTTCTTGAGCAAATTTTGGCAAGAGCTTCTTCGGTTGCAGGGGGTTAAGCTAAAATATTCGACCACATACCATCTACAAATGAATGGACAGACAAAGGCAGTAAACAAGATTCTCGAGACCAATTTGCGCTATTTCTGTGATGAAACACCTCAGAAATAGGGAGAATGGTTGGCGTTGGCGGAATGGTGGTATAATACCACTTACCGAGCTGCCATTAATACTACTCTGTTTGAAGTTTTGTTGGTTATCTGCCACCTATGTATACTCCTTACATTGCAGGAGACCTGAAGGTTTTAGAAGTTGATAGAGTTTTATAGAATAGAGGGCTATGCTTAATGTCACAAGATTTCATTTATAGAGGGCCCAAAATCGCTTGAAGCAATACGCGGATTCTAAACATTCAGAGAGAGAATTCAAGGTTGGAGACACGGTGTTTTTAAAACTACAACCATACAAGCAGTTCTCTTTATAAAGGAGGAGCAATCAGAAGCTATCCCCACTGTACTACGGACCATACAATGTGATTCAACGTATTGGAGAGGTGGCTTATAAGCTAGAACACCCAACTGATGTAGCAATACATCCAACATTTCATGTTTCGTAGCTTAAAAAGGCGTGTGAAGGTCAAGACCATACTTCTTCATCGCTACCAGAATTTCTTATGCCTGTAGAATGAGTTCTAGTAGCAATATTGGACAAACGGATTACCAAAAGAAACAACCGAGTAGTTAGACAATGGTTAATTCAATGGTCAGATAGGGAAAACACTGGCGCTATATGGGAGTATGTTTTCGACCTCCAGAAGCGATTTCCTGAAATTAATTTGATAGATAAAGACATTAAAGGGAAGGGGATTGTTGCGGAGATTGACGAAGACGAAGGAGCATGACCAGAAAATGCCGAAGGTCAAAAATATTAGTTAGCTTATACGCAGCGTTTAGAATAAGACCAGGGAATGACATATGTACTCGAGTGTAGGGAATTACTCGCGTAATGTAGTAAAGCGTGTCTCCCACATTGTGTATAACATGTTTGTTATGAAATAATGATGTTTGTTTCTCTCTCTGTGTATCTTTCTCTGTAACTCTTTCTCTCTCATTTCTATAACCAATTTCTGTTATTCGAAGGCCTCGTATGAGCTGCGGGTGAGTGGCGAATTAATTTCTATCAATAGTTGCCCACAAACAGCTAGGTTACTTATAACACCCACTCATTCTTGCACTTCCAAGTTCACCCTGCCACTATTTTTGTTCTGAAATATTTACAAAACGACATAGTTTTAACCCTAAACTTTTTTCCAAAGGTTGTAATTGATAAAGGCGATACTCAAATTGAGGTTATGTTTAGTTGGATGTTTATTAATGAAATGGAATGGAATATAATATTATTTTATCGTTTGGGATGAGGGTTTATAATAAAATGGAATGGAATGGGATGGAAGAGGAGGGTTTGATATTACATCTCATTCTATCATAAACAATAAAAATGAAAGACCTTCGATTTGAGAGGTTTAGTATGAAACGTAAAATGATAAACAACTTTACACTATATTACATTATAAACCCTTCATCCAAATAACATTTCACTATAAATATTACATTATGAACCCTTTCGTCTCTCCTAAATAACAAAGTTCTAATATTACATCTATTTACATCTCATTCCATTATAAATCATTATGTTTCATTCTATTTCATTCCATTCCATTAAAATTCATACGTCTAACCAAACATAGCCTTAAGCGTGGAAATTTTGGACGTGTTTTTGGGAATTTGGATTGGCTTTTAAATAGACATTATTTTAATATAACTGATTAAGATGATATGGATTTAATCTATAAATTTAAGAAATAAACACCAAGATGAAACTATACCAAAGCGAGAGAATTGAAAGAGATCTCACGTATTGTCATCAATATTCAAATTAGTTCTTTAAAAGTTTCTTAGAATCTTGTACTAATTTTTTAATTTCTTTTTATAGTTTTAATTTTCGTTTTTTAATAAAAATTGTGTTTAGTCGTTAATATCATTTTAATTAATTATGAGATTACTAATTATTAAACATAAAGAATTTCTAATTTATATTTTAATGATAACAAGATATAAATATTATTAATATTTTACTTTTAATAATTAAAAAGTAAATAAAAGTATCCCAATATTCATCCATTGATGAAAATTCACCTAAAAGTAAATCTTAGAAAATGTAAGCATAAAACTAAAACGTTACTAAAAGAGATAATTGAAGTACCTTTTAGTTATTAAAACACCAATAATTAAATATATAAAAATTTTAAAAGTCACAAAGAGGACTTTGATAAATTTCGGGCTAGTCTAATGAAAAATAATGAATGAGAAATATCTTATAAATATAGAATAATCCAAACAATGCATTAAGATTTTATATTATTAATAAGATATGCCCCCTTTGTATAAGAATGAACATGTTATGGCTACTTAGATTAAAGAATGTAGTCCTAATACTACTTTTATTGAGAATTATAAATTACTATTTTAAATTGAAATTCTAACATACTAATTTGATTAGGATTTTAATTATAAGTTTTGCTTAAATCATTTCCCCTCTTCTCAAAAGAATTCAACCCAAATCATAATCGCAATCAAATACTATATGCCTCATCCATATGTTGATTCTTGTAACATATTCTTCCTTTTTACTTCCCAATTTCAATTTGTCATTATAGAATTACTAGGTATCAAGGGCACTAGAGTAACCAATTTTTTTGAAAATTAAAATATATATTCTAAAAGAATAAGGCTTAGCCTTTCAAAAGAATTACAAGGAGTTCAAAAGTTACAACACAAGCTACAAGCTTGGAAACACAATTCAGACTATGAAATACAACCCAAAACTTAGGATCCAAGTTTTAATTTAAAGTCATGGAAACCCAATCTTTAGGCCAATACATTGTCTAGCTTTTCTTCTTTGAAATAGGTTATAAAATACTTTATTCTTGAAGCCGTTATGAAAGACTTTTCAAATTATAGTCTCCTCAATAACTTATGCCTTACTTATATAAGCATCACATCATAAAAGAACTTCACTCTCATACTTTCTAATGTAAATCAAAATCAACATTTGTTTAGTCACTTTAATATTTAGATACCCAATAAATCACTCCAACTTATATAATCTTAGATGTTTCAATGTGGGCAACTTCGACTTTTCCACAAGTGTTGTATTAACTACATTAACAGAATTCCCTCTATTAATAATTATGTTACATATTGCTCATATGACATCCTATTTGGAAGATACTTTCTATCTACAACTCCATGTCATCCTCCTTCACTAGAACTCTCAATGCCTCCTTGCCACTAGTTCTTATCCATTTACTAATATACTTAATTCCATTAGTATTATTAATACTTTTAAGTGTTAGCATGGACTTAACATCATCATAATCACTATTTGTTTCAACCCTATCATTCTCTCTATAATAACAACAATAACAACAATAACACCCAATAAAATCCTGTTGAGACGCAGGTCTGAGGAGGTCCAGTAGCTTATCTATCTTCTACCATATTCTCTCTAATTATGGCGATCTTCATCTTCTTGTGTTAGCCTTCCACACATTTAAACCTTTGATTTGGCCCTTGTAACTTTTTATATGAGTTTCTATGATAGTGATGATAAGAATGCAAAATGACATATCTCTCTTAATATCTAGTCTTTTGCAACTATGTTATGCCTATAAGTACTTTGATTTACGATTCAACTAGAGGTGTTAAGCACAGAGTAAAGTTATTTGTACATTTATAGATAATTTCAAAATTCAATCCTAAAATTAACATAACTTTCTCATACAAGGTCTAACTAAGATGATTCAAAATGTTATGGAAAGCTTAGAAAGAGATCCAAAACTTTCATAATGTTATGGAAAGCTTAGAAAGAGATCCAAAACTTTCATAATGAGAGTTTTGAGATATACTAATAAGTAAATTCTTAGCATGATCTCGAGAGCATTTTGCTTATGTTTGGATAATTTTTATATGATTTGGCACTCAATGTGGTTTTTCTTTTATTTACATGTCTTGTTTCCTTCATAAAGAAGAAAAGAATTCGAACAAGTTAGAGTCAAGTTGGAGAAGTCTTGGCATAAATTTGGACAAACATGGGGTTGAACATAAAGCCATGTTCAAAAAATGAGTTAAACACGACACTTTGTTCTACCCTGTGTTAGTCCTTGGCTCATTTGAGTTCTTCAACAACTTGTCATATAAAGGAAAATAACATGAACATGAATATGAACCCATGTTTATAGCCTTCAAACCTATATTCTAAAGATGAAACCTCGGATATGTAATAGAGGAGCTATTAAGTCATCATAGGTAAAACATGGTACTATGTTGGTGGCTAGTAGTGGTAATGATGTTTTTGTAAATTAGAATTTTATACAACTGTGAAGGATAAGGGCCTAATATGGTTTTGTTTTGTACCCATATTAGGCAAAACTCTTTGATCTTTTCATGGTTTTATGAGAATAAAAGGGAGCCTTTAAGGAATTAAATATGGGGAACATAGTGCAGTCAATAGGACCTAAATTGGAGAGTCTTGACACAAGGAAAAAGCAACCTTTGAGGTAAAGCTTAAAATCTTATCAAGATTCAGCCAAGAACTTCAAGAATTTAATAATCCATGAGAATGGGTTCTTTTATCATAATTTCTTTCTTTTTTTATATATCTTTTACTTTAGTATTAACTAAATTGAGATATAGGTCTAAATAGGATGAACCCTAGAACTATTATTTTGGATTGATTTCTTGATTTAGTGACCAAACTAAATTTTATTGCAAATTATCCATGATTTCTTATTATTATTTAATTAAGATATGTTAAATTTTATTTCAATCTCAAATTTCATATATAAGGATTAAGAAATCATAAGTATGATAGATCATGATAAAAATAAGTTGCATCGAATCATAAGGATAAAACAAAATAAATCTTATGAGTTGTTGTCAAATATATTATGAAAATTCATATAACAAAATAATGCATTCTTCGGGGTTTCAATTAGAAAAAGGTTTCGGTTAATCAGCTAAAGGATAGGATTGTATGTCTAAAAAAAGAATACAATTTTAGCTTTGGAATTTCTACTTATCCAAGAAGCTAGAGTTAATCACTAAATTAAGATAACTCTAAGAATTGGAAGGTTTTAAAGGAATTTTATTTGGATTTATTTATCTTTGCTTGCTTTATTATTGTTTATTTCTTTAGTTAGTTATTTTATATTTGAAATTTTAATTTAGTTAAGGATATCTTTAAAATCAATCATTCTTTTTATAAAATTAGATTATAGAAAGGCGATTAGAACTAGTACTTATGGTCCTTCTGTTGAAGTAAATCACTTGTTAGTACAGTCTTTACGTACAATATACAAAATGCAAAAGAAGGGGGGGTTGAATTGTGTATCCTTTTCTTGAATACAAACCCCTTTGATATTTCTTTGAAAAACTAACTTTTTCAAACTCTTAAATGAATATCACAAGTGTTATACGAAAGTATCTACGTGATTAATCACAAATAACTTCTATATACTTGTATAAGAACAATAGAAATTAAAGTATAGAGTTAGAAGATGGACACGATGATTTTATCCTGGCTCACCCCAAATCTTGGGCTATATCCAGTCCTCAGAATTCTTCTGAGATTTCACTAAACTTCTCCAAAGTTACAAGTATTCTTTCCCTCTCAGAGCCTCTTCAGGTCTCTTACACAAAGT
>JANKOD010000007.1:8726451-8753432 GCA_026284645.1 Erythroxylum acuminatum
ACTTGAAAGCTAAACGTTGAAGTTCAAAAACTAAGATCTCAAAAACTTGTTCAAAAAAACTTGATCAGTCTTCGACTACGACTTGTATTTATAGCCTTTGTCTCCAACTGCTTCTTGATAATTGCTTCTTGTTTCTTGTAGAAGCTATTATTCAGTTAAGTTCTGTAACTAACTCCACTAACTAACCGTCCGATGTACTATCGTGTCTACCTCTTCGTATCGTCTGTGTTTTTACTCTTCTTCTATGTTTTGCTTCTTCTGTGTTTTTCTGCGCCTCTTCTGTGTTTTGCTTCTTCTGTCTTTTCCCACTTCTTCTGTGTTTTGTATCTTCTGTCTTTTGCTGTTTCTTCTGTCTTTTTACTTCTTCTGTCTTTTCCGCGCTTCTTCTGTGTTTTTCCGCACTTCTTCTATGTTTTTCTTTTTCTGTCTTTTGCCGCTTCTTCTGTGTTTTGCTTATTCTGTCTTTTTAGTTCTTCTATGTTTTGTTGCATGCTTAACACACTTATGAAAATAGTTCATTTTTTAAATATTATTATTATTTAATTGTCACCAAAATTATTAGACGTGAAGTCATTTTGACTTAATAATAATATTCGTACTCATCTAAATTATATTATAATAATGATAGGTGCACTTGCCTAGTTATCTTTAGTATAGTTTTGTTTGGATACACATTATAATAATCAAGTTTTTGGCTCTTTCTTGTTAGTTATTGATCTCTTTTTCTTTAGCATAAACTGAATTGGGCTATAGATCTATATAAGATGAACCCTAGAACTATTATTTTGAATTTGTTTCTCGATTTAATGAACGATCTAAATTTTATTGCAAATTATTCATGATTACTTATTATGATTGAAATGATATATGCTAGTTGATTCAATTTTAGATTTCATACATATAAATTATTCATGATTACTTATTATTGATGATTACTTATTATGATTGAATTAAGATATGTACAAGAAAAGAAGGATACTAATAAGGAGAAAAAAAAGTGGAGGAGCTAAAGAAGGAATGGTAAGAAGGTACTAACCAAAAATTTCATACGTAAGTAGGCTTTAGATAGATAAGAAAAAAAGATAAATTTGGTAGGTTTTCAGAGCTTTTCAATCAATTATGTATTAACATACCTTTTAATGGAAATTTTTTGCAATTATAAAAGTGTGCCAAGTACTTAAAAGATATCATTTCTAACAAGAAAAGGCTTAAGGAATTCTTGATGGTGAGATTAAGTAAGGAGTACTCCACTATCCTATAAAACAAGCTACTATAGAAAATTAAGGATCCAAGGATTTTTACTATCCTTGCAATATTGGTATTTTGTTAATTAAAGGGCATTAGTGAACTTTACATTAGTTTGATGCCTTATAACATGTTTAAGAAGTTAGGGTTTGGTGAACCTAAACCAGCTATGAAGAAAATTCAATTAGTAGATAGGTCAACTAAGTATCCTAGGAGCATTATAGAAGATATTTTGGTTAAGATTGACAAGTTCACATTCCTTATAGATTTTATAGTTATCGATATGAATGATGATATAATGGTTCCTTTGATCTTTGGACAACCTTTCCTTGTTATTACTAAGGATATAATAGATGTATGTGGTGAAAATTTAATCCTAAGGATATAGAAAAAAGAAGCAACTTTTAAGATATCCAAATCCATGAGACATCCCTACACAAATGATACTAATGATGATACTTATTTTTCTACATATGTTATTAAATTGAAGCTTCTCATGCTATGAAGGAAATATTCTTAAAAGATTTGTTGGAGACTTCTATCTTGCAAGGAGAAGAAGGGAAGGTGGATAACCCTGTTCTAGTGAATAATAAGGCATATTGGAAGCTAATAAGACCACAAGTAGGATGACAAACTAAAGGAGAATGAGAGATTAAAGAAGAGGAGAATCAAGGCTTCATTTAAGGAGCCGCTAGGGTTAAGGGCTTGAGTATGGAATTCAGCTAAAAGACTCATAAATAAGAGGTTGTTAGGAGGCAAACCAATGATTTATGTGTTTCTATTTCAGTATGGTATCTTTAGGAAAACTGTTAGCATTAATTTTTAATATGTTTTTAGTTGTTTTATTTTTTCATGTTTTTAAGTTAAAAGAAGTTTAAAGTCTTGGATTCGGGTGTGCTTTGATATTCTTTCACTAATTAGATTATGATACACTCCACCAATTTATACTTCTCAAACTATATCTAGGGATATCAATTTTGGCCCGACCCGACCCGTTTTTGGCCTAGGTTGACCGGACCACAGGTTAAAAGTAGTCAACCTGAGCTGGACTATTACTTCAAAAATGACATCATTTTGTCAAAAATGACGTCGGGTCATGGGCTAGCCACAGGCTAACCTATCCCAACCAGTCGAGTCACGGACCACTTACCCGTGGTAGGCCGGGCTTGGTTAGTAGCGGCCCGACCTGACCCATTGACATTCCTAACTATATCTATATATCCTTTTATTATTAAAGGAGTACCAACTATCCTAATTTTCCGTTTTTCCTTTTTCTATTTTTCATTATTTTTGTATGATGTGTACATTAAGGGCAATGTACAACTCAAGTGTAGGGGTACGAATTAAGTACTTATGTTCATCAAATTTGTTATAATTAGTTTAATAGGAAACAACTTTAGGATATTTGTTTAACTTTGAAAGAATCTTGGTCATGATGATTCATTACAATTTTGGTTGTTATTGTAATTTGATTTTTTTAGGCCTATAGTAATGAGCATTAACGATTAAGCTAATTTTAATATGCTTCATTAATTTTGAAAATGGATACTTGATTTGCATATAATAATTTTTGTATAATTTAGACTATTTTAATCATTTTTCAAAAAATTAAAATTAAAAACGTGTGAATAAGTGAGTATTAAATAAATTTTCAAATTAAGTGAAAGGGTTAAAGTTCAAGAGTGGTGTTAATATCCATTTGAAATAGTGACCTAATTAAGAAATCAAGAGTATTCATAACAATGTATTTACTCTCATATTAAAAGGTTAGGCAACTTTTCAAATAAACTTCAAATTGCTCTGTTGTTATTTTAAATTAGGATTTTCTTTTCTTTCAATATAGGTTACAAAAATAATTTGAAGGTCTTTCTCATATATGTTTATGTTTTGAGTTAGGTTGAAATTTGAAGATTAAGTTAAAGTGTGAAGTTTTATGGGGTTGAAATGGATGGATTTATAATTTGATATAAGTAGCTAAATGCCTAGAAATTTGATGAACTTTTTAACTGAATCAATAATAGAGAATCTTGATTGATAGTTTATATTTTGTTGATGGTCTTTGTTTTAGCTCCCTAATGATGAAAAATTAATTAGAATAAGTTGGAATCAAGTTGGAGAGTTTTTAGCATGAATTTAGATGAACATAAATTGAACATGGACCTATATTCATAATATGGGTCAAACATGATACCATCTTTAGTCCCTAGCTCATTTGACTTCTTTGACAACTTACCACATAAAAGAAAACGACCTAAATATATAACCATGTTCATGGCCTTCAGACCCATAAACAATTTGAATGCATGATAAAAGAGCCATTAAGCCAATATAGGTGTAACACGTTAGGATTTTTTGTAAGTGTGAAGAATACAGGTCTAACATAGCTTTGTTTTGGACTCATATTGGACAAAAATCTCCTCAATTTTTTAGGGCTTAGTGATAATAAAAAGAGTCTTTAGGGAATTAAATAATGGATTACATGGTAGTAAATAGGAGCCAAATTGGAGAGTATTAATACAATAAAGGGGCAAACATGGAGGCAAAGTTTGAGATTCCATTAAAATTGAACCAAGAACTTTAAGGATTCAAGAATCCATGAGAATTAGTTCTTTTAAAATGTTTCTTTCTTATTTGTTATTGATCAACCAAACTGGAGAGTCTTAATACAATAAAGAGCAAACTTGGAGACCAAGTTTAAGATTCCATTAAAATTGGACCAAGAACTTTAAGAATTCAAGAATCCGTAAGAATGAGTTCTTTTAAAATGTTTTCTTTCTTATTTGTTTTTTATCTCTTTTACTTTAGCATAAACTAAATTAGGATATAGATCAAGATGGGAAGAACCTTGTAATTGTTGTTTTAGACTAATTTATTAATTTAATTAAAGAACTAAATTTTATTGTGAATTATTCATGATTTCTTATTGTGACTGAATTGGAATATGCTAGCATTTTGATTCAATTCCATATTTCATATATAGGGATCAAGAAATCTTATGTATTAATAAACAATGGTATTAATAATAAGAGTTGTATCAATCCCAAAGATAGGACATCATAAATATTATAGATTAGAATTAAATCTATTATGAAAATTCATATAACGAATTAATGCATTCTTAGGAGTATTGATTAGAAAGAGATTTTAATAAATTAACTTAAGGATAAGTGTGATATCCTATTTTTTGGTATTTGCTTAGGGTTTAACCCTAGATTAAGTATTATATATACATGCATAACATTAGCATTCATACACAAATTGATATTTGTACACATTACAAAGATAGCATATGCACTCAATTGACTTGTCTCGGGGTATGAAAGAAGTTAAGTGAATATGATGTAAATTGTGATTTGGTATGTCTTGAATTTTGGTATGATTGGATTTCAATTAGTAAATTGGGATTAAATGTTATTGATTGATAAATTAATGAATTAAATGTACATTTGTTCTAAAAAAAATGCCAAGTGGTAAGAAAAATTGATATATGGAAATAAGGATGATTAAGCCTAAAATTGAGTGACATTTGGCATAGTAAAATTGGTGACAAATGGACTAGTAATTAAATGACAATTGGATCAATTAGTATGTGACAAGTGGAGCAATCTTGGAGTGACATGTGGACTGATTAGTAGGAGACAAAATGGTTACTAAATGTGTGGATTAGTGGCAGCATCTTGATTAGACAAATGTAATACATGCTTTAAGACAAATGTTGACATTAGAAGGTGACACCTAGCGTGTGATGTAGCAAGTTTCTACAGCTGAGTTTTGCTGCTTCTTTCCTTTGTTTCTTTCACCGAAATAGCTCCTTCTTTTCTCTGTAATTTTGTTTGAACCCTAGCTAAGTTTCTACACCAAAACCATATGTATATCCTTCACCAAATCGCCAAGAAAACTAGCTGAATGTGATCTTCATTTTTCCTATCCGAAAATCACCTTACTTTCACCATAATTTTTCTCGTTGATTTTTGCTTGCTTGGGAGGATTGGTTAATATGGAATTTTGCATTAAATTGGAAGCCTAATAGGTAAGTAACAATCTGAGTTTTATGGCATATAAAATGATATAATAATGATGCTTGAATTGGAATGAAATGCATGTGATATTGGTGAAGATATGTGCTGGAAAGTGTTGCATGAACTTGGAAGTGTTTCTGTTTTGTTTTTGGTATATGGAAACTATGGAGTATAGGGCATTATGTGGACGTATTGGAATAGAATTTAATGTATAAAGAAGGTGGATTTATGCCAAAGAAATTTGTTAGAAGAGTGTTCTTGAATTGAGAAAGAATTAGACCTATATGCATGATAATGAAAGATATATTTCTGGTTTGATTTTTGATGCATGAAAGACTAGGATTTGTGAGCTATTACTTGAATGATTTTGAATTGGAATAGGAGAGGTTATTGATGAGGAATTGGAGTATGATTCAAGCCTAATAGAGTTATAATTGATGAATTATAAAGAGGTTGTTTTAACTTTGGTATAAAGTGTAAAAAAAATCTGGAAAAGTGAAAGAAGAATTGCTGGAATATGTTAGTTGTAGTGTTTTCATTGAACATGAGTCTGTATTTTAGCCATATCTTGATCTGTAGACATCTAAATGGGATGATTTTAATTTTATATTAAAATAGAGACATATGGATATATTTTTCATGAAAGAATTGAATTTGAATTCTATCTCTAAGAATTTCTAAATTTGGCTTGACATTGAATTTTTGGATTTTGTCACTATTTGAGAATAGTCTATAGTATTTTAGGTATAACTCTAGGAACAATGAATGAACTTATATGAATTTTAGTTCATTAGAAACTTAAGACATAGAGTAACATTTGTTTAGAAGAACATATTATCTAGAAGCCTAAGTTTCTATGTCATAATGGCCATACAAAACAGACCCGAAACCTGTCCCGAGAAAATCTAGAAAACTAATGAAGGAATTGGATGGGAATTTTTGGATGACCCATCCCACGATTGTGGGAAGCCATATACGATTTTGAAAATTGCATGGAAGTAAAGAAAATGTTCTTTTGTGTGATTCTTGAACCAATTAAGGATAAGGTATTTAACTATGATGCTTTTGGACTTGATTAAGGTTTAAAAAGAACATACTTTGATATGGAAAAGTTGGTTAAATGTATGGTTAATGAATGGAGCATGATCAAGTCTACTTAAGGTATTAACCTAAATGCAAACAAGACATATCCAAGTGACAAATGTGAATGATTATGAATTTTGATTAAGGAAATATACCCGAGATAGTCATTGTGCATGCATTGAACACGACATATGTATATATGTGCACAAATGAATAAGTATTTGATTGATCAACTTTGTAATGTGAATTGTGTGTGAATTGTATAATTTTAGATGCTCAAGTCGGATGCCATTCAGACAATGCCGGACCATCCAGGTAATAGCATAAATTGGAGCATACAGTGAGTCAACCTAGATGATCTTCTTAGGATTGATTTATTCTATTTAACTTCCAATTATTGAACTGTTTGTGATTTGTATGTGAATTTGGGAATTTAATAGTCCGAGGAGTTTGATATTTGGGAATATTTTGGAAGTGTTCTGTTTGCATCTAAAATTTGAATGATATCTATTTGCAACTGAATTCTGAATGATTTTAGAACACTCAACGAAAGTTGAAAGCTGGACTGAGGTCCGATGAATATAAGATTCTGTCTATGCATCATAAGTGAATGCTATTCATGACATATTCTATTATTTGATGTATTTCATAAATTGCATGTTTAGATAAAGGCATTGTGATCAGAATACCCAATCTAAAAGAGCTTTAAGCTCAAAATTTTGCATGTAGAGCTTTGCTCCATGATTTCTATATCTGTCTGAGCCTCATGGGCCAGTATTTGTATCTGAAAGGCGCTCGATCATAACAAATAATAGCAAATATGGAGTCTTATATGCATCTGCATTTGTATATTTATGATTATTAAATATATGATTTTGAAATCTTTTCTGAAATTGTGATGATAAAGTGATATGCAATGATAATGTGATTGATTGGGTTATACATGTTCTGAAAGAATGTATGTGAAAAGTGTGTTATTCATTATGTCTTATTGAGATGGAAAATGTTTGTGAAATTGGTTGGTTGCATCTACTACTAGTCACTACTCTTCTAAAGATAATGTATATTGACTAATCACAAGAGTAAAAGTACATAATCAAGTTTCCATGAATTTTTGTAGTCAATTCACTCTCTAATTATGACTATATAGTCTTAAAAGCAATAGAAAAAGAGAAATTGTTTGTTTGTTTGTTTGATTTCTAAAACACCTAAGAAACACACACAAGTAACAAACAAGCTTAATACTAAGATCCTCACCCCCAAACTTAATGCTTACATTGTCCCCAATGTAACATTAAAAGTAAGAAATGAAGCATTTAACTTAAACGAAAAACATGATAGGGGGGGTCTTAGTTTTATGCAATTAAGAAAACAAAGTAAAATTGAACATATGAAGGAAATCAAATTAAACAACATAAAAGTGAGAAAATTGATGAATGATTTCGAAATTTGGTTCTCGGATCAATCTCTGCCTACACACAAATAAACATATGTCATTGCATTATTGTTTTCACACCTTTCTTAGAACTATTGATCGTTAATTGGACTATTTCGTGATAGTTACTATTGTAATAAACCGCAAGTGTACGACATAGCTATAGCTAGTATCGAGAAGTACGAGTCAATCCCACAAAGACTATGAATGCTAACAATTACCCTTCCCCTATTATCTAGAGATTGATTTTAGATTTTTAATAAAAAGAAAACAAAAACTAAACAATTAAAGAAATAATAAACGATAATGAATGCAAAGATGAAAGGGTGCTTGTTCTCTCAATTGTTATTTTATCATAAACCTTTAATATGCCATAGCTTTTGGGATATTTTTGGATAACATGAAAAAAGATGAGAGGTTGTTATAAGGATGATTGATGCATTGAATTGATATATGCTTGAGGACAAGCATGAGTCCGATATAAAGGAATTTGATAAGATATTATTTGGTTATGTTAATTGAAATTATTTTTTTGTTTTGGCTAAATTTTGCTGCTTAAATATGAAAATTAATGTTTGTTTTGTTTTAGGAGATAACAAGTGAAGATTGCATCAAATTGGAACATTATTGGTCAAAACCACAAATTTAGGAAAAAGTAGACAAATTATTGCAGTACATAAGGCGAGGTCACGCCTAATGCCAAATTCACTTCAAGGGTTTGAATTCAATTAGAAAACTTGCTTCCATCTCTATTTTGAACAGATCTCGATTTGTTTTTGGTAGGAGTCTTTGCAAGATAGAAGTAGATTAGGTTTTTAGTAGGACAACAAGAGGATAACACATCTACCACCTTCTTTAATATTATCTTTTCTTTTCTTTTTTGTTT
Source organism: Erythroxylum acuminatum (assembly GCA_026284645.1). Taxonomy (NCBI): domain Eukaryota; kingdom Viridiplantae; phylum Streptophyta; class Magnoliopsida; order Malpighiales; family Erythroxylaceae; genus Erythroxylum; species Erythroxylum acuminatum. The sequence goes on from JANKOD010000007.1 coordinate 8,735,120, forward strand.
TTCCTTAATCTTTCATCTTTTCTTTTATTTTTGGTGTTAGAAATAAGACGATGTGTGGCTAAACCCAAATATTTTAATTCAAGGGGATCCAAGCCTCTAGTTTTAACCTTGTGAGGTTTTGTTCTAAACTTATATTCATGTTTTACTCCAAATATTTCTTGTTATGTGTTCTTATACTTTGTGAATAATTAATATTGATTAATCTAACAAATTACTTTAATGTTGATTATTCTACAACTATTCATAAATTTAGTGATCCATAATTGTTATGAAGGATTGATACAAGTAGCAACTATGTTCTTTATGAATTTACATATTTAACTTATGATAAATAAGAAAATTAAGTTGAATAGTTGTAGTTATCTCAATTATTTAATATAGGGTCTAGTCTTTTTCATTAAGCTAATTGCTATCATTTAATTGATATAGAATGTTATCATAACCAATCAATTAATAGTAAGTTTTAGTTTGAATGCTATGCTTGAATAAATCAATTTAAGAAAATTTGAGTATGGCTATTATAATATATCAGAGTAACTTATTAAATTGTGAAAATTATTCTTTTTAAATCAATAATCAATGTTACAATTAGATGAGGTCTTTCCTTTGAATTAGCATTAAATACTCTTAAATTTATCACTTTTATATTCAGTTGATTTATTTTGATTCCTTATAAATTTTATTAAATTAGTCAATTAATTATAAACCACCACTCTGTTTTCTTAATTGAAAGTAAGAAACTGGTTTTTAGTTCCCTTGGGATTCGATTTGGTTTTATGACTACAACAAAATTAGAAAATTAGAATTAATTTTGAGGGCTTCAACAACCTAATCAATTTCCATTTTAGTTCATCTCTATTTACAAGTATCCATTCGGCAACCTCTTTACTAGCAATAATAAAACACCAAAAAATTAGAGAAAATATAATTTAGAATCTAAATAAATAAATGATTGTATCTTAATCTTTTATATAATATTAGATAGTAAGTACTAATAAAAAATTCATCTTATTTTACTGAAAAGTAAGTATTAAATAAATAATAATATGTAAAAGTTTATTTATTAAAATATATTTAATTTAAAAATTAATGTGGATATATAAATTAATATTTAATTTGTAAAATGTTTTGCATTTTATGGATGTTTTAAACGTAAAATATATTCATCAAGTATTATCAAAATTTACATGTTTTAATTTTTCAGAATAATTTCTATTTTATATTTTAACAAAATAATTACAAAAACTAAAATAAATAGAATAATTAAATTATACTAGTAATAAAAATTAACAATAAGATTTTTTTATTTAAGTAATAATAAAATGAGGTTCTTACAAAAATAAAGATAAAAAATCAAAATCACATTTTCTTCTTAATTAAAAAATAAGTAGAAACTGAATAATTTTTTTTTGCTTAATATAAACATAATAAAAAATCAAACTCAGGTTTGTGGGAAGTGGACTAGAAGTCCAGAAACGCGGATTTACAACACCGGCACGCTATTTGGGTGCTGAGCTGTTTCTTCAAACTTCAAAAGATAATCCCATATTTTTCTTTCAAAAGTCAAAACTACCCTTGCTCCCATATCCGCCCCAACTTTTACTCCATGCATCCAGACAGAACCTCCGGACTTAGAAGTAGACAACACATATGTCTTTTGACCTTGTCCGAACTCACACTTTCCATACCAAGTCCAATACAATACCATTATACAATAGATACATACACAACACAAAAATAGGAAGCAGTCAGGCCTCTGAGCCAGCGTTGTCCATTTGGTTCTGCTTTTTAACGCGTTCTGTTTTCTTGCCCAAAACCAAGAATCTTCCCTTCCCTATCCGATTCTCTTTCTCTAAAATGGTATATTAATAAAAGCTCATTACATGACATGAACAACGGGTTTCGTATAAAATAACTTGAATAAGCTGCCGTAGTGCGGACAAAGCGTGTTGTTTTGAATATGTATTAAGACTTAGTGCTCGGTAATTGCTGTTCACGACCCAGTCTTCCAAACCTTCTCCTTTATCTCTCCATCCTACTTCCCCATGGGTTGCTTTTTCGTTTCATGGGATACTTCGTTTGGCGATGACTTCGAAGCGTTTCTTTTCAAGATTGTTTCTACATTCTCCACTTGTACTCTTTTCTAGGCGATAATCAGGACAATACGATCTGTTGCATTGCTTCCTTATATTTGCCGGCTTGTAAACTCTAGAGAGTGAGTCCGCCCTTTTTCTTCTTCTGGTTTGATCCATAGCATCTGGATTTTTGTTACACGGTTTGGACCCTTTCCTGCTCACGAACGATGACATGGTATATTACTGAAAATGTTTATGCTCTTTTGCTCTTTCTTCTCTTGCCCTTTTCTTTGCTTTGATACTTTTTGGGCAATGAGATTCTGAATCTCGAGTTTTTCTTTTGACGGAAAAAAAGCCACTAGAATAGTTTTCTTGATGAGATATTTGTGATTTCTGCTTCAATGTGTTTTTTTTCAAATGTTCATTGCACGTCATTACTATGTGTTCTTCCTTCTGAATTGTTAATACTTATTTGGTTTTAGCTAATTGTAACATTTTCTTTTCTTTCTTTCTAAATTGTGATGAATGGTGTTTGATCGCTGAGAAAATTTCGAAGGGTGGCTTGGTTCTTGCGTTTATGTTTTTTGGTATGGTCAGAAGGGCTTAACCAGTTAAGTCCAATCCTAGTATGCTGTCTTTTTGATGCATAGTTTTTGGCGATTGCTGATTGTCTCCCCATTATAACATATTTTTATTTGCTACCATCCAATAAGCAAAGGCAAAGAAGTATAGAGATTCAGTTAATCTATAATTCGTTTGTTCTAATAGTCCTTGGTTGTGAAGTTTCTGTAGCTTGAAAGTTTTCGTTCTTAACTTTGATAATCCAGGATCTGATCATTTTCTTTCAATTTGAAACGATTTAGTTCAATTTATTTGTTGCTTTCAGGATCTGAAGTAAATCAGCGTTATTGTTGTTAAACTATGGCATCAAATTCGTTCAAACTTAGCCGATCTAATCTATCAATAAGTTCTGATGCCACTGATTCTCAAAAGCCACCGTTGCCTCCTACTGTGACATTTGGCCGGAGAACTTCCTCAGGCCGTTATGTCAGCTATTCTAGGGATGATCTTGATAGTGAACTAAGTAGTCACGATTTCATGAATTATACAGTGCATATACCACCAACCCCGGACAATCAACCTATGGATCCATCCATCTCACAGAAGGTTGAGGAACAATATGTGTCAAATTCACTCTTCACAGGTGGTTTTAATAGTGTTACTCGTGCTCATCTCATGGACAAAGTGATTGACTCTGAAACTAGCCATCCCCAAATGGCTGGTGCTAGGGGATCCTCTTGTGCCATTCCAGGTTGTGATGCAAAAGTAATGAGTGACGAGCGTGGAATAGATATCCTTCCTTGTGAATGTGATTTTAAAATTTGTCGGGACTGCTATATTGATGCTGTGAAAACTGGAGGTGGAGTTTGCCCAGGTTGTAAAGAGCCATATAAGAACACAGAATTGGATGAAGTTGCTGTAGACAATGGGAGGCCCCTTCCACTTCCTCCTCCAGGTACTGTTTCCAAAATGGAGAGGAGATTGTCATTGATGAAATCAACGAAGTCAGTACTGATGAGGAGCCAGACTGGAGATTTTGATCATAATCGGTGGCTGTTTGAAACAAGGGGGACATATGGGTATGGAAATGCTATATGGCCAAATGATGGCGGCTTTGGTGGGAATGATGATGATACTGTTGAACCCAAGGATTTGATGAACAAACCATGGAGGCCTCTTACTCGGAAACTGAAGATACCAGCTGCTGTAATCAGCCCATACCGGTATAGTGTTTTTTATTTTATTTGTTCTCCTTCACAACGTACAGTTGAATGTCATGGGCTATCACTCGTTTCCGAAGTTTTGTTTTTAAATGTTAAGTCAAACATTCCATGTCAAGAACTTTAACAAGGGAGATCAATTGATTTTATCTGCACAGAACTCTCTAAAGAACCTTCCAGCTGGTTTGCTGGAGAAATTACTGACCTGTAGATTTTTAACTGGTATTCTAAGTTTACAATTTTGGTTGTAATTTTATATATGAAAAAATTAGTATTCAATAAAACGTGAAGATAGATTGTAGGAAATGCCAGTCTTTGCTTGGACCACCTATCAATACTAATGACTCTCCTTATGATTTCTGTGCATATATTCAAATAGGCTTCTGGTTTTTATTCGGATTGTTGCTCTCGCATTATTTTTGCAATGGAGGGTCAGCAATCCCAACCGCGATGCAATTTGGCTTTGGGCAATGTCAATTGTTTGTGAGATCTGGTTTGCTTTTTCATGGCTTCTTGACCAACTACCAAAGCTGTGCCCAGTTAATCGTGCTACCGATCTTAATGTCTTGAAGGAGAAATTTGAAACACCTAATCCCAGCAATCCCACGGGAAAATCTGATCTCCCTGGTATGGATGTCTTTGTCTCTACTGCAGATCCGGAGAAAGAACCGCCTCTTGTGACCGCAAATACCATCCTGTCAATTCTAGCTTGTGATTACCCTGTTGAAAAACTTGCTTGTTATGTTTCTGATGATGGAGGTGCACTTCTAACATTTGAGGCTATGGCAGAAGCAGCAAGTTTTGCGAACATATGGGTTCCTTTTTGCCGTAAACATGCTATTGAGCCAAGGAATCCTGAATCTTACTTCAATTTGAAGAGGGACCCTTACAAGAACAAAGTTCGACCAGATTTTGTTAAGGATCGTAGAAGAGTGAAGCGTGAATATGATGAATTCAAGGTCCGAATTAATGGCTTGCCAGACTCGATTCGTCGCCGCTCTGATGCATACCATGCTCGAGAGGAAATCAAGGCTATGAAGCTTCAGAGAGAAAACAGGGAATATGAAACCGTGGAGGCTGTAAAGATTCCGAAAGCTACGTGGATGGCTGATGGTACACATTGGCCAGGGACATGGATGAATCCTTCATCTGAACATTCTAGGGGTGACCATGCTGGCATAATACAGGTACAAGGTTAATTGCAAAATTTTCAAGTTTTCAAATCAACTGAATGGCCATCCAAACTGTAAACCTTATTTATTGCAGGAGGAAATCGTTATAATTTTCTTCTTATACAATGTAATACCAAAGCATCAATCATGCATGGAAATCCACAAACAAAATTGCCACTGTATAAGATTTTATTTCACTTGATGTAGGTAATGTTGAAACCTCCTAGTGATGAACCACTACTAGGAACTGCTGATGAGTCAAAATTCATGGACCTGAATGATGTAGATATACGACTCCCATTACTTGTCTATGTTTCTCGTGAGAAACGTCCGGGCTATGATCACAACAAGAAGGCAGGGGCCATGAATGCACTTGTTCGAGCATCAGCCATAATGTCTAATGGCCCTTTCATCCTCAATCTAGACTGTGATCACTACATTTACAACTCTCAGGCACTCAGGGAAGGCATGTGCTTCATGATGGATCGAGGAGGGGACCGGCTCTGTTATGTCCAGTTTCCACAGAGATTTGAGGGTATTGACCCTTCTGATAGATATGCTAACCACAACACTGTTTTCTTTGATGTGAACATGCGTGCCCTTGATGGTCTTATGGGGCCAGTCTATGTTGGAACTGGATGCCTATTTAGAAGGATTGCAATATATGGTTTCGACCCACCACGGTCAAAAGAGCATCACCCAGGATGTTGTAGTTGCTGCTTTTCTCGTCGCAAGAAACATTCTTCAATTGCAAATACTGCAGAAGAGAACAGGGCACTAAGAATGGGAGATTCTGATGATGAGGAAATGAATCTTTCCCTGTTTCCCAAAAAGTTTGGCAACTCAGCATTCCTCATCGATTCAATTCCCATAGCAGAATTTCAAGGTCGTCCTCTTGCAGATCACCCTGCTGTTAAGAATGGACGTCCACCTGGTGCTCTTGCCATTCCCCGTGAGCCTCTTGACGCGTCAACTGTTGCAGAGGCAATCAGTGTAATCTCTTGCTGGTATGAAGACAAGACTGAATGGGGACAGCGCATAGGGTGGATTTATGGGTCTGTTACTGAAGATGTTGTCACTGGGTATAGAATGCATAACAGGGGATGGAAATCAGTATATTGTGTGACCAAGCGTGATGCATTTCGTGGCACTGCTCCAATCAATCTTACTGATAGGCTTCATCAAGTCCTTAGGTGGGCTACTGGATCTGTTGAAATTTTCTTCTCTCGCAACAATGCCTTGTTAGCCAGCCCTAAGATGAAAATTCTGCAAAGAGTAGCGTATCTCAATGTGGGTATCTATCCTTTTACCTCTGTCTTCCTGATTGTCTACTGCTTCCTTCCTGCTCTTTCCCTCTTCTCGGGCCAGTTCATTGTTCAGACTCTCAGTGTGACTTTCCTCACTTACTTACTGACAATCACTGTGACTCTATGTCTACTTGCTGTGCTTGAGGTCAAATGGTCTGGCATTGAGCTGGAAGAGTGGTGGAGGAATGAGCAATTTTGGCTGATTGGAGGAACCAGTGCCCACCTTGCCGCGGTTCTTCAAGGGTTATTGAAAGTTGTTGCTGGAATTGAAATTTCATTCACCTTAACTTCAAAATCAGCTGGTGATGATGTGGATGATGAGTTTGCTGATCTGTACATGGTAAAATGGACATCCTTGATGATACCACCAATCACCATCATGATGGTCAACTTAATTGCGATAGCTGTTGGATTTAGCCGAACAATCTACAGCGTTATACCACAGTGGAGTCGTTTAATAGGTGGGGTTTTCTTCAGCTTCTGGGTCTTGGCGCATCTCTACCCCTTTGCCAAAGGCTTGATGGGAAGAAGGGGTAGGACTCCTACCATCGTGTTTGTGTGGTCTGGCCTTATTGCCATCACCATATCCCTTCTCTGGGTGGCAATCAAACCACCATCAGATACCAACCAAATTGGAGGTTCTTTTCAGTTTCCTTGATTTGTCATTCTTTTCCATGAGCTAATCATGTTCAGTGACTTCATCGTTTTCACCCCAAAAACCTTTATCATCCTAGCCAACTAGCCATGCCTCTTTTCTTGCATCCATTTTGTCTAGTGAGGACTGTCACTGCCGTTTCTGTAACGATGGATGCAACTTAGAAGATGAGAGACCAGACCAGTACTTGGTTTCTCTGTGATAATTTGTTACTTTAAATAGTGCTGCTATCTTTTGTTCATTTGCGTCATCGCTAGGTCTGATGCTTGTTTTATTCTTTTGTACCTTACACAAAGACGAGCGCCTACAGGGATAGTTCTCTTGTTTCCCCTCCATTCATGTGCTTGATTAGAGGACATCATGCTGTATTCTGTACAAAAAAGGAAACCCCTTGACTTGGTCTATTCTTTAAACAAATGAATGAAAAGTTTTGTGTTATCTCTCGTTCGGACATCCAGAATTCAGAATCCTCTTGTATAGTGTTGACATGCGATTTAAACTTGTTTGTTATTTGGTTTCATCATCTTTTTTTTATCACCTGTAATTTTTATTCTTATTATACGTTAATATCAATTTTTAATTTATTTTATTTCTTAACATATAAAATTTCATTCTTAAATTAATCAATTATTATTGTTATTAAAAATAAAATATGTGAATATTTATTATGATTAAAAAATGTATGCAATTAGCAACAAATAAAATTGACTGAAATAATTAATCATCTAGCGTTGTATCATCACTAATAATTAAAATATTGTTGTACAAGTTGTAGAATGACTTCTATATTTGGAAAATGAAACTAACATGGAAAAAGAAAACGAATTTTGTAATTATCTTAAAACATGGAAACCTCAGAGGGGGAAACAAATTATTCTCTACAAAGTGAGGCCTAGCTTAATAATCAAGACATGATTGAAACTATTCTTGTAGAGGAGAAGGGAACTGCTAAAGCCTATCTATGTGAGGCGAGAGTTGAATGATCAATTCACTCCAGCTTCTAACAGAAGATGAGGGAGGAAAAGGAGGAAGCCCAAAGGAAGTTAATAGTCTCATCATACTTTAATGAACCTTACAAGGTATAACCTGTCAAGAATCATTTGCTATAAAGGAATCTAATTTTACTTGGATTACTTAAATAAGAACTAAAGTTCAAAAGCTTCATAATGTTATGAAAATCTTGGGAAAAGATTGGAAATATGGTTTCAATCATGATCATAACTATAATGGTAGAAGCTTATTTGCTTACAATGTTTAAAAAGTACAGGTTACTGTGCTAAGCTCATTGAATCAACTCATCCATCTTAATTGCAAGCTTATTGACTTAAGGATTGAGTTTGAAATTACAATTATTTATGCTGCTAACTTCAAATTTCAGAGAGCAAAGCTCTAGGAGGATTTATATTCTATCCAAATCTCTATGAATAAGCCATAGTTGATTCCAAAAGATCTTAATTATATTTTTCGTCCCTCGGAGGCTTAGGGATACAAGATTAATGTTTCCAACCTTGGTAAAGAATAGAGAGTGATACTATTAAGCTAGAAGTGACTGATCTTAGATCAGAAGGGAGCTTATTCACTTGAAGCAATAAGTAGCCGAAAAATTGTTTCATTAGGAAGAAGTTGGACAGTATTCTTGTTAATCAACTTTGGTTGAGTCAATTCCTCGAGTCATATGCCCACTTTGGAACTCCCTTATGTTTTGATCATTCCAGAATGGAAGTTCTAAATTTCATCTCTTAAACTCCCTCAAAGCCTAATTTAGATTCTTCAACTTTCTTATCAACAAAGATGGGTTTATGAAACTAGTGCATGAAGTTTGGAGTAGCATAATCCTAGGTTGCAAAGTTTATCAACTTATGACAAAACTTCAGATTCTTAGAAATATGCTTAAGACTTTTCATAAAGCTAATCAATCCATTACCTATATCAAGTTTTTTGAAGATGAGATGGAATTGAAGAGAGCTCAATAGGCTTGCTATCATCATCCTGACAACATTGTCTTTAGAAATGCTGAGGCTAAAAAGTAGGAGCATTACATAAAGGCTTTTCAGGATTGCCATTCTCTACTTATGCAAAAAGCTAGAATAGCCTAATTGAGAAAGGCTGATTGCAATACCAATTTCTTCCACAATTCTGTTTTATCAAGGAAAAATGCTAATAAGATCAACTATCTCCTAGATTCTGGTAATCATATGGTTATTGAAAGACCTTCTTTGAGGAGAATGATATTTAGTTACTTTGAATTCTTATTTAGAGATTCATGTACATCTGGTTTAACTAACTTTCAAGAAATTGTAGCTAATTGGTCCTCATATCTCCTTAACTCAGGATGCCTTGTTAAAGCTCCAACAATCATTTTCACCCTAGGAGATCAAATCATTTCTTTTTAGTCTCAATCCTATGAAAGCTCTAGGCCCAGATAGGTTTAAAGCCCATTTCTTCTAAAGAACCTGACATATCACAAGTAATCATCTCGTGGAAACTATTTTAGAATTTCTAAGTTCAGGAAGAATCTTGAGGGAAATTAATGCTACTCACATATGTTTAATCACTAAACTTTTCAATGCAAATTGCATCAACGATGTTCACTCAATTTCATGTTGTAACACTGTGCATAAGGTGATCTCAAAGCTTCTTGCTAACAAACTCAAAAGGACCTTGAATCAGATTATTCATGACGTTTAAGGAGCCTTTATACCTGGCAGATCAATTTCACATAACGTTCTCTTAGTGTAACAACTAATGGGGGATTACAATTTTGGCAGATCCATTAAAAGTTGTGTAATTAAAATTGACTTCTCCAAAGCTTTTGATAGGCTTAATAGAATTTCATCTTAATATGTACGAAATGGCTTGGTTTCCCCAACTTTTTTAGAAATTGGGTTCACCTTTTCATTTTTACCCCATCTTATAGTATTCTCATCAATGGGGCTTCCTACTAAGCAATTTAGAGGCTCTAATGGTATAAGGCAAGAATAGATCCTATCTCTCCTGACCTTTTGGTCACTTCCATAGAAATTTCGAATAGGACCATATGCTTCAAAACTTATAGGAGTTATGAGTTCAAGTTTCATTATAAATGCAAGGAGATGTCTCTTACTCATATGAGTTTTACAAATGATCTATATTACTATTCTATAGAGCATATTAGGATTCTATTTCAACCATGCATCAATCTCTTATGATTTTTTACAATATTTCTAGTTTAAGCATCAAATTGTGCAAGAGTAGAATTTATTTCTCCTTAGACATCTCTAACACCGAAAGCCTACAACAGATGTTTGCTCTGAATGTGCACAACATGCCTTTTAAATATCTTGGGGTTCCCATATATGTTAAAAAGTTAAAATATCAGGACTGTTTGAGAATCTTGGAGAAATACAAGAAAATGATTAGCTCTTGGCATAATAGAGTACTTTCACAAGCTGGGAGAGTACCATTGATTATTTATATTCTAAACAATCTTTACACACATTGGAGCTCTCATCTACTCTTACCGAAAAGAATCATCAAGGAGATTAAAAAATTCAGCAGAATCTTCCTTTGGTTAGGCAAGACTGACAATTCCAAAGGATTTTAAATCAAATGGGAGCAGCTTTATTGGAGGAGAAAGAAGGGGGGATTGGTCTCACATCAATAAAAACTTTTTAAGCAATGCAAGTGGCTAAAATGACTTGGAGGTTGTTTAAGGATAGAGGATCACTTTGGAGCAAACGGATAACTGAGTTCTATCTCAAGGATTCCAACTTATAGCAAACTATAAAAAGGAAAGAACAATCTTGGCTATTCATTTAAATTCTAAGAAAAAGGCAAGTTGTTTACCCTTACATTAATATTTAGGTGGGGAATAGGGAGGATATATGGTTATGGTTTGATAACTAGACTTTTTTAAGTCCCTTCTACCTTACAAAAGATATCTTTCTAATTTTTACTAGAATCTTTTCTCAGGCTCAATTTAGGAGTGTCATAGAGCATAAGTCTTTGCATTTTCCAAGTGAGGGAGGGGGGTTAAATGGCTCCAGAGATATTTTCCAAACTATTTGTCAAATCTCTTACCGATTAATAAACCTACATGGTCTTTAAAAAGCAACAGAGACTATAATTCTTTATGCATCAAATCTCTTAAGGCCTCCATCTCACTTATTCCTTAGTTCAACATTGTTTGGAAAGGATCCTTGAATCCTTCATCACTTAGTTTTCAGCTACGAGAAGATTAACAACTAAATATAGGATTGTTAATCTAATGATGCTCTTTGTGAGCTATGTTGTATTGAAAAGGAAAATATTGATCATCTTTACTTCAAATGCATATTCATTGCTTCAATTTGGGCAAGTATTCAATATACTCAAAGTTTGTACTGCCATGAGACATGTTGGAAAAATATATTGGAATGGGCAAAAAGGAATTTCCACCCTCTAGGGAAATATCAAGTTGTCTACGTCTTAGCCTCAATTTTGTAATTTATGCTATTTGGAGGGAAAGAAATCAAAGATTGTTCAACAAAAATAAAATTAACAAACACGATCTAATTCACAAGCGACATTGTTAGATAAAAGAAACTTCGTTAGCTCATCAAGCTACTGCTTACTTGAGCTCCCAGTTTAGAAGACAATGAAACCTTTAACTCTCTAGTTTCTTCCTAAAGATAATACGAAGGATATTGAATTTATTTTTGGCTTTATAGTCTTATAATGTCCCTTTTTGATGCCTTTCATAGATTCAGATTAACTTTCAAAATAAAATATTAAAACACCATAGTAAAAGCAATATCACCTTCCAAGTGAGTTAAAACAAATCTATAGAATTTAAATAATAGTCTTCAATCAGAGACACATTAGGTAAGGGTAGTTTAGGAAGTGAAATATGTTAATTGCAGTAACAACTATATCTTCATTTTCTATGAATTTTGCTAATTTCATTGTTTGTGATTTGCCATAACTTGTCTTACCTGAGATCAATATCTCTTTTTTCAAAGTTGAACCATCAACCAACTATAATAAATATGTTATTAAAGTAAAATCTCATTAGGTAGAAGTAGGCAATGTGTTTATGGCAAGTTTATTAGTCAAGAAAATGCTAAAAATAAAACACAAAAAAGCACCAATAAGAAATTATTGATAAGATAATTTGAGATAGGTAAAAGCTAGCTTTTGCTACTGAAAGGTCTCAATATAAACGAACTTATAGTCATCAATTATAAAAGATTATCTTTGCAAAAGAAACTTCTCATTTTATGGCAATTTGAATCAACTAAACATGATATCCACTTTTCTAGTTATATTGTATCTTAAAGAATTAAGAATTAATCTAAATATATAGTTTTGGAATGATGATAACTTACAAGCCTTTAGAAAATTATACATTTATACACAATAATAAAAATTAAATTATGATTTTCTTAATGACAACATCCCCAAATGTACTCTTAAATGAGATATTCCTTAATCACAAGCACTTTAAAAAATTTCTAAGAAAAAAGAATGGGAAGTTACTATCGATTATTTGTGTATGCCAAAAATAAAGCACACTATCTATGGTAGAATAGTTATTGGCCTCAAATTTGAAAAGACCTTAAAACTTGCTCCATGTTGAAACAATTTATAGTCTTCGGTTTCATATACTTTTCATTTTATCTCACTTATACCTTAAAAGTAAATATCAAGGAGAAACAATGAGATCGAAGCCTCTTGTGAATGGAGGAAATTTAAAGATCATCATAAACTCTGAAAAAGAATACAATAAAGGCTTTTCATAGAAAAAATAGTATAGTAACGTAAACTTTTATTGTATGACCACAAAAAGTGCTTCTCTTGGTAATAGAACTCCAACTAGATCAAAAATGAAACCTTAATAGGCATTTCTTGAAAACTAAGAGAAAGAAATATGTTCTTCACAAAGTTACAAGTTCGAAAAAATCCAAATATTAATTTGTTAAGAACTTCAGGAAAAACAAGTAAGAATTATAAGACAAATAAATATGTTTTAGTAGCTTACAAGGTAGAAAAGAACTTGAAAAGCAATTAATTACGTCAAGCTATCTAAAACTTAAACCAATCTTTAAGTAATACCTAATTCCAATGAACAATAAAAACATTCCTCTTGTAACAAAATGCAAAAAAAGAAAAAAGAATTTGATTAATAGAGGAATTTTAACAATATTTACGGGCATATATAGAGCACATACAATTTTACTAACACATATGATTGTAAATTAAGGTACCGATTTCTATTATCTTAACAAAAATATAGAACTTTCAATTTCTTTCTCAATAAGAACTAAAGAGGAGAAATTGGAAATAACCTTCATGAAAGCCAACGAGCAAGAGAACATTCTCATTGAGACAGAGGACTTCAAGATCAATGTCATCGCCTAGAATTTGTGCAAAAAGAAAAGAATATAATATACTACTTTATGCAAGAAAAGAAAAGAAAAGAAAAACTCTCAAGGGACCATATCTTTCCACCTTTAAGTCATAACTAATAATGCATCAACTTAAGGGCAAGAATTACTCCTATTAGCAAACATGTTAGCCAAACATTCAAGAAGGTGCCAATCAATTTAAAAATATTTTGTAGAAAACTTAAAAAAAATAAAACAAATATACTTAATGACATAAACAATATACAAAATAATTATAAGAAGTGTTTTTGAATTTAGTAAATGACGTTACGTTGTTATACCAGAGATACTAACACATGCAATATTGACGTATTCTTCATCTTTTGAGCTAAAAATTTTATAGTCTACTTTTCCAACCTATAATCTAAATGGAAAATATGTACAAGGATTTTATCTTTTTACTTATAAAATTGTAAGTATTTATCTTTTTACTGTCCAAATCCACATGGTGTGTATCATTAGCACATTGTGAACATGATTCTCTTTTCTGTTTTCTTTTTGTTCTGATATTAAATGAGGTAGACATTTGTGAGCTTGATGTTATCCCAGTGAAGGAAATGTTGCAGCTTTTATGTGTTGCGTCAAACTGTGCTTTGCTTTGTAATTATTGAACTGGCAAAATCAATAACTAAAATAAAAAACATAAACAAAGGGAAAAATAAAAGGTGGGTGAGTAAAAAGGACGAGAGATTGACAGCGGGATTGGCGTTTCTAATTCTAGGTTGCTTGGTCAGACAGATAGACTTGTAGACAAGACCGTGATAAAGCTATATGTTGGGTTCATAAAGTTTATAAAAGTAATTGAATTATTTGGTCGTTGAATAAATGGCTCAGTTTTGAACCAAAAACAAATCCAATCCCACAAGTTTCTAAGCTTTAGTTGTCTTGACATACCTTCTTTTATATGTTTCATACCGAGTATGTGACATGGTTTCCATAAGCAAAGGTTACGGAAACCTCCCTACTTTTCGTTTAAATACAGTAATAAGTGGAAGACATTGGTGTATTAAATTAATAGGATTAAAACTTCGATAAATGAATATTCGATAAATTAATAATCTCAATTAAATAATAATTTTCTCCAGTCTCGACTTGGGTCAATGGGATAAAATAATAACCTCGCTAAATGCATAAGATAATAGTTTTTAAAAAAATTTCTTGAGGCTCACCGAAAATATAAAATAATAATTAAATAAATAAGTATGAAAATTACATGTATAATTCATAAAATAAAACACTTCCTAAATAATTTTTATTTCAAATTTTATACTTTTCTAAAATATGTATCTATATTCAATTGATTCTTCTTTTCATGCAAACTGAAATCAATTTCATCTTTAACTTTTTGAATGACATAAACTACATACGGTATATTCTTCTTATTTTGAAGCAAGTAACTTTTTAAAGTCTCTACGACAAGAAAAGCTTCTTTTGGAGAAACACGTGATATAGCGTTACTATCATCTGGATCTTGATTGTCATCATCTTCCATGCCCATTACTCCTTGAATAATTTCTTCGTCCGTAGGCGACTCCATTAAAGCTTCATTTTCACTAGGATAATTCAGAATCTGCTCTACATTCATGGCATTTTTATAATGTAAATTAGAAATAACTTCCTCTAATCTTTGAATGCCTTCAATATCACTAGTTTTTTCTTCTAGAAGCATACCTTCTTCGGATCGAATTTTGCAATGTCGAAAACAATTTGCAATAGTTATGACCTTCACATCAATATTCTAAGCAACATTAATAAAATAGATAGCATCTAGGACATTAATCTTTTCTTAGTTACGGAAAAAAATTAATTGTTTAATTTGACAAATATAATGTACAAAATAAAAATTATTCTATAAATTAGTAAATATTATTTTATCGATAAATTAATAAAATATTTATTTATCAATAAATTAATAACTCCGTATAAGATAATAATTTTTCAGGTCCCAAAAATATTCATTTATAGAAGTTTTACTGGAGCAAATTTCGGTGCACAAAGCTTTCTGCTTTGTCAAAGTCAGGAGAAGGTCATCAATTATGCAGAACTTTTTTTATACATTATTACAAAGGAGTAATCTTACCAATTACTAAAGCTCGCCCTCAATATTTAAAAGGAGATATTGAATTAAATTGATTATTTGATTTTGTTTACTAAGTAATTTATTTAAAATAGATTTTTATGAATTTTTATGCATTTATAAGAGTTTATTTGATAGAAGATAAATACTTATATTTTATAGTGTTTTTGGTCCTTATTAACCTATATCCAAGGTGGCAGATTAGGGAACCCTAATAATCAACACCAATGCTAGAGAATGTCTGAGAGCGTGCGATAGAGGCATGAGAGCTTCAGAACTTCGGAGATCCACGACAGCGATTCACCTCTCCATGGCTTCATCTCCTCCCCTCCCCAACCTTGATCCCCTCTGTCTTCTCTTCCCCTTCTTGAACTGCCTTCACACCTCAAAGCCCCAAATGTCTCCAATCAAACCCAAAATCACGACCAAAACACCAACCCCAACACAGACCCAAACATATTCCCCATATCCTCGGCGCCACAACCCCTCCCCAAGCACCCTTTAAACCTTCTTTGACCAATTCTACATCTCCAGGCGTTGTCGGCAGAGACGTGTCACATAGGACAACAACACCCGAAGCTGATCTTGTTAGGGCGGAAAATGGGATTACCAGATCTTGGAAGTCGGTGGTTGCGAATGGCATATCAGAACCTTCCACCGACACCGCTTTAGCGTACTACCCACCGGAGATCAATGACAACCAGATTTTCATTATCCCTCCTCTAGAGTTAGCAAAGCAAGGAGTTTCAAACTTCTAGTTCACCCCGATTGGATTCTTCATTGGTAAGCGACTTGCTTTCCTTGTTGTACAACGTGCTTTGAACAAATCCTGGGCTGAGTATGGATTGAAGGAGATTCTAATCACTAGCTCCAACAATTTTCTATTCAAGTTTGAATCTGAGTTAGGAGTACTGTCAGTATTGGAAAAGGGCCCTTGTCACATCCAAGGATAGTGTTAGCTTAGAACCCGAATAGTTACCTCTGCAAAATCCTGAGTTCTACTGATCAGTTGGTGCATGTAGAATTGATTCCTAGAACCAATGCACCTCCTCTCTTAGTCAGTTGTGTTTATGGGTCTAACAACCTCAATTATAAGAAGAACCTTTGGACACATCTATCAAATATTAAACCCACCGTGTCTTTTATGCCTTGGCTAATTGCGGGAGACTTTAATGATATTCTATTCCTGCATAGGGCAGATCCTCTTAGTCAATCTGCTCTCACAAGTTTGAGTGACTTTAGGCATTGTGTTGATAGCAATTAACTGTTTGATCTCAACTCCAGTGGTCCTTGTTTCACTTGGACTAACAAATAAAGTGGAGACAGTTATGTTGCTAGGAAGTTAGATAGGATTCTTATTAATTCAGCTTATATTTCAAAATTTTCCTAACTCATATAGTGTCATTCATTATCCGCACATTTGAGATCATTCTCCAGTGGAGGTCAGATTCGGTTATTCCATATAGAAAAGGGCCTCTCCTTTTAGATTCTCCAATTTTCTTGCCTCTCAGCCAAATTTTCTTCAGTTAGTTGAGGAAGCCTGGTCCTCTCCTACTCTTGGTTCTCCTATGTTTTGTGTAGTGACCAGACTAAAGAGGGTCAAACAAGCCCTCAAAGCTCTTAATTCTGGACAAATTGGTGATGTTAATGTTAGAGTCTGGAATTGTCAAGAGAACCTTAATGTCATTCAAGATCAATTGAGGCATTTGCTTAAGTCAAATGTGTTGCTTGCTAAGGATGCAGAGGCCATTCATGAATTCATTAGTGCTTTAGATGATCAAGAGTCCCTCTTTAAATAGGCATCTAGGATCAAGTGGTTAAAGGAAGGGGATAAAAATACCAGCTTTTTCCATAAATCACTTATTGCCAACAGAAACCGCAATAACATCCATTATATCGTCGTAGGTAATGGGAGAAGGATAGTTGGGCATGAAGAGATAAATGACCAGTTCTTTGACTTCTTTCAAAGTTCTATAGGTAGCCAAAAGTCCCTTCCTCCTTTAAAGGTCTTTGTGGTCAATCTGTTTCCTCAAGCCTTACCTGACCACCTTTCTCATTCTCTTACAGCTGAAGTTTCCGCTTAAGAGATTAGAGAGGTGTTCAACTCTTTCAACCCTAATAAGGCTCCTAGCCCGAATAAGTTTAATGGCTTTTTCTTTAAACAAACTTGGCACATTATTGGGGGAGATATCACTAGAGCCATCCAAGATTTCTTTCAACATGGAAAAATTCTCAAAGAGATCAATTCCACCTTTATTACTCTCATTCCTAAAACAGCTCACCCCTCCACAGTGGTAGATTATAGACCTATCTCTTGTCACGACATGCTTTACAAGGTGATAGCCAAGATCATTGCCAATAGGATTCGCAAAAATCTTCCTCACATTAATAGTCCTAACCAAAGTGCCTTTATCAAGGATCAGAGAATTGGGGAAAACATTTTGTTAGCCCAAGAAATTTTCAGGAACTATCATTTGTCCACTAATCAGAAGCGTTGTGCTTTCAAAATTGACCCCCAAAAAGCTTTTGACTCCATCCATTGGGATTTCCTTATCAATACTTTAGAAGCTATAGGTCTTCCTCCTGAAGCTATAGGTCTTCCTCCTAAGTTCATAACTTGGATCTAAGAGTGCATTTCATCCCCCTCGTACTCAATTTTGATCAATGGATCACCTTCCAAATTTTTCAAAGGCTAATCAGGACTAAGACAAGATGATCTTTTATCACCATTCCTTTTTATCATCTGTATGGAAGTTTTTTTCCAGGAGTGATTGAGCCCAAGTTTATCATATAAATTGGCTACACTTTCATGGCTGTTAATGTACTTTTTGACTCTTAATTC
>JANKOD010000007.1:8794212-8836684 GCA_026284645.1 Erythroxylum acuminatum
TCCTTAATGATTACGAATCATTAGTCGCTACATATGAATTTCAACATAACAATTACGGATTATATTGAAATTTTAGCAATGGGTTCGCAATTAGCAATTCAATGAATGCATTAAAATTATCAAATCACAAAACCCAACGGGTTCATACACAAATAACCAAATAATAACAAAAATTCGATTATCCATACACAAAACCCAATCAATTAAAATAGGATAACACAATCAATTCCTAATGAGAGAAAGAAACAACAAAATAATTAAAACAATACTTAACCCGGGTCGTCGGAGTCGATTTTACATCCGAACAAGCGTCGGGACATCTAGCTCTTCATGGGTCTACCCCGAAAAATTACTTTAGCCCCCATCTTAATCCCTAACCAAAAACCCCTTGGCTTTGCCTTTGATTTACTTCAGCCCAACAATGTCACTGTTTATGATGTGACAAATAAGTTTCCTCACCTAAAACCTTGGCTTCCTTGGCTGCTCCTGCGTGCATGGTGCTTGCTTCTTCTCTAGCTAGTGAGTCTAGTGCCGATTTTTCTTTGTTTGTGCCTTCAATTTTCACGCTCGTCTCTCCTCTAGCTGTGTCCTTCACAGCTCCTTTTTATATGGCTGTTTAATTTCTGCCACCCTCTTGATTTTACCGGCACTCTCTATTTAATTTGCTCTCTGTTGTGCCTTCAGTTGCGTCAGTTACGTATTGCCACCTGTTGCCTCATTATTGTGTATGACCTCCTCTCTGTTAGTGCTAATTTATTGCTTGTATTTGTTGTCCCACTTATGCATTCCTCTCTGCTGTCTCCTTGCGTTTCACTTGATTCCACGCTGCCCTCCTAATTTCTGTCCACGTTTTCATTGCCCTCACTGTAGCTTGTGTCTCCCTTAAACGTTGCATTCCTCTTGGCTGTTGCTTAGCTGATTTTGACCATTTTACTGCAACCCTCCAAAAACCCTTGCTGCTCCTCTAAACGCCTGTGGCGTGCGTGACTCTCTTGCTTTCTAAAACGCCGCATGTTGCCTTCAATGTGACACAAAAACGCTGACACCATATATATATATACATATATATACATATATATAAACTTTGCAACTAAAATTTTCTTTTTTTTTCTTTGCCCTCCATTTTTCGTCTTTTAATTTTCTTTGTCCACTCCATGAAGACAAACGGGTATTAATCTTCGGAAAATGTCTCAAATAATGTATTTTTGACTCGCTTTAATTTCTTTGCTTCCAAATGGTACCTAAAATCAAATATGAATTAAAGTGAGTATCTTAAGCATTTTTATATCATTAATCGCTAAGTGTAAATAATTAAAAATATCAACAATTAAGCACATATCAATTTTTCCCACACTTAGCTTTTGACCGTCCTCGAGCAAAACATCCAAATTAAGCTCATTGATCCAAAACATCAAGTTAATTTCCATAATTTTCCAAGACTATATAATAATAAACAAAGATGAATAACTTTTAAACATCATAGCAAGAAATCAACATTCTAAGCTTTTACTCATGATCAATCAATATTCAATATCTTCAAAAACTGAGCAATCTAATGGTAGGCTCGAAAAATGTGTTTAACTAAAATATATCTACGGGTACACTCAATACCATTCATGAACATGACAATCCACAACTTTGCATATCATTTCATTTCTCCACCACTAATGTTCATATGCAAAATCATGAATCAAAGGACTTTTTAAGGTTGCAATGTGGGTAAAGGTCAGGTGAGATGTATTTGGGTCGAGTAGCTTGAGAATCATTAAAGCTAGTGAAACAAAAGTAACACTTAATGACACATCAAATGCACAAGCTAACACTCATTCAAAACTGGGTACCGTCAGTTATGACTAATGTAGTACTTATATTTCACAACTCAATTAAGCTCTCACACTATAAACCTTAACAAGAAGTGCTTCATCCAAAACAATCTTTACCTTATATGCAATATATTCAAATACCCAATCAATACAACTTAAGGAGGATAAACTATTATTTAACTTTTTCATAACAATTGTATTTCCTCCTTGAGACCTTGATGTAAACATTTTTCGTTCTTTTTTTTTCTTTTCTCTTTTACTTTCCTCTTTTTCTTTTGCTTCTTTTTTCTCTTTTTTTATAAAAACAATAAAAATTAACAACATGTCATAACGCTAGCCAAAATAAACTAAACTACTACTATAATAGTGGTAAGTCTAAGTCGATCTCACAAATAGTGTATATAACATTATTGAAATTAAATTAATCAGTATTTAGGTTAAGGGGTTTTGGTTTTTTTTAATAAGAAAATAAGATAAAGCTAAACTAACTAAGAAAGTAATTTAAGAAAACCTGTAAAAAATTATGAAAGTGGGGAATTCGGTAGGGAATCAGTTTTTTGATTCAGCCTCGGCCTACATCCTAATTAAGCATATTTCATTGATTTGTTGTTCTCAAACCTCTCCTAGAAACTATTAATCATGGGTTAATAATTAACTCAAGTTTTTCCTTAGGTAGTGTTTAATTAAGATACGATCGTTTAATTAAACCTAACCACCGAATATCTTAGGATACGATCTCCAGATTCAATTGGGTAGTAGCATTATAAATTAGAAAAATTAATTAATCAAGGCAACAACCACATACGATGTGTAATTTAACCTAGGTTATGATATTCCTAATAATTATGAACCATTAATCGCTACAAATGAATTTCAACATAACAATTACATATTACATTGAATATTCTAGCAATAGGTTTGTAATAAAACGATCTAATAAACGCACTAAAATCATCTTTTCACAATACCCAATGGATTCATACAAAAATAATTGAATTATAATGATAACACGATGATTCATACATGAAACCCAAATCCTTACGCAAAGAATAACACAAATAATTTTTAAAGAGAGAAAGAAATAACAAAATAATGGAAGAAAGGCTTAACCGAGTCGTCGGCGTCAATGTCGCCTCCGAACCGACATCGGATTGTCTAGCCCTCTATGGGTCTCTCAAAGTTGAGAGTTGCCATAGACCTCTTCATGCTCTCCTGAAGCACCTTCAGTTGTCCCTTCTTTTCCCCAGTTGAAACCCCATCGAAGACCACCTCTGCAATGCCTCTCTTCTTTTTTTATCTTTTTCTTTTGCCGCTTTTTTTAATATATATAAAGATTGACATTTTGAGTTGATTAATGTCTCATAAAGTTTGATGAAAAGATGTAAGATGTATGATAGCACCATGATACCAAGATGTAAGAGTTTGCAAGAATTAGAGCTTAAAGATATAGTATCTTGATAAAATTGTTTCATTCAATTCTCTTTAATAAAAGCATAAATATGGACATTAATTAAAGGTATTTGCTATAGTATGATAATAGTTATCATAAGAAGAAAAATGATTGTATGATTTTTCTTTCTTATACGAGATATGATAGTTGATCATATGTATTTCTTGTTCATGCTTATAAGTATTTGATACTAAATTTATATTCAATATTATTATAATGTTTAATGCATGATAAGAAACAAATTGTTAAGAAAAAGTATTTGATCCAATTTTATACAAATAATTTGTATGTATCAAAGTCAAAGGAGACTTATGCTTAATATAAATGGCAAGAATACAAAGTTAGATAATCGAGACTATCCTTTTATGCCATATTGGTTAAATCAACATAATAAGAATCATAACGTTACATATAAGTATATGTGTATCATTTTTATTATAAATTGTATGAAACTTGTTAAGTTGAAGAATAACCAAATCAACTTTGGTGAAAGGATGATTATGGTCTTGAATTGTTAAATTTATACATGTGATGTATTGGATGGAATAATAATTCATAAAATGATAATACTTATATTTCATTAGATTACTAATGAATTTGTGTGATATAGTCATATATATTAAATGAAACATTGATTTAAAATTTTGAAAAGTTCAAATAGTTTAAATCTAAGTAGAAATTAAGCATTATGAATGTTGAAGCATTTTCACGAGATCGATCTCGTGAGTTTTAAATTTTTGATTATCTATAGGGAATGAGATTCTTTGGTGAATACATTCATAACTAAAATACAATATGAGATATTGTATGATGCAATATTATTTTTCCTATGGCTATACCTAGTACAATGACTTACCTTTAATAGTTCCAATTGAATCAATTAACAAGATTTTATATTAGATATAAAGTACTAAGTTTTTGAAAGAGTCAAAGCTAATGATTTAAGGATGTGATGTGTACCAAAAGCATGTATTATTCACTAAGTTTAGAATTAAATTGGATAATAAAAGGTTATGAGATATCCAAAATGTTGGATATAATCTTACAGACCTATTGAACAAAATGTTTGTTTCAATCAACATTTATAGGAGAATGGTTCTCAAGGTAAGAAGTGAGAGTAAGATAAAATTTGAAAAGTTTAAATCTCATGACAGCACATCCATTTGGAACTACCTTTGTTGATATATTTGATGTATAGTTAAAAGGCTACAAGACATTAAAACATTAGCTTTCTTGATGAATTCAAATAATTTGTTTTTTAGATGATTATGAATTTATCATATCTACAAGAAAGTTAATGGGAGTATAGTTATCCTCTTTAGTATGAGTATGTTGAAACATATTGCTTATAGAGAATGACAATTTTAATTTTTAATTGTTGAAAATATATTATCCAAGAACAATTCTTATTGAATATGGAAAAGGTAACAACTTAATTATAAGAATTAGATCTACTGAAATATATTGGAAGTTGTTCACCTATTATAAGTCCAAGTACATAGATAATATACTAAAAATATTTAGTATTTGAGATATTAGATACTTATAAAGTATTAATGATATAAATTTTTGTATTTATAAGTTGATTGAGTTCAAGAAGATAAGGATATTTACTCTAGAAATAAATTCTAATTAAGGTTTATTTTGCTTAAAACAATATCATTTTAAGATTGGAAAGGCTCCAATGTAGCAATGGTTGCTAATTAAACCATAATACATTTTTTATTTAGTGGAATGATTAATTGGATCAATAAGTTCTTTAATGAACTTGATATTGTTCTTTGCATTGTTCGGGATAGTAATGTACTAAGGAACATTAGAGTCATTAGGCATGTCAAAGGAGCAAAGGTCTCACAAAAAAATTAAAAGGTTTATTTAGGCAAAATTTTCTTAATTATTATGATAATTAAGATGAATGTTGTAAGATCTAAGCAAATGCTCTTTATAGATAATCTTGTAGAATTCTCTCATTAAGCCACTGTCCTAGTAGTAGCAAAATCGTCATATAGTGATATGGTATAAGATACTTAGACGATTACTTAGTGCAAGTGAGAGATTGTTGGTTTTTGCCCAATAGCCAATTGGTGTAGTTTAGTGATAAAATAATTTAAAGGCATTCTTTATCTTGTACATATTTAGATGTATATGATAAAGTTTATGAGATAATTATATATTACAAATGAAATTATAATGAGAGTATAATTATGAGATTCATATTGAATTTATGTATTATCCCTAAGTTGTTCCTAGTTATTATTCTATTAAAACTGGACATTAATAGAACACAAAAGGACTAGCACATATTATATTTTTCCTTATGAAGTAGTTGATCTCATAAGCTAAAGTATGGAGATACTGAAACAAACTTGTAAGTGCTTATTAGAGAACAAGTTCATTAAAGTGTCCTGATATAAAAAATCCATTTGGAACATTACTTGTATAAGTGATCCTTTAACTTAAGGTCTCCAAAGTTACCTTGCATAAGAATTGCTATGTTTTAATACTATTTATGACTTATTCTAATTATAGGTTGTTCATCGGCAGTCACTAAATGTAACATGAACTATATGGCGGTAGTTAAGTGATCAAAATAAGATTCATCACCCTAAAGTAATTAGGGAGAATTTCCTGTTGCTTTCGCTTAGTATTTATTCAAGAAATCCTTGGTCAACGTGAAATGACACCTTGAAAATAGTTTACAAATGTCATTAATTGGATCAATAGCTAAGGACGAAGAATTAATATGATTGGACTCAAAATAAAGTAGGCATTTCATGCTCTATGTCTAATCAAAATATTGTATGATGAAATGATTGACTGATACTTGAAACTTTAGGATGGTTATGACGTGTTATTACACGACAATCTTGATTTATGCATATCAATAGTTTAATTAGAGAACTAAAGATAAATAAAAGGAGTTTAATTTATGTAATGCTAAATATTACTTAAAATTATAATTTATATTTATCATCAACATATTTGAGAACCTAATAGGCTACATACAAAGAACAGGTTGAAGAGAGAAAACATATTATAATCAAGTTCGAATTGATTGTAAAATTTGAAAAACTTTATAATTAAATATGAGATATTTAATAAATAATAATCAATATGAGATATTGGATCTTATTTAGGAATAATTGGTATTTAATTAGAATTATTTGTAATTCTAATTAAAATTTAATTAAAATTAGATTTTAATTTCAACTAAATCATTAAAATATATAAAACTTATTATAAATAAGCTTAAGCTGAGCCAATACTTGTTGCTTAGCCCATATGTAAGAGTTACAAAGTTCTCTCAATCTATTATGTGGGTACCATTAAAAGTTGGACACTTGTGTAGCTACAGTGGTTGAGACGAATCAGTTTCAAAAAGAATTCGTGGGATGTGACGAGAAAATGGTTAAGATTCATAATAAGGTTTCATACTTATTATAATTTATGTGTTAATCATTTTATAAAATTAAAGTGATCTTGATTTTTAAAGAATCAAAATATGAAAAAGTTTTATAATCTACTATAGTTGAGATTGGATGCTATACTAATTTTCATCACAGGGTTTCTATTTTACAAAGATATAAGGATAGTAAAATAACTGAAGTTGGAAACAACCTTTCTATTAATTAGAAGTAAAACTGTGTATTATTGAATCTCCCTGCATCTTACGCATTCATGATATTGTTGTTTTTATTTTTATTGTTATTGATGTTATTATTATTAGATGCTTAAAATAACTGAAATGGTGTGCAAACGTTCGGGCTTTACATTCGAAATAAACCACATATCATTAGGCCTTGATTTTGAGAAAAGACATGGCAGCCACAAAAAAAAAAAAAAAAAAGTTAGGTCTTCATATCTTGGTACTGCTCATACATACGGTTGTTTTCTGCTTCTTTCTTATTCAATCCAAATTGTTACCTCTTTCTGCGGCCACTTACTTCTATTCCTATGTCTACTTGCTCACTTCACTTGTTTCCCAACTGATCACTCTCCGGTGATTCTTTGTCCTGTTCTGTTTCCTTTTTTATGGATGAATCCTCCTCTTGGGCTTCTTGTTCTTTTTTGGTGGAAGAATCTTTATGCTTCGCTGCTTCTTCTTCTTCTTGTTTTTTAATTTCAAGACCTCTGATAAGACTCTCCAGACAAGCCTCGGGATCTCCTGGAAAAGTCTTTGGCATCAGATGCTCTGCGACATCGGCAGGAGTCATTTGGACTTCGCCCAACAACTTGCTAATCTTTGTGAACAATTGATGTGATTCGAGTTTCAGGTAGTTGTCAGCCAAAACCTTGAAAGCTTCGAAGTTACAATAAGAAAGTTCTATGTGTTTATCCATCCTACCTCTCCTGATCAAAGCAGGATCAAGTTTCTCCTTGAAGTTGGTTGTGAAGACAATTAATCTCTCTCCTCTGCAAGCTGACCAAAGCCCATCAATGAAATTCAACAGTCCTGATAGTGTCACATGACTGCTTGTGTTTTCTTCTTTCTGTTTTGGGTCCTTGGGCGTGGCATCTTTCTCTTCCTCTTTCACCTTCTTCTTTCTCTGACCGGTTAGATCAAGAGAACAATCTATGTCCTCTATAACAATCACCGATTTGCTTGAAGTCTCGATTAGTAACTTTCTCAGCTCGGTGTTGTCCTTAACAGCAGTCAACTCCAGATCATAAATGTCATAGTTCAGTAAATTGGCCATAGCCGCAATCATTGTCGACTTACCAGTCCCTGGATGACCATAAAGTAGATAACCTCTCTTCCAAGCCCTGCCAATTCTGGCATAGAACTCTTCTGATCTGCTAAATGTGATCAAATCATCAACAATTTCCTTCTTCTTCTTTGGTTCCATGGCTACTGTTTCAAAAGTCGCAGGATGTTGGAACACAACACAGCTCCAATATGATCCACTGTTAGTGTAAAGCTTTCTTTGCCGGTTTTTCACCTTGATTGCCTTACCCTCTTTAAGGACATGGGCCAGATACGATCCAATTACGAGATCTCTGTGCCTCTTATGGAAAGTGAGCGTGTAGTATCTTCTCTCTTCTGAGGATGGATAGAAAGAAATTGTCTGACTCTTGGAGAAGTGCTTCCCGGACGCCCACCGTAGTTTGACACCTTGGAATTCATCAGCAACCTCTTCAAAATCGTCCATGCTTAGAGTAAGTGTCTGGTTGGTCTTTATTGAATCGGAAGCTTTAAGTCGCTTGGCTTGCATTGAGGAATTGTAGCCAAGGAAAGTTTCTATAGCAGAGTAAGTTTCGTTGCGCATGAAACGCTCTCCGGTGAACTCGTTGAAGGTGATCTGAAGATACGGATAAAAGAAAGTGAAGACTTTTGAGCCGTATTTTTCAACGTACTGTCGTAGTTCGTATGGACAGTATTGTTTAATCATGGCCCAGATGAACATGACACTCGCAATGATCGATCCCAGATTAGCAAACATTTCCCCTGACTTCATGTTGTCGGCTCCCAAGGGCAATTCTCACTCAGAAGAAACACCAAGGGCAAAGTGGAAGGAAAAGAACCTACTCAGAAACACACAAGAAAGCTGAAATTTTTGTAGGAAGAGGAATTTGTACAACTCAAATACTGGATGGTGTGCGAGACAGCAGGAAATTTTTGTAGGAAGAGGAATTTGTTCAACTCAAATACTGGATGGTGTGCGAGACAGCAGGTATAAATAATATAGGCACCCAAAAGTAGAGAGCAGGTAAGGCACGAAATTTCTTGACTCCAAGTGAAAAAAAAATACATATCTTATTGCCCAAGTTAGAAGACGTAGGATAGGCAGCTCATCCCTGATGTCATTGTCCTTCATGTCAGCATTACCTCCATTCCTGTTGTCCGGTTTGGAATATTTGGACGGCTAGAACAAATACTCATTTAACAAATACTAAGCCGACCAAGTCTTTTCTTAGACTTCTTGTATCAATTGCCAGGCCCAACTGCAGCACAACATTTTTACATCAATACCTCACTTTAAGTTTTTATACTAAAACTTCTTGAAGTGAATGAACCAAATGCATGACTCGTTTATTATGAGAGAGTTAATAGCATCCATCTATCATTCCACTCCATTGGATACAACTTTGTAGCGATCAGGAGTTGATCTTATGTATTTATATAGAGACGAGACATGGAAAAGTCCCTATGACATCATCAGGCAGATTTCACTTTTATCACCGAAATTTTGAATTGGATTAGAGAAATAATTATAGTTAATTGGGTTCATATCAAGACTAGTATTGAAATGAAAACTAGATGAAATCCGCCTGAGATGTCGACTAAAACTTTGGCTCCTGATGGAAAAACTCACTATCTCCTACCATTCCGTCATCCTCGAATTAATGTCACTGGTCCTGGATAACTCTCATTTTCTTCTGTCTTAATCATTAGGAGATTTAGTATAATAGCAGCTTCTGGGAAGATTCCAACTCGCACCGGTTGTTCTGGACAGCTGAGATGCAACTGTACGGAAATAGGAAGTATCAAGCTAAGTCCCGAAGGCATACCACTGATCCTTAAGCGAAAGCAACTTGGTTTATATTCAACTAGTGCCTTGATCCCTACCTTTAAGTCTAGAACCCCATATTCCTATAACTTTTTGCTGGCTCACTAGCCTTGTATTTAGCTTATGTGCTCCTGATTATTTCGCTCATGGCTGAGGCCTTGTATTGCCGTTTTTGGGATTTATCACTAATTCAATTCAGTTTGAATATGAAAAGAGGATACTTCAGCAGCAACTCAAAAGAAGAACAAAGCGGTTCCTAATTTCCAGGGGTCTACTTGCAAACATTAATGACATTCTTTGACAATGTTCTGAAAGTCTTGTATAAATTACGAAATAATGGCACATCGGAGACTTGCAAAGAAAAGTCCCAATTTATGTGTTCATCAATCAATTGCCGGTTGAGCAAGTTATTCACAGGTTCACATGTTCTTCAATAATTAAGACAAGACACTTAGGCTTTGTGTAGAGAATATGACTGTACCGAAAGAAACCTGACAATATATATGAGGAAAGAGAATGGTAGCCAATCAACATATTCATTGGAGGAAGAAGACAATTAAAATATGAATCAACATATTCATTGATTCTGGTCATGCCTCGCATTTGCTAACTCATCGTGAACAATTTACTAACTTGCCCGTGATGTTAGCAGAAATGGACTGCAATTAAATTATCTTGACTAGCAAGAAAGGGAATTTTCTTAATCATAATTTCTTTCTCAAATTCCAAAGCTTAAGAACACACAGAATGTTGGTAACTTCTTACCTGTCTTGGAAAATTCAACTCCTAGGAACAGAGCCATAGCCCATCGACTTGAGTCTATAAATACAAGGACTTATGATTTGCAGGTGTACTGCTGCCACTACTAGTACAATACAGCTACTAGGAACGCTAGGCAGTGAGAAGGAGATCGAAGCAGGAAATAAAACTATAGGGGTTTGGTGTTTCTTGTCACAGGAGAGATGGTGCTGGCTGTTATTTACTCACAGTTACAAGCTGCCAAGGCCTAGCTAATACCATTCTCCTGTCACAGGTAACCTCACAACTTCTTCCATCGCTACGGTCACTGTATTGATGTATGACTCCTCTGTTCTTTCACTGCTAAGGGTATTTCTTTTATTTTTTTGGTCATTTATATTACTAGTTTAGTTTACATTATGCATAGAAAACAGCGAGAGAGAGCTTTTTAACCTCTTTTCTTCCTCACCAACTAGTTCTAGCATATGCTTATCAATCCCTCCAACTCCAACTGAAACCGAGGAAGGATGAGAGAGAAGAAGCTTCACCCTCTCTCTGTCTCTAGTTTTCAGATGGTCTTCTACCACCCCCTGCTATCCAATCCCCTCTGGCAGAAAAAATATCATCTTGTTCTTCCCTGACAACAAAGATAAGCTAGAAGTAGATTGTTAAGACCTCTCCCTTCATTACTCCCCTCCTAGAGAGGGTGGAGCAGATTCATTGTAGGTCCTAAAATGGACATCCTAGGAGCTAGTGTGAAGTCTTGGGAAGCTTTTTTAATAGGCTTAGAGGCCCCCTCTCTGTCCTTTAGAAATGGGCATTCACCACGTGGAAAAACAAAGACCTTTTCGATGTGCTCTTAGCTGATAATAATTCCATTCTGAAAAACCTTCAAAAGATAGAATATTCTGAATTAATGGACCTTGACAAGGAAAAGGAAAGAATGGGGGTTGAATCTGGCCCTCTTAGTGCTGCTGGAAATTTTGGTACAATCTGGCCCTCTTAGTGCTGCTGGAAATTTTGGTACATCCTAGGGAAATGATGATGTGCCATCAAAAAATTTGGGTCCATCCCAACAATTCCATCCACATGATCTTCCCCAGACTAGAAAGATTGAAGAGCGCGATGTAGGGACTATTAAGGAGACTAGTATTTTGGAGGATACCTTAGACAAAAGTGAAACAAAAATACCATCTCAGTCCTTTGTTCACACTACTGATAACGGGTTAGGTAATGAATCTGAAGGGCAATTTTAGAATGTTACAAGAAAAAAGGCTAGTAGGAGTAGTAAAAGCAAAAGCTTGAAGGATAAGCCTCTGAATAAATGACGATCTTCACATGGAATATCAGGGGATTTTGTCTATATGAATCCATGTATTTTTGTTATTTTGTCTACAATGTATTTCTATCATGCATATGTGCACTCTTTGGCCTTTTAAATATCCTAGTAACTCTTTTATATATCCAGGATACCTCCAATAACTTACATATAGTTTATTTGTACTCAAAATGACCTAAAATAGTTACTAGAAACAAAAAAACCAATTGTTCTAGTACGCAGGAGGTGGAATTAACATATTTAAAATCTGAAGGTTATAGGTTTACTTGGTCCAACAAACAAAGCTCTAATTGGCTCATTCAGGAAAAAGCTAAATAAGGCTATGGTTAATGTAAATTGATTAAATACTTTTTCAAGAAGCTCAACCAATTTTTTAGACCCGGAAATTTCTTATCATACCCCTATAAAGGTTGATAACTTGTTTAAAAAGACCAGAATCCATCACCCTTTCAGGTTTAATAATTTTCTGGTTAATACGGAGGGCTTTCAAGAAGCAATTATGAAGGGTTTGGAGTATGAGATCTATGGTTATAAGTAGTATATTTGTTCACAAAAGCTCAAGGCTATTAAATAGGAATTGAAGATGTTAAATTTAAAGAGAGGTCAAAACTCCACAAAGGAGATAGAAATAGCAAGAAGCAAGCTTTCAAAATTTCAAAAATCTTTGGCAACTAACCCTACTGATTGTACACTAGCTATAGCTGAAATGGAAGCCCTTAAAACCTATTTATAAATAGTGGATAATCAATGTTCATTATTGAAGCAGAGAGCTGGAACTAATTTGATTAACAATGGGGACAGATGCACAAAATACTTCTTCAATTCAGTGTCAACTCAAAGAAATGTAAACAGAATCGCATTCATAAAAATTGAAGCTAGTGAGATTGTATTTAGACAAGATAGAATTGCAAAGGAAGCCATGAATTTTTATAAAAATCTTTTAGGCACAGAAGGTCTCTTTGCAAGAATTAGAGTAGACCTTAGGCATTTTATTCCAGCCAAAATTCTTGAACGTGAAGCTTCATTGCTAATTAGACCTAGTACGAATCAAGAAATAGAGAAGGTGGTTTTTAATATGAATCACTCTAAAGCTCTGGGTCCAGATGGATTGAATGGGTTTTTCTTTCAAAAAACTTGGCGTAGCTTGGGGAGATTAGTTAAAGAGGTTATGAAAGAGTTTTTCCAAAATGGGGTCCTACTTAAGGAGATTAACAAGACCTTTCTTTGTTTGGTCCCTAAAAGTTCCAACCTAACCACTTATAGTGATTTCATACCTATATCATGTACTGATTTCCTCTATAAGATCTTTACCAAAATTTTGGAAAATAAGCTGAAGGATGTTCTACACTTACTCTTCAGCGAGAATCAAGGTACTTTTATGAGTAGCAGGAATATTAGGGATAATATCCTTTTATTGTAGGAGTTTTTGAAAGGGTACAATCATTGCAGAAGTCCTTAAAACTATACTATTAAAGTGGATCGACAAAAAACTTTTGATAGTGTTAACTGGAAATTCTTGCTATAGACTATGGGGGTTATGAAATTTCTCCATAGGTTTATCATGTGGATTCAAGAATACACCACTACGGCCACCTATGGAATATTAATTAATAGAAGCCCCATAGAGTTATTTAAAGGCAAAAAAGGACTTAGACAAGGGGGCCGTCTTTCTCCTTACCTATTCCTAATTTGCATAGAGGTTCTCACCCTTATGCTGAAGCATAACACTTCTAATGACTCCAACTTCAGATACCATTCCAAATGTAAGAAGCTTTTAATAACTAGCTTATATTTTACAGATGATCTTATTCTTCTAAGTAGGGCAAATTTTCATTCAGTCTCCTTACTGATGAGTACTCTCAATACTTTTAAGGAGTTGTCTGGACTGAGTATCAATCTTCATAAAAGTTATTTCTTACTTTCTAAAAGTGTCGCCTTGTTACAAGCAACTAGCATTGAAAGAAAAGATCCACCTCTTTAATATTTGGGCATTCCTATCTCATCTAGAAGACTAAGATATTGTGAATGCATCCCTTTAATAGAAAAATTTAGAAAAGATTGGGGTCTTGGACTAATAGAGCCTTGTCCTATGGAGGGAAACTTCAGCTTCTAAAGTCGGTATTTATGTCAATGCAAACTTATTGGTGTTCCTACATATTCCTCTCCAAAGGGCTTATTAAAACTATTGAAAGGCTGATGAAGTAGTTTCTCTGGGGAAAAGGAAATGGTGAGAAAGGAATTGCAAAAGTGAGTTGGAAGTATATCTGTCAATCGAAGGAGGCATGTAGGTTAGGTTTGCAATCAATCAGCAAGAAAAAACAACTTTCTTATGACCAAGAGAATTTGAAGAATCCTAAGTGAAAAACAATCATTGTTGATCAAATGGATTCACATCTAGATATTAAAAGGTGAGAGTCTTTGGGCTCTAAAAATCAAATGTAGTTACTATTAGTTCTTCAACCAAATTCTCAAATTGAGGGAAGAAGTTCAGCAGCGCATAACTTTTCAAATAGGGGAAGGGGAAAGAATTTCTCTATAATATGATAACTGGACAAGTCAAGGGCCATTAATTCATAATTAGTTGGCAAGATCTTTATTGGGAAGGTTCCCTAAGAGAGCTAAGCTTCATGAAATAATTAGAGCGACAACTGGATGCTCTCCTCATAAGAAATTAGACTTTTGCCCATTCCTCAATATAGAAGCCTCGGGGAGAATGATTTATACTTATGGGATGGGACACTTATATCGGAAATTACTATTAGGGAAGCTAAAAAGTAGAGGGATAGGGCAATTATAAAAGTAAGATGGTGTTCCCTGATTTGGTGCAAGGTTCTTAGACCTAATGCAAGTTTTCTCCTTTGGCTAGCTATGTTGAACATGCTCAGCATTATGGATAGACTGAAATTCCTATCCTCTTCTAAGATTTGTATTCTTTGCAATCTAGAGGATGAGACCAGGGATCATCTCTTCTTCGAGTGTGGTTTCTCTAAGGAGGTTTGGGCTAGAATTTCTAGTCTATATGGCCCTGATACTAATTATTGTAGCCTTACTAATATCTTACTGGAGATATCTCAACTGCATATCTCAAAATATGATAAGGATATTCTTATGGTAGTAGTTGCTACATGCCTTCAAGCAGTTTGGAATGAGAATAATAAGAGGTTTAAAGAGAGATCCAACACTCTACTCTCTCTTATAGAACTCTCTATCGCTAACATTATGGAACAACTGATTACAAATCAGTTGGATCTACATTGTAGCATAAAACTGGCTCTCTCTTGGAGACTATAGTCCTCTATGTTTATTCATAGATCACGGTATTCTATAAGGTGTTTCATGCAATCTGGGATATAGAAAAGAAGAAAGTTTCTCATACATGGCTATTTCTAGGTTTCAAGCAGATTCTCATATTCACCTACCCATGAAAGAAGGAGACTATTGAAGATTAGAAGGAACCTGACTCACCTTTAGGTATCAGAATGTATTTAGCGTACCTCCTTCAGATCTATCACCTCTCCAACTGAGTCTTGTATGAAGGTTCACTGTTGTCCCCTCCAATCTCCTGATATTAATACGTAGTTTGTTAATTTGTGGAGATTCACATAATCTTTAAAACTAATGTCATTATCGAGTTGATTATACATACCTGAGAAGAGATCTCCCTTTGTGCGGAGAGACGAGCAGTAGCAGCCACTGCATCTCCTCCGCAGTGTCGCGCCTCCAGAGCGCCATCCTCCTCCTCCCCAATTGAGTAATTATCTAAAGCTTAGAGAAAGGAGAGTGTCATTTTACCTTAATTACTAAGCGGCATCACACATATTCCCATTTAGTCCTCTAAACGTTGCCGTTTATTTCTACTGCGTGCTTAGTGTTCCTAGTTGTTTTATCTCACATGGGAAAGGCCCTCTCCAAAGATGTACACTATTTTATTTCCCCTTAATGAATTTTTTAAATTCTAAAAAAACAAAAACCAATTGTTACAACAACTAGTAATAATGCGTTGTTCGACTATTTTGGCAGAATAGTCAACAATAGGCTATATTGATCAATTATTATGGTCACAAACTCATGGTACATATTTTTAAAAGGCATTGATGGACTACACTATTATACTTTTTAATTACACTACCATATTAGTCAATAAGTCTATACAAAACTCTAACATTGGTCATCTAAATCAACATATTAGCGAACAAAATTTCCTGAAATAAGTTTTTCAGAACTTTTCAAGTTCTTTCAAAAATATAAAGACATAATCTTTTAAAAAATTTTGATTCAAAATTATTTCAAATTTTTCTTAAAAGTGCTTTGATGCATTAATATGATTTTCATTAAATCTTTTCCAATTTGTTTGCTAATTATAACAAAGTAAATGTAATATGCCTTAAGTGCAAATAATTATGTGATAATTAAGCCCCTAATATATTGAAATGACCATTATAAGGCTACAAAAAGGATTACAATAATTTGATTAAATCTTGATATTCTTGATTCCTCCTTTTTGTTTTAGGTTCTGAACTTAAATTCTCTTTAATCTTTTTTAATTACATACGTGCTCCATTTTTCGCAATTTCTTTTTTTTTAGTTGCTAGTTAATCTAATTGACTCTTTTTCTTACTTTATCCCTCCATTAGATTTGATCTTTTATATATTAACTTACTAATATCACCAAGGATAAAAATGTTAACAATAAAAACTTTCATTATCATCAAACAATTGGCTAAAACCTTACTTAGTCCACAATGAGATGACAAAACATTTGATGATATTGTGAAAAATAAAAGACATTGAAAGATACACATACAAATGTTGATATTAAGAGTGGATTTTTTATGTCATTGAATGGAAAAGTAATTTTTAATGAAGATTAATCAAAAGTGACAAATGAAATTAGATTGTATTATGAAGGTTCAAGAAATTTTTTTAGCCCACTTGTAAAAAGAAAATTTATGATGAGAAATATGTAGCCTAGTAAATTTTTATAATTTTAGCTTCATTTTTTACTTGTCAATATTATATTTTTATATTTTATTATAATTATTAATTTAAAATACAAATCAATGTTTGAAATTATTTAGTGAAAATGATCTAACCTTAAAAAAATTGTTATTAGATTACTTAGTCAAATGGCTTCCAAACCAAGTTGTGAATGTAATTGGAGTATTTTTAAATATATTCATACAAAAATATAAAATTATTTGAAATATTAAAGACTCAATGACCTTGTTTGTGATACTTATGGTATAAAGATGAAAGGGTTAATTATAAAAAAATCTCAAACTTTACTCAATTTCAACTAGTCTAAACTTTAAAAAGTGGGCTAAAATGCCCTAACTTTCAATATGTTACGAAAATAGATAGAAAAAAGTTTTCTGTTAATGTTATTGACGTAACAAACTACATCAAATTTTTTAAATGCCATGTATCTAACACGTATCCCTATTTTTTTCAACTAAAAAAATTAAAAATATATCCCGATTTACCGATGCTATCTTCTATGGAGTAACTAATAAAAATTGTCCTGCCGCATCCCATTAACTCCCCATTTTTCCCTTCCCACAACCTAAATCATAGAAAAATCAAGTCTTCCTATAAGTCTCTAATCAAGCATCAACATGTTGCTCCACACAACTTTGTAAATCAAAATCTAGAAATGTAACTCTCAAAATATCAAGCAGAGCCTCATTTTTTCCATCCAATTTACCATTCAACAAGTAAGAAAAAGCTAGACACATACTAATTACCTAAACCTTAGAAAACTCATAAATCAAAAACCCTAAAAGCCTAGATGTTAGCTCCTTCAAACTTTGACCAAAAATAGAAGTTTCCTCTGTACATAAATTCCCTACTTGTTCCACAGAAAACCAAAAGCAAAAAGCATGAAAGAACCATTCAAAGAAGCCACATCTTTGTAAAGGAAAAACTTATTTTTGGGCTTTGAACCTCGTTGTAATCAATTCTGATTTTTTCATAAAAGAAATCAAATTCGTTAATGGGATGCTACCTTAGCACTACAACAAAAGGCACTTTTAGAGACGATTTGTTTCGTTGCTAAAATTTATAAAATATATTAGGATGATTTGTTTTTGTCGCCAAAAATGTCGTCAAATCCCCATAGCAGAAAACTATAGGCAACACTTTTCCCTAATCGTCACTAATAGTTTTTTCCCATGTTTTTTTTTAGTCAAAAAGTATAGGCGAAGTTTTGAAAAATCGTCGCCAATACATTTTAGCTAGCTTAATTTTCGTAGCTAAAGATAATTAGCTACGTTTTTAGAAATGTAGCTAAAAAACGTAGCTAATTATCTTTAGCTACATTTCCAAAAAACATAACTAATTATTTTTAGCTACATTTCTAGAAACCTAGCCAAAAAAATTAGTTACGTTTTGCAAAATATAGTCAAATTTTTAATATAAATTTAACCTAAATGTTATACCATGTTAATGATAATTATTCATAACATTTTTAATCCATATTATTGTATATAATATTTAGATTTTTTGTTGTTAATTTATTATACAAAAATAATTGAAAATTTGAAGCATTGTCTATAAAAAATAAAAAATCATTAAATTTCATCATGTACAAGATTTTAATTGTAACTTCAAAAATAATTATATACAAAATAAAAATACAAAGATTAGTTTAATCACTCATACTCGCTTTCATCTTCACTGCTTACATAATTTAGTCCAAATAATTTTCTTAGGTACTTTCCATGCTTGGCCAACTTTTTTTTAGGCAACTTGTTTTCCTTTTCAAGACATTGAACATATACTGGTCTTGATGAGGATGGAGCAGTTGGCTTAGGGCCAATCCTAAGCACTTTGATGTATTCAGATCATGTATCAAGCACCTTGTTAAAAATGTCATCTACATTTGGCTAATTTCTGTCAGACATTGATGTTTGCAATAACTCGTGCATCTTATTCTAAAATGTTAAAAACAAAATCAAAATTCAATTCAAGTATTATTAGTTATTACTACATAAATAAGTAAACTTAAAATTTAAACAAATTTTTATACTGACATGGTTATTTTTTGTTTCTTCATAAATCCTCCCTTCACCTTCCTTATAGTGTGCCAGTTTATAGAGTGTGATCTTATTACACTATTCTCCATGTAGTTTCTTCTAACTCTAGTTTATGAGAAAAATACAAAGCACAATAAATATTATTGTGTTTACTAATATAATTATAACTTGTAAATAAAGAATTACATATTCATTTCACAGGACAACATGTAAATAAAGAATTACATATTCATTTCACAAGACAACAAATGATTTAGAGCCTTGGTTATAAAGAGTTCATTTTTCCTCTATTTGTCTTGGCTTTCTCACACTTTTGCTAAAGAAAGAAAAGAAATAGTCATTAAATAGTGTAACAAGATTAATGGAAGCAAATGTGAAGAGAAAGAAAATAAACTGAATGTTGGTAGAGACCCCAACAATCACACAAATTGCTCCAATTTTCTAGAGATGTCCGTTTGGAAACATGTCTCATTGCTCCTCATCTGAAAGAAAAGATTTGTAATATTGATGTAGTCGATAACGATGATCCCTAGTCCTTTGTTTCAACAATGAAGTCACACATTTTGAAACATCAAGATTGTTGATATAGACAATTTTTAGCTTCATCTTTAAACAATAAGTAAAAATAAAATTAATCTTTCAATAAGTAGAATAATATTGCATATAATTATATAAATTAAAATTTTATCGAAAATTTATCCAAAGCATTCTCTAGCAAGTTCTCCTCCGTCAACTGCTTGGCATGCTTTAAGCAAGGCAATTCAATTATGGCAATTATCCCCAACTTACTAGACAATTTTGTTGATTGAATCTTATCTAGAGGATGACCTTGCGAGGTATCAATATGTACAGATAACTTACTATTTGTTGCAACTCACAATCTTTCGTTATACCTCCACCTTTTTTTCGATGAGGTATAGGTATAATAAAGCAATTCATTGATGATCATGAAAGGTGTGTCAAATATAAAAAAGCAGTTCATGTACTTAAAGTTATATCCTCCATTAAACATTGTCTTTGGAGTTAATAAAAAATGCTTGACTCCTAAGTAAATAACTTCAACTATCAAAATCCCAAACACATTATCAACATTTTTTTAGAAACCTATGCATCCAACCAGATTAAAGTTAATTAGGACTTCCCAAATATTAATTCTATAAATTACTAGCATACGGTAGTTATTATGCAATCTTATTAACCCATCAACCTTGACATTAACAAAATCATCCCTAATAGAATTTTCATCAAGCACTTCATAGGCTTAAAAAATTCATCCGTAACAAATAGCAAAATTGCCATCTCTTTCCATTATTCACCAACATGAACACATTCAAATGCACAATGAACCATCAACAGTAGAAATATACACAGATAACCAAATCATATTAAGAAAACTGACACGTAAAAAAACATTTAACAATAACAATGAAAGCAGAAAAAAGAACCCAATTGGAAAGCATTGACGACTATCCTCAACGGACGATTAACCGGGGGCTCAAGAAACAGACAATGGAAGAAGAAATGAAGACCATGACAATGACGATGGAAGAAGAAAACCAAAGGAATAAACGAGGAAGACAAAAACGAAAGGGGAGGGGGAAACTGCGTTTTCTCATTTAAAATGAGGCGAAAACGACATCATTTGTTATTAAAAAATGATGTTGTTTTCGTTTTTTTAAAACGTTGTAACATTCGGGGACGATTTTAGTAAACGTTGCCAAATGTTAAACTATTGGTGATAATTTTTGAAAATGTCACCAAATTTAAAACAATTGATAATGATTGACAGTAATTGTCGCAAAATTTTAAACCATTGGCGATGATTTTTTATAATTGTTGTCAATGTAGATTGCATATTAGCGACAATCTCGAGAAATCGTTGCTAAAAGGACATATTTGGCGACGAATTTTAAATTTCGTCATCAATTCTTTTCATAATTATTGATTTTTATATTTACCAAAATTTTTGTAATATATCATTTCTATAAAATGCTATAGAATGTATATATATCATAAATAGAGTTTTTCTAACACCGCATAAAATTGTCAAATCATATATTTTAAAAGAGATTAATAAATTTTAATTTTATGTTTTTAGTTTTATAAATTTTTGAAATGATATTTTTGTTAACTAAATTTATTTTTAGACTTATAATCATTGTCAATAATATTAAATTTAATTTTTAAGAATATGATATTAATATTTAATATTAATTTCCATTTTTACTATATTGCATTTATTTTTTAATTATATTGCAATAAATAGAAATATATATGTACATTAATATAATGTTATATGAATGTGTAGATAATAATTGTAAATAGTATAATGATTTATGCGTGCATAAATAATAGATAAATTTTCTCATATCTTACTTATGTAATATATTGTTCTATTTAATCATAATTCTCTATTTATTATATATAAATTTGATACTGTTATTTAAATTTTATATATTATATATAATTTTGTTGCCAAAAGTCAAGCCAAATGGTAATGGACCACCATTTGGCGACAATTCAGACAAATAGTATATTTCTTTCAAATTATTCAAAAACGACTTCCTTTTTTACTATGTTATTAATACCAAAGTGAAGCTCTCTTTGTATTTCCTCTTAGTTCACTATCGAACTCTCTTTTGTTGTGGTCGTTTCCTGCATTTTAGTTATCACCGTCGAAGAAGCATTGTGTCCTGTGTTGTGTTATGTTTTTCTGCAACGTTTTTTAGTTTATATAAATTTTGTGTTTTGCTTATGGTGTATAAGTTTTTGTTTGTCTTTGCATTTGGAAGACGGTGAATTGTGTTTTTGTGTTGGATATGTATGGATTAAATAGCACATGATCATGTTCATCTTGCAAATATATAATTATTCCTATTTATTTTAAAAAATATAATTATTCCTTTTTATTTTTTAATTTAAAAAAAAAAACACATTTCTTCGCCGCATCCCCTTTCCGGTTCAACGAAGACACAAATGTCTCCTGCATTCCCTTTGTGAAAGTTCTTCGAAGTGAGAACCTTCCCCACCAAGCTGTATGGGCACGAAAGAATGGTCGGATCAACTGCAATTTCCACTTCCTCTTCATCTAAATTGCCATGATTTAACCCGGACACGATATCGTCCGCCATAAGGAAAACGGACGCGGAAGACGAGAAACCCAGACCAACGAAAAGGTATCTGGAAAAGAACTAGGACAAGCAGCGAAAGAATGAAAACAAAAGCTAAGCACTTTCAGATCAATAGTAGAACTGAAAACCAATAGACGGATGATGGAAAACGACTCAAGGGAGAAAAAGCGTACAATCTTATTGGCTGAAAGATGGGTATGTTATGCTGCCATTTGTCAATTTATCAAGTAATTGATACTGCATTGTTGTTCTACTAATATAATTAACATACTTTATTATAGTTTTATCTCTAAAAAGCTTAATTTGCTACCCAAATTCAAGCTACATATAATCATTGTTGAATCAAGACTTTCCACCTTAAATGTTGTAGTATTAACTATTATCTATGATTACACCTATAACTTGGGGATTAGATTAGTATATGCAATACAACCATTTCTCAAAATGGGAAAGAATTAGAAGTGGTTGACAAATGAATAAGCGAGACGTCTGATTGAGTGGACTGGGCATGGGTATTTCATCTAAATCTAACCTGCTGTTCACTATTTGGTCCCCGCCTCCCCTAAGTCTCGGTGGTTGATTGTTGTTACTTTTGCTTTCTTATAAGAAAATATATAATATACCTATTTGCCTGACCAGAAATAGCAGTCGCGGTTCCATTTCCTCATGGTTAATCTCTTTTCTATAGCTTGATTGCTGTATACAGAGGTACTAGTACTGCAGAGAGAAACCATGGAACTTCAATTGCTGAACCAGATTGATGCGATATTAGTTAAAAAGAGACTGTCAAAGTATATGCAAACGTTGAAGCTAAGGATACGCAGAAATGACACTGCATATTGTTTGTATGAATGTAAGTACAAGGAGCACTACTGCTGCAATTGTAGAAGCAGCTACCCAAGGGTTGCCAAAATAATCCCGCATAAAGGTAGCATTCCAGCTATGCCATAGAATTTCATAGTAAGAGTTCAGTTCTTGAGCCACATTTGCGAAAAAGAAGGACCCCTCGCGTAGTGTTATGTTCTTGCAAAGATTGTTTACCAGAGTAGCCACTGCAGCATTATCTCCAAGACCATTGATTATAATTTTCTTCTGAACAAGTAAATCGACATCTTTATTGGTATTTATAAGGCAATCCATCAGGAAAATGTAGTCACAAACGTATGTGTTGTATGGATATTGACATTGCTCAAAAGCCATCAGGTTTCTGAGAAAAGATTCAGTCCTGTCATAGATCTCAAAGCGCGGAATCTCCAATACTTCGTTGTTGAATTCCAGGTCAAGTGCGCATTTGCTTGAACTAACCTTGAACTTCACTCCTGTGCTATCCAGCTCTGTTGCAGAGGGAATGTCTACAAACTTGTCGCTGGCACTAGTTGGTGACATTCGGGACCAGGGTAGGAAGAAATTTCTGATCATATCAGTGAAATGTTGTGCGGTCACTTGTGGAGGTCTATCCTGATAGTTATAGGATTTAAAGAAGTAGTAGGTAAGTTCGAGAAAGGGAGGCCAATCATTTAGGGAAGAGGCGAAAGCTAATTCGAATAAGTCCTTGAGAACAAATAATGGAAGTTGATTCTCAAGCAATATCA
Organism: Erythroxylum acuminatum; assembly: GCA_026284645.1. NCBI lineage: Eukaryota > Viridiplantae > Streptophyta > Magnoliopsida > Malpighiales > Erythroxylaceae > Erythroxylum > Erythroxylum acuminatum. The sequence goes on from JANKOD010000007.1 coordinate 8,817,829, forward strand.
GGTCCTTCTCTATATCATCTTGAAGCCATGGTTTAAATAGCACATGATCATGTTCATCTTGCAAGTTTGGAAAATATTTTCTCAGGAACATTTCAATAATAAAGCTCGAGTCCATCAGTACCATCTTAATGAATTCATCACTGCATAAAGGTATGGCCTCTGCGTAGGAACACCTGATGCTTTCTTCTCTATGTCCTATGGCCTGAATAAAGCTAGCTAAGGATACCTTAGCTCGATCAAGGAACTTCCCAAGATACCTCAATTTGTGCTTCTCCATTGTCTGAAGCATCTTCTCACCGTAGTGGAGAGGCCCTATTGAAATAACCTGAGGAGTGTAAGCTTCTTCATTTTCTTTGTGAAGTCTTCTTGGAACCCTGTAAATGCAACACTTAAATGATAATGGAGGCTCCACGCGTTCCAACATTTCCCAAACAGTCTTTAACAGCTTATGTTGAACTAACGAGTTTGCTTCTGTAGGTATTTGGGCAGGGTCTTCTCCTGAATTTTCCATCTAATCCGTCGCTTTCCCTGGACATCGGAGAACCATAAACGAACACATTGAGTTTCATGCTTACAGACGAATATATGCTTATTTGCTTACATTTTCTTTTCCTTTTCTTGTTTCTCAGCACTTAAATTCAGCAATAATTTTAGTGCTACAAAACAGTGTTGACCACTCACCGTAACACAGATTAAGGCAGTCTTAGCAATGATTTTGAAAACCAGAGTCTATACAAGCACGAAAAAAGTGGGGAAGCAAGTGCACCTTCTCTGTTAGGTAGAAGATATGGTGATAAAGAGCAGCAAAATCTACTTATCTTACAAGAGACAGAGTCGAGAGGAAAGCCAAGCGTTGAATGTGCCTGCTTCGATATTCCAACTTTCTCCAATGAATGGATGTGGAGACATATGCCGCTAATTCATTGCTCTAGGTTTTCTGCATTAGGTGGCTAAGGTCCTATCAATTCAACCACTCAGTGGAGGTTGAATTGAATAATTACTAACCTTTTTCTTTGTACTTTTATAAACGCGCCAAGTTGCTTAGGTCAACTCATGGTGGTGTGAGGTTTAAGGAACATGTGCAAACCAGCTCAAGATAGCTATAGTGCTTCTTTTTAATCTGACGTTGAAATGGTCCCTTCCCTTGTCCGATATATATATCATTCAGAGAATCATCCTTGTGCGTCCATCAAAAAACATTTCCGATATAGTTATATATCATTCAGAGAATCATTAGTTATATATCATTCAGAGAATCATTCTTGTGGATCCATCAAAAACCAATCTGCTCACTTTATAAGCTCATTTGTACTAGAGGTATTGTAGTCAAATTACTCCTGAATCAAACAAACTGACTGAGAAGAAAAACTAGTTCTTCATACGTATGTATAGTAGCCTGCAAAAGCATTTGACATAAATCATCGGCAATTAAAGGAAACAGAAACCATGGCTGTATGTATGCAAAAGGGAAAAGGATGCATCTTAGGCTGGCGTTTCAATCTCTTCCCTGATATTGTAGTTTTTACTCATTGCTGATAGTACCCCTCCTAGTGATCAGCCTACTAGTGTTGTCAATCAATCCACTAAGCCCATTCAAACCTACATCCGTAGGGGTAAGATGGGGAAGGGGATAAATGCCACATAGACTAAGTTGTTAAGAGTTAGTTATGGAGAGAGATTGTAGAGGGGAGGTACGGGGAAAGCATACAAGTATGTATAGTGGGGAGGGGATGATTATTCATCTGCTGAAAAATATAGCTATTTTTTTTGGCCTGGAAGCTATTGTCCAGGAGGTATACTACTATTGTACCTTACTCATTACGTAAATAATACAATCTCTATTGATATTCCCTATCAGCTGGTGCTTTCATTGAGAGGACTAAGTAGGGAGAGATTGTATGCAAACTAGAATGGAGGTTAGAGTATCAGCAGTGGAGGTGTCTCTTAGGAGGCAGGAATCATCCCTTTCAGGATAAGAGGGAATGGTTAAATCGCATGACACCACCCTGAAGGACCTACGAACATAGCTCAGCACCTTGATAGACGTTGGCCAAATCTCAGGGTCTATTACAGTTGGAGATGAGAGATGGGTTTCAAACGTTGTTGGCCAAGAACCCGCAGAACCCGAACGTGAATGAAGGAGAGGTACCATCGGTGTTTGTCCATAATGCGCACGTGTCTTCTTCAGCTAGAAATGATAGGCATTCCACACATTCAGAAGGAGGGAACAGACCCGCAAGTGGTCAACATGGATACGGTAATCATCGTTCACATGATCACGTTTCCGCAGTTGCTACCGAACGTGCATGGGAGGAATTTAGGAACGTAGCCCGTCAAGTCGACCTTCCTACGTTCCATGGAGACGACCCGTTTGCATGGGTTACACGAGTTGAACCATACCTGATGATTCACAAGATTTCACCTGAGTTACTCTTAACGATGGTCCAGATTTGCATGAAGGGAGCAACTCTATACTGGTTTATGAACCTTTGGGGGTTCGACTCACGCATGACGTGGGAGAGGTTCAAACGTTCCTTGTTCGAACGTTATGGGGGTAAGGACAAGGGAAACCTATAAAGTTAGAGAAGGCGGAGAAGGCGGTAATAAGATGGTTTTCATTAGTGATGAAGTAAGAAATATATACATATTACAGATGTGATCTGATCCTTAATCTAAGGGATTTGACTGTTGATCTTTAGCTAATTACAAGCTAATCTAGGTAAGTAGTCGATATACGTCAATCAACTATACAAGGTAAATATCGTTTATAATTAAGATAATTACAACATTTCTAATAAAACCCGATAGAGCAATTGAAGTCGGTCCCCCAGCAAGGTTCGGTGGATGACTACATTCACAAATTGGCCATTTTCCAGAATAATGGTACATGAGTTGTTTTTTGGGCGGGTTGCGTAAGGAAGTGAAGAGCCGTGTCCGAACCCACGACCCCTAACCCGAGTCGGCTTATTTCGATCGCAAGGAAGGTTGAAAGGGAATTAATAGGTGAGGGCGTGATTTGGCCAGGAGAAGGGAGGTGAAAAACTGAGGACTTTCACTCGAACTGGGGGCATCGAACAGGAAACTCCAACACGTATCGTCCAGCTCAGCCAAACCATGCAGTGGGGAATATTAAAAATGAAGTAAAGGAGATACCCAACAAGCAGAGAGGTCCCACCTCTGATAGTCATCGAACAATAAATCCAAAATGGAGAGGAACGCGTAACTTGACTTACGATCAGCTTATGGAAAGGAGAGCAAACGGGTTGTGTTTTAAATGTGGGTAGACCTTCGGTCCTCTCCATGGCTGTCCAGATAAAGAATATAGGTTGATAGTTTGGGAGGGTGATGAAGCTGAAGAGGGAGAGAACAGTCAGGAGGCACCAGTGGTATTAGAACAACAAGAAGATTGAGAATTGGTGTGTAATTCAGTGGAGTTCAGAGAATTAGAGGGGGATCAGTCCCCACCCCTGAAATCCATGGTTCTGATCGGTAAGTTGAATGAAATGCCTATTGTCATTATGGTAGATAGCAGAGCTAGCCACAATTTTGTGTCTAGGAGGTTGGTTCAGGCTATAGAACTAGCTGTTACATTGACTAGAACTTTCAGAGTGAGGTTGGGGGATGGACATCGTTCCTTCTCATAAGGGGTTTGCAAGCAGATCAAGTTGGAGCTAAATGGAGAGGAGTTCAGAGTGAATGCCTTTATGTTTGATATGGGAGGGCCTGATCTGATTCTGGGGGTTGCATGGCTAGAAACATTGGGGGTAGTGATGGTTGATTGGAAGAGGATGTACATGTCATTTGATCAGAAGGGAGTAGAGGTTACTCTGTAGGGGATCAATATGCATGCTTCTTCTCCTCATGCACTGCAACAGATTTTGAAACATCAAGAGTTGGAAGTAGATGGGCTGTTGTGGTCTTTGAGTATCGGGAGAACTCTAACTGATAAGATGGGAACCTTGAATGAGGGTCAAAGGGACAATTTGGGAGTTGTTTTATTCAAGTATGGGTCGGTTTTCTAGGAAGTAAAGGAACTACCACCTAGAAGGGAACATGACCATGCAATTAATTTGAAGGAAGGGGAAGAACCAGTGAACATCTGGCCATATAGATATGCACACCATCATAAGGATGAGGTTGAGAAGCAGATTCATAATTTACTAGACATTAGAGTTATAAAGCCAAGTATCAGTCCTTTTTTTGGTCCTGTTATTCTTGTTAAAAAGAATGATGCATTATGGCGGATGTGCGTCGACTACCGAGCTCTACATAAGCTCATAATTCCGGACAAATTCCCTATTCCAGTAGTGGATGAGCTGATGGAGGAGTTATATGGGGCTAAGTATTTTTCTAAGGTGGATTTAAGGTCGGGTTTTCACCAAATCAGAGTTTAGGGGGAGGACATTTATAAAACCGGGTTCCGGACATATGAGGGACATTATGAGTACCTAGTGATGCCTTTCGGTCTCATGAATGCCCCTGCTACATTCCAATCTACCATGAACTCAATTTTTAAGCCCCTATTACAAAAGTTCGTCTTAGTTTTCTTTGACGACATCCTTATTTACAGTGCAGATTGGAATTAACACTTAGAACATTTAACTTGTGTGTTGCAATTATTATTGGATAACCAGCTGAGGACAAATAAAAAGAAGTGCATTTTTGGGCAGCAATCGGTGGAGTACCTAGGCCACATTATATCCTATAAAGAGGTAGCAATGGATCCTTCAAAGATCAAGAGCATCTTGGATTGGCCCATTCTTAAGAATGTTAAAGGGGTGAGGGGATTCCTAGGACTTACGGGATACTATCATAAGTTTGTCAAAGATTATGGGAAAATTGTCAAACCTCTTACTGATCTTACCAAGAAAGACAATTTCAATTAGGGAAAGGAAGCCCACGCAGCATTTGAGGAGCTGCAGCAGAAGATTACCTCGGCTCCAGTCTTAGACTTACCTGATTTCTCTGAGTTCTCTCTTGAGTGTGATGCTTCGGGAAAAGGGTTATGTGCAGTCCTCATCCAAGAGGGTCGTCCATTGGCATTTTTCAGCAAAGCCTTGGCTGAATCAACTTACTCTAAGTCAGTATGTGAGAAAGAGGTGATGGAAGTAGTGATGGCTATTCAACATTGGAAACACTTTCTAATTAAAAGACATTTCAAGGTCTTGACCATAGAAGTTTGAAGCATTTACTAGATCAGCGCATTCCTTCTATAGACCAGCAGTGTTGGCAAGCAAAGTTGTTGGGCTGGATTTTGAAGTCATCTACAAACCGAGAAAGCAAAATGGGGCAGCAGACGCTCCCTCAAGGGTTGAAGATGACAAATTACTATTCTCTGCGATTTCAGCTCCATTTTAGCTTGATATGGATGTAGTTAGACGGGAACTCAGGGAGGACGCCAACTTAAACTCTCTTATGACAGCACTCAAAGAAGATCCCACTTCTAAGCCTAATTTCCACACCAAGGACGGTTTACTGTTTTACAAAAACAGATTGGTTCTCTTATCTACTTTGGTGTTAATCCCTCAATTTCTACATGAGTATTATGCCTCACCTTCGGGAGGACATTCTGGTTTCCTTAAAACCTACAAAAGGTTAGCTGATTGACTATTTTGGTTGGGAATGAAATCTTCAATTCAAAAGTTTGCGCGAGAATGTGTCACTTGTCAGAAACATAAATACATGGCAATGTCTCCAGTTGATCTTTTGCAGCCCTTACCCATACCTCAGCTGATTTGAGAGGAGGTTTCAATGGATTTTATCACAGGACTTCCTAAATCTCACGGTTATGAGGTGATATTGGTGGCGGTTGATCGTTTATCTAAATATGCTCACTTCTCACTTCTTAAACATCCCTACACAACTAAAATTGTGGCTGAAACATTCATCCGAAACATAGTGAGATTACATGGAGTTCCTAGCTCCATCATAAGTGATAGAGACCCACTTTTTACTAGTAATTTTCGGAAGGAGTTGTTCAAGTTGCAGGGGACAACATTGAAGATGAGTTCTTACTATCCTCAAACAGATGTGCAAACCGAAGTGATCAATAAGTGTATTGAAACTTATCTTCGTTGCTTCACTTTTGAGCAACCTAAAAGTTGGTCTATTTGGTTGGCATGGGCTGAATATCAATATAATACAAACTACCATGTTTCAATTGGGCGGACCCCTTTTGAAGTTGTGTATGGTCGTCTCCTACGCACCTTGTTTCATTTCACTGAAGGAGAAACTCAAGTAGAATCTGTTGCTTTAGCTTTGGTTGATAGAGATGAAGCATTACAATAACTAAAGCACAATTTAGTAAGAGCACAATCCATGATGAAAAAATCAGCTGATATTCACATAAGGGAGGTGCAGTTTCAGGTAGGTAACTTGGTTTTTGTTAAACTACGACCTCATAGACAGCTCATAGTAGCTAGGAGAATTTGTCCTAAGTTGTCAACAAGATACTATGGGCCTTTCAAGATAATTGGGAAGGTAGGATTGGTTGTCTACAAGCTACAACTCCCTCCTTCATCCAAGGTTCATCCGATTTTCCATGTTTCTCAACTGAATAAAGCCTTGGGCAACCATTCAGTTGAGCACAACCTTCCCCAGGGGTTGGAGATGGAACAGGGAAACTTGGCTGAACCAGAGGCGATCCTAGCTTCACGGATTTCTAAGTCTAAGGGCAACAGTATCCTTCAGGGGTTGATACGGTGGAGGGACAAACCAACAAAGGAGATAACTTGGGAAGATGCAGAATTCATCAAGGGGCAATTCCCTTCCATTCACCTTGAGGACAAGGTGTTAATTGAGGAGGAGGGAATTGTTAGTACCCCTCTTAGTGATCAGCCTGCTAGTGTTGGCAAGCAACCCACTAAGTCCGTCCAAACCTATATTCGTAGAGGTAAGATGAGGAAGGGGACAAATGCCACATAGACTAGGTTGTTGAGAGTTAATTATGGAGAGAGATTGTAGAGAGGATGTACGAGGAAAGCATATAGAAGAGTTTATATAGTGGGGAGGGGATGATTATTCATTTGCTGGAAAATATAGCTATTGTTTGGCCTGGAAGCTATTTTCTAGGAGGTCTTTTACTGCTGTACCTTACTCGTTACGTAAATAATACAATCTCTACTGATATTCCCTATTAATTGCATTCATTTACCGTCTTTGTTCTTTAAAACCCAGCACATGACATGACCCCAGAAGTCAAAGTCCGCACAGGACAGTGTTAAATTGAGCTAGAATCCTCATCCGATTGACTGCAGCCGGCTTCAGCTCTGTCCCATTTATGAATACCAACACTTCAAGCGGTTCGTGGCCTTGGTAATATATCCAACAGTTCCAAGGAATACACCAGATTTTATATTCTAACAGGGTTCTTAATGCTTTGGATTGTCCCAAATACATATTTTGCCTTGATTTCACAGAAGATTTTGCTTTCTCACACAAATTTCGAACACGAGACATTTGAAAGAAACAAGAATGTAGTTGGGAGTCTCTGTTGGTACTCATTTAAGCTTAGATTTTGACGAGCTTTCCAAAGGCTTTGAAATGGGTCGAGCAGGGGTACTTCTCACCATTTTCTTCACATCATACTTTACAGATGAGAAGGCGCAGAGTAGTGCAATCAACATGGTTGGGTAGACGTAGACAGCTTTAGCTGGATCTGTATTTGCTGGCTTTCCCAGGATACCTTCCTTTACAAGCCCCCATATTACTAGTAGTGTCCCGAACATGCTCATCCTCCCAGGTTTCAAGATGCCCACAAGTGCACCTGCCACAGAAAAGTAACTTCCAGCAAGAACCTGAAACAGAAACCACAAGGTAAATATTAAACCCCAAAAGAGCAAGTTTGATAGGTCCATGAAACTTAAACAATATGGCTTACAAATTCTGGAACTGGATATTAAAAATTAAGACCTGCTAAAATAGTAGATACTGCTCAGCAAGAAAATGCATAGAGCAGAAATTTATACCAGAAAACACAATTGAAAGTGCTCATGCACTTCCATAAATAAAAGCAAGTTTACTTCTGGGTAAAAGAAGAACAATGATTTTATTGTGCAGAAAACAAGTATGGAAAAACTTACAGGTAAAAGAGTCGGTATGCTGCAATCAACATTCAGTCAAACCATTCTGCATTCTATCAACCTATATCTGATCCCTAATACATTAATGTATCCCCAACTCCACTGACTCAACTATCTGCTTTTTGCATTTCCATGTTAATCAAATCGAGAGAACTATCATGCAAGAATCCGAGTATGGTCTTATGAAACAGTAGCAAATATCCAGAAGGATGGCAAAATATCAAATGGAAAAATAAAGGTGACCGTGAGTCACATCAGATGGTTTGAAGAGATAAAAACCATATGCATCAACCAAATCAGTGACAAAAGTAACATTCACATCTGCTACTTTGAACTTTCGTTATGCCTACATATAGTTCTTATCAGATTGATTCGTATGCCTGGTAAAAAAAACACAATTAATGCCACTAAAAATGAGTTATGTTCTTCCAGCATCCTATTAGACCTTGAAAATAAAAAGAGAAATGAGAGGTCAAAAAGTACCTCTAAGCGCTGGAGATCAGTAACTGCAGGGGCCTCTTTCACAGTGGTCAAGTTGTAGATATCTAACAAGTTATCCCAGCTCGGTATGGTCAGATTCCTAACAAGACCATTTGCAATGGCTCCAGGATACAAAAGGGCTTTCACAACAGGTGTGGGAAAAACCTCACTTGCAATCAACTGAGAAGATGTAACGTGGATTGGTGAGGAACACATGCCAGACCTGCAGGGCACCCTGTAAAAATACAATTCAATTAGCCTAAGCACAAAGTGAAGCTCAGAGTTCGACTGAAAATTACAAAAGCCGCATGAAAATGGATATGCAAGATAGTTAATATTGCAACGCCAAAAAGTTGGGACAATGAAGCCAGACATCAAGATGGCTTGACAAAAAGAAAACCCAAATATTTTTAGTTTTACATGAAGCAAGTGAGACAATAGCCTGAATATAGCGATTCTATGGAAATTTAAGACAAAGAAATGAGGACAACGTTTTCTCTAATTAATAGAACTCAATATTCATTCAATCCTCCAGCGGTGGTCGGGCCTGCGACTGGGGGGCCTTAGGGTTGGGGATCAACCTTTTGGAACAAGAACTCAATATTCATGTTTGCCAAATTATTATTTAATTTCACCAATATAAAGTCATTGATTAGCTATACATATTTGAACTGCTAATTCCCCAAATAATTTTAAACTTGTCGTTCTCTCTCTCTCTTCAAAAAAAAGAAAAGAAAGAATCCAATCCTGCTACCAGGATAATAAACCCTTGATTCATTAACTAAGCGACCTTGATGGAATCGAATATCGTAGTACAGAGTTATATACTACCGTGAGATCAAGATCCAAGGCTGTGAATAAACCAGAATCCTTGGAACATGTAACAATAATACAGGACGCAACAACTACAAACTTGTCTACATCTCAAATTCAAAAGGACCTCAAAGACTTGAATACTGATACTTAAGAAAAAAGGAATAAAATGAGGGACAAATTATTCAAGTAAAAGAAAAAAAAACAGAGCAATGACGCTAACATTGAAGAAGACCAGCTCAGAGAATCGAAAAAGGAAAATGAAGAAAAGAACCTGAAAAGAGGGATTTGGAGAAAGATGAGGAAGAAGTAGATGCGAGACGCTGTTTTAGTTAGATTGGTGAGCCATGATGATGATCTCTTGGACGACGTTCTCGCTTGGTTCGCCATTTTCAGAACGGTATTACTACCAATGAAATCTACTGCCCATTGTGATGATCGATTTATGTATAACAGATCAGATGTGTTGCGTATAGTATAGTTTACTTCCTTATTCATATACCCTAAAAAACAAAAAGACGGTGCGTTTTAGCCATAAGGTAGCAACGCTGCGTTTTATTTCAATGAGGTATACAACAGAACGGTTAAGGAGATATTTTATCCGGTCAAGGTAAACATGGCGCTGCCGTTGACGTCCGTGAAAGCTTTACCGTCCGAGCGAGTCTTACCCGGACTACTCAGGTCGATTCTGCCACCTCGCCTCCGTGCAAGTTCTACTATTGCCTTCTCTCGCCGCCAGATTTTGAGCCCTGCTGTAGCTTCTTCTTCGAAGAGAAAGGAAATGGTATTTAGCTTGTTCCCGATACGTAGGGACTTTTTTTAATCTTTTTGGAAATGGATACGTAGGGACTGTTAATATTAGCTCTCTCGTAGTTCGTTATATTTTCGAAGATTTTTCTCTTTTCTGCCTAAATCGATTTATGGATTGCTCAAAATGTAAGATTTATTTGGCGGTTATAACAAGTCCAAAGGAGATATGGGATTTGTTTTTTCTGGTTTTCATGGCTTCACGGATCTAAATCAATGAGTTAAATCAATTTAGGTTAAAGGACCTTTAAACTTGATGGTTTAGTGGCTTGAATATGTTGACCAATTAATGGTGAATTTATTCTTTACGCTTTCAAGTTTTTCACATACAAAAGGTTATCTAATCAAGCTTAAATCATTGTACTGCTTTTTATTTGCACTTTTCTTGCAGAAGCGTTTGTATCCAAAGGTTTCTAGGGATGGGGATGATGAGAGGAATGGCGATGCCTTTGAGGCACTGTTTGACACGCTGGAAGAAGATCTTCACAGTGATGGCTCCATTGTTGATGATGATTTAAGTGAAGAAGAACATAATAAACTTCAACATGAGTGGGGAAAAGCTCTAGGAGTTGGTGATGGTGATGATGATGATGATGTTGAAATGTTCAATATACCCGAAGATCATGGGGATGATAGTGATTCCAATGAAAATGATGAGGAAAACAAAGAAGGAAGTTCCATGAAGCTTAAAACTTGGCAACTAAGACGACTAGCATCTGCTTTGAAGGTTGGACGCCGCAAAATCAGTGTGAGCATTGTTTTCCCATTCATCGAACTCCTCTGAAATGTATAGGACCCATAGCCTATGTTTGATATAATTAAGATGTTGAGACTTTGAACTGGAGAACAGTTTTCATTATAGTCCTTCTAGCCTTAACAGCAAATATCTCTTGTTTTGTAGATCAAAAGTCTCGCTGCTGAGATTTGTCTTGAGAGGGCTGTTGTCCTCCAGTTGCTTCGTGACCCCCCTCCAAACCTTGTTTTGATGAGTGCAGCTTTACCCAACAAACCTTCACCACCATCCATCTTGGAAAGCAAGTCAATTGAGACTGCTCCAACCAGCAAAAGACAAGAAGTGAAATCTGAGAGTGAGGTGAAAGTGCCAGTTCATGTAATGAGGAACAGATGGTCTGTTCAGAAAAGATTGAAGATGGCTCAGGTTTATACTCTCGAAAGAGTCTATCAAAGAACGAAGAGACCTACCGTAAGTAAATATGTTGACAATGGTGATATTTTGTAGTAAAATAAGCAGATATTTGCATGTTCGAAAACTAAGAATGTGTAGAATAATTTAATACGCATATAATTCAATTAACATATTTCCATCACTTCTTGTTTACTGGCCTTGTGATTCTACGTTCGTAATGGAACTGATGTTAATGTGAGAAGGAACAAATTTAGATGTTTGGTTCCTTATATTTTGTATTTGTGGAAATGCAGAACTCGATGATTGACAGTATTGTGCATGTTACAAACCTACCTCGGAAAAGAGTGGTGCAATGGTTTGAGGAAAAGCGCAATGAAGATGGAGTCCCAAGCCAGCGTACCCGATATCAAAGGTCAGCTACCAACAATGTGCCCACATGTTGAACGGAAATCGTATACTTTTACTGTAACCAATATGAACTCTTGCATATAGAAATCATCTTTCTTTCCCCCCCATGACAGGTGAAACTAGTTTTAAGTTGAAATTTGATTGCGTGCCTACATTTATGTGGCTGCACATTTGCAAAAGTTGGTTATTTCTTGTTTGTTTTTGGTTGAGGATTGCATGATTTTGTTCTCAATCAATGAATTTTGTATTCTGTGTAAATATATAGATCTAGTGAATGTAAATCTTAGTTGTTTGAACTATGATAAAAAAGCATTTAGGTTTTTTAAATGAAGAACTTCATTAACATCAACTTAATTTTATAAATAAACTTCCATTTGCAATATCGAGCCCAAAATATAAGACATTTTTAAGGAGTAGCTTGGATGAAATGGAAAATTAATAGATACATCTCCGTTCACTAACGAAGGGACGGATACATCTCTATCTAGAAATAACGACTATTGCCTTATAGTTACGGGCTTACGGCTTAACTACAAAATTTCAGATATTATATATTTTACAAGTGTAATTGTTGTGCCCAAATTAAGCTCTAAAAATACCTAAGTTATCCTACTCGTAAGTATACGAGATAGTTATAGTGACTACCCAGTGTAATTTATTACAGAGGTGAAATTTGTTCACTTAAATTAACCTTGAACAAAAATAAAAATAAATACAATCCTAAATACTTTATTTGGATTCATTGAGTTAAGGCTTTAAAGAAAATTACAAAATTAAACAGAAAAGTAAATGGATAAATTGATTGGAGTAGAAAACTCTTGAGAATTAATTTTATCAATTTAATCTCCTATGCATGACCGAGGGAAAATGATTAGGTAGTAGTCTTATTAAAATTAACAGTTGGGTTCTAAGGTTAACTCAAATAATAAACTAAGTTTAACTTTATTATTCAACAAGTTATCATTCGAATTAATTATGGAAACTTGACTATTAATTACCACTTAAGTTAATATATTTCTAATTCTTAACCTAAGCGTTTATGGTTTCTCATTCCATATTAAACTTTTTTTCTTGATTCTTTGTTTGATACCAAAATGATGCAAGTTTGATCATATTATTACATCCATTCTATTTAGAAACTATAGCAACACATAAGACAACAAAACAGTCCCTCAATCATGCATATTTGACTAAAATAGCTATACTAGGCCTCAAGAAAAAGAGATCAGTCGTCATAGCATCAACACAGTTCATCATTCTCAAATACTTCAATCTCATATTCAACAATAACAGAAGTATTAAAGTAATAAAACAATGAATATTAAAGTAATAAAACAGTGAATATCCAATGGACTATCAATCTTTAACAAAGAAAATAGGTTCAACAAATAAAATATAATAGAGTTCAACAGAAATGTTTCGCAAGACAGCAGCAAAGATGAAAAGGAATGAACAACATAATGGCCTCTCGGATGCTGAAGCTGGCGGTGGATCTCCAGTCAAACTCCACCTCTCTGGCGTTGGCTCTCGCCTTCTGCCTTTGGTTCAAGCTCACTCTTTGTGCTACTTTTCTCTATTCCTCCTCTATTTATCTTCTTTCTTCTCTCAACTGAAGTTCTGTTCTTCACCTCCCTCTCTATCTCTTTGTTTTCCCGAATGAGTCCGTCTGTGAGTGATTGAAGAATGAAATTAAGAATCGTCCCCGCCACCAGGCTTCATTCTTTCTATTTGTAGTGTCATATTTGTTGAGCGCAGCGGGTGTATTTTGTGAAAAGGAAAAATAAAATGAGCAAAATGAACATAGGAAATTTAACGTGGTTCTCCCTTAACTTTGGGCTACGTCCATGGACAAAACTCAGAATATTTCTTCCACTATTACAAATAGTAGGTACACAAAGATAAAACCAAAATAGTGTCTCAAAAGGTGTTTCCCAACCTAAAAATACTAATCTCACTATTTTGTCACTCACCAACCCTTTAAGAAAAATTTTCCTAACTTCAGAGCATAACCAATGCTCTGGTTTTCTCTCTGATTTATGTCTATTGTTATTTTTCGTTGAATCAGGGAGTGCCTTATATAGGCACTCCGCCGCCTGAAGACAGCTGCCTTGCAACTGTCTTCTTACATTCTTTTCCACAAATGCTGCAGGCGGCTGGCGGCTGGTGGCTTCCACAAAAGCAATTGCGGCGTCAACAAAAAACAACACAACATTGGTAGGCGTCTTCAACAAAACACAATTGCGGCTCTAACTTCCATTCAACATTGGTAGGCGCCGCATGCCTATCAAAAATGAGTTCAAAGATGGTGTCCCTCCATGTGAGAGGGACCCATCTAACATTACTTATATATAAATTATTTTTACTTTATAATCAAGATTCCCTTTTCTCATTTAATGTACGAGAGAGAGAAAATCTACGAGCTATGTTAAGTGGCCGTTTCATCACAATAGCTTAAGCTGTTGTGTGAGGTCAACTTAGTTGATTTTATATATTCACTAACACACCCTCTCAAGTGAAAGCCCTTTGGCCTTGAAACTTTAACAGATTTACTTTACCTTAAGCTGAATAATAGGTGAGCGGTATGATTTAAATTTACAACCACTTGGTCACAAAGTCTCTGAAACAATATTAGAAGTGCCTAACTCACCCCTAAAAGCTAACTCAAGAGAAGAGGTTTACACAGTATTATAAATTCTTGAATGTCCTTATAATTTTCAGACGTAGAATTTATGAGAAGCTATACAAAAACTAGATTGGTACGGCTACTAACAAACAAGAAGCAACTGGTTGCTTGATCAATGATGATAGGAGTATTGTGTACCAAGAACGCAAGTTAAGGTTTAATCATGGGAAAGGATAAACACAATACATGGTGAGATCAGGGTGAATTGACAAAGAAGTAAGGAGCCAATAGCCATGACAAGCCATTAAACAAGCTTTTTTGGACTTGATCCTTCATTTATTTAATCCTTCTCTTTTTGACGTTAACTAGGCCACGTCAGAGCTTCTCCATGATAAGATCACTACAAGAGCGTATATCCTGGATGAGCGATGGGAACTGCTTACGGTATCATATATTTTCTTGCCAAACACTATGTGAAAGTTGACGAAAGAATTCTTACAAGCCATAATTGATCATTCTAATTCTTGGTTGGTGAAAGGGGGCCCATAAATGGACAGCGGAGTGGTTGTTTCCCTGTTAACTCATCTTTCCCTAAAATGATGAGTATTATTAATGAGCTTACAGTTATTTTAACTACTACATTCATCTATTGAATGAGAATTCAATACTTCCAATTAGACGATCATCAATATATTAATAATAATGACCAGTTAAACAGCCATCAAACGTACGTTACTGATCAGAAGAAACGTGCACGGTAGAGTTTGCATGGGGGTTTGCCTAGACAATCTACGAAATCTTCCTACAAAATTGGAGGATCTCAATTTTCTGCGTGGATTATTAGGCAACCTTAACCTTCTCTATCACGGAAGTACTAGATTTGCTAGTTAGCATTCTGTTGGTCCCCCACAATGCTTGTTGAACAACATTTGCGGAAAGTAGGTCGACCATTAGTTCGTGAAGTTAGTGCTACATGTTCGTTACCAATTATAGGTAACTTGTGAAGCATCCCGGCCACTATTCCCATCCTATCTAGCACAACACAATTGCTATAAACATGCTTAATTTCTGTATTCTTAATTTGTCCCTTTGAGCGGGCTCTTTTCACATCTTTTTTTTCTTTCTTTTTTTAGTGTTTTTCTGATGTATCATTCCTAATTAAGCTTCCTCCTTCTCCTTTTCTCTCTTCTATCATTCTTATTTTTTACTTTTTGTCGTTCCACTTGTTGTTGTGGATTCTCCTTCTTTGGTGTGCCTTTCCCTTGGTCATAAATGTCCCCATAAGAATGGCCTGATCTGGTTTTTAAGTGTGTTATGGCCTTTGGTGCTTCTTCCTCGTTTAACTCTACTTGGTATAAGGTAGTTGATGAAGATGATTCCATTATCCCTCTACATTTCATTGGTTCCATGTATCTGTCATGGTCTGCCACTTGTTGCCCCACTCAAAAGGACATGATCTTAGTCGTTGTTTATGTAAAATGGTTCTCCTAAGGATTGCCTTTCATGCTATCCAAAAGTAGGTAATGCCAGATTGATTAAAGCATAGCCTAAAAGGTGGTTTTCATATATGAAGTTAAATCAACTTATCAGTTCTTAAATACCATGACGGTCCAACTTTCTTTTGGATAAAAATTTATTCTTGTCTCCTTTTTTGTTTCCATGTCAAGACCGGTTTTAACTGATATTCCAGCTGCAAGGTCTTGAAACTTGTTCATGTTTTTCATACAGGCCAATTTAGCACGGAAATTTGAGTTAGATTCTAACATTTTGGAACGTTAAAGCCTTTTGTTCCATTCAGTCAAGGAATTTTTAAAACGTTAAGATTCATTTTGTACGCTACAAAACGTTAAGGTCAACTTAAATTTTAGTGTAAACATTAGAAAGTACATTACTCTTTTGGCCTTTTCATATATGATATCAATGGTTTTATCTGGAGGTTTATCTAATTGCGGGTGATTATTAACTAATGACTTGATAATTTAAATTTCATTCTAATCGGATAGATATTCCACCAACATATCACTAATCTACTTGTAAAGCGTAGAAATGCTGCCATGAAACTGATAATCTAATCACTTTTTAATCCGCCTTCCTTTGAACATGCATCAACTTGAAACCAGATCTCAATACTGGAAACATATATAGGATACACATTTTCTTAGTTGAAGGTGAGGTCATATTAGAAAAAGCTGAGCGAGACAGAGGATATAATTATGATAACTTGACTAATATTTGTAATCACTAGAACATTGAATTCATTTTGGCAATACAAAGTGAAATGTGAAGTTAATATATATATTATTGTGTTAGGGGAATATATATAATAAACAGGAATGTTGGTTAAGAAACCTCGTTTATCAAAATAAGATACAAGGAAAATTAACTTACATATACCTTATTTAGTAAAAAGCAAGAAAGATAGGATATGGTTATAAGATGAAGGTCGGTGGGTTAGGGAACAGGGAGCAAAAATAATAAAATTAGTTTTGAAGAGAAAAGGCATTGATAACAGGTTGGCACCCCTAATTAATTATAGGTCATACCTTTTAGCTTGTGAATCGCAGTGTTGTGAACTTAATTGGTTTTATATATTTACTAATATACCTCCTCAAGTGAAAGCTCTTTGGGTTTGAAACTTGCACGAGTTCACTCTACCTTGTGCTGAATAATAGGTGGGTGGTAGGATTTGAACTCAGGACCATTTAGTCACAAAGACTCTGATACTATATTAAGTGACCGTTTCACCACAATAGCTTAAGCTGTTGTGTGAGGCCAACTTAATTAGTTTTATATATTCACCAACATAGAAAACAACGAATACCTAAAATCCAAAGAACAATTATTGAAGTTCCTGTTCGCAAGTCAAAACAAAATTAGAGTCTTAGAGATGATCAGGAAATACTTAAATGTATAAGCTGGCAGTATACGTACCGCAAGAGCTTCTCAAATTCAAATATGCGTGAGTATGCCATCGTTCATGTCCCTAAAAGAGAAACAATATTAAAATGGTGGGTTTGCCAGCTCAAGAATTTTTATATTTCCGACTTCTCATTGCCTTGTGGTTGTGGTAGAGCCTGTGGGCATATATCCAACTATAGTAAGCATGTGTTTATTAAAATTAGTTAACATGCGGGCAACTGAACGTCCAAAAGGGAAAAGAAGAAACCAGAACGTAAAAGAGAACTTAAGGAAACTGCTGTGGGATTTTAAAAAATAAAAAATGTGGCTTTAAAATAATTGTTTAAAAATATTTTTATTATGATGTTATTTAATTTCATAAATGACGAGTGTCCATCAAACCTAAGTAATCTAAATGGTTTAGAAATTGGTTTTGATTTCAATGCTTCTCAAATTAATAATTATGGTTTGGTCTTTTACTTTGAATTGAACAACATGAAGAAAATAAAATAAAATAAAAAATAAAAAATCAATGTAATATACAATGATGATGCATTGTCACTTCTTGTCTGTGTACATGCAATGAGTCGACGCCATTACCTGCTATAGGGCTTCTTTTGCTTAACGTGATCAATTTAATATGAGATATTGCAGTGGTAAGTAAGATTTTAGAAATTAGTCGAATGAATCTACACAGAAAAAACTATATGAATTTGATGGTCATGATGTAGATAATTTTTTTCAATAAAATACTGAAATAAACTCCAGTGCTGCACCCAAAATGGAATTGCGGCTACAACTCTCTACCATACTAAGCCGTCATTTAGTCAAAGCCATTCCAACGGGACAAGGGTTGGCAATCATCTACTTGTTCGATTAGATTTTGATCCTTGTCTTAGGTTTAAGCCTTACCGATATGATAAATTTTAAATTCGAATAACTTTATTTAAGGAAGCTATGTAAACAGTTTAAATATGAAACCGATACATGGAGATTAGACTTTCTTTCTACACATTAAATCTCTGCTCATTTTATCTACAAGTTGGATTAGCGGAGATGATGTCGGCTAATATATCAGACTGGCCTTTTTTTTTTATTTCTATTTTAGTCCATGAAGAAGCAAATAATTTTAATACTGTTTTGATTTGATCTCCGTGGCCAAGGCGTTACAAGGAAGCCGGAACACATTGCGTAATGTCACTAGGAGACACGAAGAAAATGGCTTCAATAGCCCAAGTGGTGAGAGGCGTGGTCCATGAGATTAACAAAACTCTTTGGTCAGGGGTTCGAGTCGCAACTCCACCCTGACAGACCAAAGCGGACAATACCTAATGGGCCACGGTTAGGAGATTTGGGCAGATCCATAAGCGGGGGCTACTTCCCTGTGGGCTTCAGAACCCACCCAAACCAATAGCTCAAGTGGTGAGAGGTGTAGTCCATGCGACCAACAAGACCCTTTGGTCAGGGGATCGAGTCGCAACTCCACCCTGGCAGACCAAAGCGGACAATCCCTAATGGGCCACGGGTCAAAGATTTGGGCAGATCCATAAGCGGGGACTACTCTCCTGTGGGCTTCGGAACCCACCCAAACCAAAAACT
>JANKOD010000007.1:8836784-8851408 GCA_026284645.1 Erythroxylum acuminatum
ACGATAACCATCTTTTGCACGTTGGAGATTATTATTATCTTGATTTGCATTAATCCTCAAGTCAGTCCAAAATACCTGAAATAATTTCTTAACCAATTATATACATTTTATTATTATCAAAACATACGTAGGATTTAATTTGTCAACCACCATTGGTCCAACATTTAGAGGTTGCAAATACGGTGCTAGAACAACAATTACCTCCCAAATTGAAGGATCCGGGGGGTTGTCTTGTGCAAGTATTAATAGGTAATGGTGATGGGGTTAAGGGTATGCTTGACCTTGGGGCGAGTATAAACCTTATTCCTCAATCCATTTATGAGAAACTAGATCTAAAACAATTAAGACCAACCAATAGGTGCCTAAAACTAGTTGATTGGTCAATCTGTTATCTGAAAGGAATAATGGAAGATGTGTTGGTGAAAGTTGGTGGATTAATTGTTCTTGTAGACTTTGTGCTTCTTTATTGATTACAAGCTACATTAGATAAATGGCCTACCCATTTATGTAAATGTTTCTTTATTAGTCCGCTTCAAGCAATATTAGCCTTTTCTTTTTAATAAACCACATTATATGCACCTAACCAAATTCCCTACCCAAAAGCCAGTGGAGTACTTGTTAATTCTTGATGAATGTGATTGTACAAAAGCCTAAGTGTGGGGGTATGCAACTTATGGGTTGGTTATAGTTGTTAAAATTACACATTATGAATCATATGTTGATGTAGCTTCTATCACTTTTGTTTTGAAAAAAAGAGAAAATGTGAATTTAATAAAAGTTATAAGGAGGAAGTACAACTATTGTGAAAAGTTGTTAATTAATAGTTTATTCTCCTTAAGTTGTATTAATTGGGTGTTTGAATATATTGCATATGAGGAGGATGTTGATTTGGATAGAGGATTTTGTGTTATGTTCATTTGGCTTATGGTATGAGAGTTGAATCAAGTTTGGAAAAGAAGTTGTTGCATTCTTCATGGCTAACGGTACCTAGTTTTGAATGAATGTCAACTTGTGCGATGGATATCTTATTTAGTGTTACTTTTGCTTCACTAGCTTGATGGCTCTTATACTACATTACCTAAAACACATCTCACCTTATCCTTACCCATATTACAACCCTAGAAAAATCCTTTAATTCATGGTCATGCATGAGACTTTTACCGGTGGAGAAAGAAAATGTTATGTAAAGTTATGGGTTGTTGTGATTATGAATGGTGTTTATGTGTACCTATGAAAATATCTTGTTTAAACAACTTTTTTCAAAGTCTACCTCTAGATTACTCAATTTCTAAGGGTGATGAATGTTAATTGATCATGAGTAAAAGCTTTGAATATTAATTTATTGCTATAAGTTTTGAAAGTCATTCATTTTTACTTATGGTTATCTGCTCTTAGGAAATATGGAAAATGAGTAAAAGTTTTAATTTGTGATTTTGATTTTGACAATTTTCCCGAGGACGAATAAAAGTTAAGTGTGGGGGAACTTAATACGTGTTTAAATGTTGATTCATTTGATATACTACAATTAGTAATTAATTCCTTAGAAATGCTTAGGACACTCACTTTAGCTCATATTTAATCTTAGGACACTCACTTTAGCTCATATTTAATCTTAGGACACTCACTTTAGCTTATATTTAATCTTAGGTACTTTTCTGAAGTAAAGAAGCTAAAGTGACCTAAAAGCACGTCATTGAAGCCATCTTCTCAATTTCCATATTCTATTGATTCATAGGTCATGAAGAAGAAGATGGTTGAAAGAAGAAAAGGCAAGAGAGAATGTCAAATGAAGAACAAGGACAGGAGAGTCTCATGACCAAACATTAGACTTCAAGGGTATGAGGAATCTCTCACACCTATGCATCATCTCTCACGACTGTGCATGGTAAGGCACGACCATGAGAGGCATGCATAGCCATGTAATGGCCTTGCATGTTCATGAACTCTCACACCTGAGAATTAACTGGAGAATGACACGATGTCCTAGCCAGGTGCCACTTGGTTTTAAACCAAAATTTTACTATATAAAGAAAACAAAGTGACTATAGAAGGGCATGCAGGAGAGAACTAGCCGGCAACACCCTTTTCTATTTTCTATTCGGTTGTTTTTTGGTTAGCCACACTGACACAATGGCGATGGAGAGGTTGGCCAACTAACTTTCCTAACACCGGTTCAGAGGTGCAATCAAGGCTAAGTGGCATATTAAGTAGATTGTTGTTGTGTATCGTTTTCTTTAACCTCTTTTTAGATTGTTTATGTTATCTTGTATAGATTGATTAGGTTTTGTATGAGAATGGTTTTAATGCTCTATTGAATCATTTTTCATGAAAACCATAGATAAAACTTGAATGTGATACATAATAGTCATGTTAAAGGTTATATGTGGCAACTAATGGTATTAAATCGTTAGAGATAACATAGTATAAGTTAGACAATCTAAGCTTGTGTGATTGTTACTTAGATTGATATGTTTTTGCACTTATAATGTGGTTGTCTGGATAAACTTAGAGAGCTTGTTTTAGGTTTCTCGATAGTTAGGGTTACTTAATGAGCTCTTCTTGATTAACTATGATCCAAGGAAAAATAGAAATTAATAGAGCTTATAGTTAGTTCACGATTAATAGTCTTAAGAGTGGTGTAAAGACGATAGTAAAGCACTTAAGTTAGAAACTTAGGGATTGGAAGTAGGCTTTGTTATAAGCTGAACCAATATAAATTAGCTATGTCGTTCTTTATCTTTCCTTAACTTTTAAATTTTTGCATTATAGTCACTTTTGTTTTCAAATTACACGAGGCTCCTTTCGTTTTAAACTTTGACAGGCTCCTTTTGTTTTTAAATTTTAATAAGCCTTATTTTGATACAAATTAATAGTAACTAGCAAAAGTTTTTTAAAAACACACACAATTCACCCCCTCTTGTGTGTGTTTATTTTATCATTTGAAATCAAAGCCTTGGTTTCATATTTATTATGTTTTCCAGAATGTGATAGATCATGGAAAACAACTTGAGAAGTCTTAAAGGACAATATGTTACAAGTCTCGTTATTTTAATGGAAACAACTATTCATATTGGAAGGAAAGGATGAAATTTATCTCCAATTTGTGGACATTGAAGTCTAGAAAGCTAGCAAAATGGAGATACAATTCTTGCTATTGATGATGTTGAATTATGGACTGATGTTGATAGAAGAAATGCACAGTTGAATGCTAAAGCAAGACTTCATCTTATTTGTGCACTCTTTCCAGAAGAATATGAAAGATATCTTACTGTATAACAACAAAGGAAATGTGGGACAAGTTTCAAGTTACTTTTGAAGGAACAAATAAGGTAAAGACACATAGGATAAGTCTTTTAGTACATCAATATGAAACTATTATCATGAAATAGAGGGAAACTATAAACGAGTTCTTTGGATGATTCAATAACATCATCACAACGTTGAAGAACTTAAGAAAGATATACCTTAATGATGAGCTCGTAACAAAAATCCTATGATCACTGCCAAAAGAATGGAGACCCAAAGTGACAGCTCTAGAGACTATAAAGAATCTAGACACTATTTCACTTTATTAGCTAAGAGGAAATTCGATGATCCATAAGACAAAGCTTTGTTGAGACGAAGGATCCTCCTACAAAAGAGGAATGGCTAAAAAAGTTGTTGACAATACAACTCCATCCAATGGTGATGAAAATGACACTGAATTACAAATAGATGGAGATGACGAATTCAATTTTATGATTAGAAATATGCACATTTTTTCAAAAAGAAGTTGATAAAGAAAAGAGAAGGAAATGAAAAAAATTAGAAATAGCAAATTCCTGTCAAAAGGCAGCAACAACAATAACAATACTCATAATACTCAAATTATATGTTATCACGACAAGAATCCTGGACACACCAGAACAGAATATCCCCTTCTTCTTCAAAAGGACAAAACTAAAAATTGAAGACCTAGAAAGACTTCAAAACCTTTGATGAAGAAGAGTTTGAAGAATTAAGCAATGTTTGCCTTATAGCTAACTCAAGAGAAGATGATGTATATAGTTCTGACTCTGATATTGAATGTGATGATCTAAGAGAAGCATATTACGAACTATATGCTCAATATAAGAAGTTAGCTGTGCAGTATTTTAAAAAGGTTGAAAAAAGGTACAAATAATGATGCATCTTTGAGGAATAAAATTAAATAATTAGAATTAGTGAGTAAGAGCTTGTTATCTAAAAACATGTCTCTTGCTAAGATTGAAAATGATTATAAGAAAAATATGTGCAAAGAAGAATTTTTAGAAGAAAATGTGACCCAGTTAGAAAATGCATTACTTGAGAATAATTCTAAAAAAGTAACACAATTAGAAGGAAAGGTTGTTATACTAGAACTTGAAAAAGAAAAAGTTACTGAAAAGATCATATCTTTAGAAAAGAATTTAGAAAATTTTGTTGATGGAAAGAATAATCTTGATGCATTGCTTGGTAATTGTAAAGGGGTTTTTGATAAGGCTGGAATAGGATATAATGAAAATAACAATATCATGCTATACAGAAACTTCTTTGTTAAAAACAATAGCAGCTATAGTCAAAACAACATGAACTTGATGCATAGTTAAAATTATAGTAACCTTCATTCATCTGTTTTGTGCTTCTACAATGGCAAACATGGATATATTAGTCATTCTTGTAACATTCATAAAATGAAGAAATTATGTAAAATATATGTTTGGAGACAAAAAGGACAGATTACTAACCTGAATGGACCCTAGAAAAGTTTGAGTACCTAAATTAAGATAATATATTTTACAAATATGTTTAAGAATAATTTCAAGAGAAAATCAATGGATAGTTGACAGTGACTGTTTAAGATAAATGACAGGTGAAATATCACATTTAAGCTATATTGAAAGCAAAGATGAAGGTATTGTTGTCTTCGCTATTAAAAACAAGACAAAGGTCACAGGAATTGGTAAAATTAGTGCCTTTGACTCTACTTCTATAGATAATGTTCTCCATATTTATGGTTTGAAACATAACCTAGTTGTCAATTATGTGATAAGGGATATAAAGACACATTCTATGTGTCTCATTATGAAATAATTGATAATAATAACGATAACATTATGTTTCTTGGTCCTAGAAATCAAAATATATACTTTGTTCAATTAGAAGATATGTCTTCTAAAAAATTTAAGTGTTTTGTTTCTTTAGAAAAGGACTCATTAATCTAGTATAGAAGATTTTGACATGTTATCATAAGCATTTTATCAAAATTTCCCAAAAATGATTTAGTAAGAGGACTACCAAACTTAACGTTCGAAAATAATCAGGTTTATGAAGCAAGCTTAAAAGGAAAACAAGTTTGAAGCAACTTTCTACCTAAGAATATTGTATATACCAACCAACCACTTAAACTTATACCCGTAGATTTATTTGGTCCTACTAGAACTCAAAGTTTTGGTGGAAACACTATGGTTTTGTTATAATATATTATTGTTCTATATTTACATGGATTTATTTTCTAGCAAATAAGGATGATGTTTTAAATTTTTTGAGAAGTTTTACAGAAAAATTCAAATTGAAAAAGGGTATTGCATTACTTCAATTTGATATAATCATATAGGAGATTTTGATAACAAAAATTTGACGATTTCTGTGATGATAATGGAATAAATCATAATTTCTCATGTCTAAGGACTGCTCCGCAGAATGGAGTTGTTTAAAGAAAGAACAAGACCCTTGCTGATATGGCTAAGACCATGCTATGTGAAATTGGTCTACCTTATAGACATTGGGCAGAAGCTGCATCCACTGCTTGTTACATTTTAAATAGGTCTCTTATAAGGCATATTCTCAAAAAGGACCCCCAATCAGTTGTGGAAAGGAAGAAAGCCTATTGTTGCATATTTTCGACTTTAGGTGCAAGTGCTTTATGTTAAACAATTGTAAGGACAACCTTGGAAAATTTGATGCAAGGTCTGATGAAGCTATGTTTTTGAGATACAACACTGTTAGCAAAGTATTTAGAGTCTACAACAAAAGAACTAAGAGGATAGAAGAATCAATACATGTAGTATTTGACAAAACACTACCCTCAACAAACATTGTTAAATCAAATGATGAAGAGCATATTTTGGCTCCTAAAGATACGGCACAAACTCAATCTACACCTGTAGTGCCTTCAAATTCACAAGATCAAGAAGGCTCTTCTGAAGCTAGGATAGAGAAGGCTCCTGCTTCAAGTACACCTCAACAGGAACCTATGCAACAAAGGACTAAGGTATCTATAGCAGAAGGACACCAAGAGAATAAAGAGAACTCGATACGCTTCAGTATATTCTAGGAGACCCTTCAGAAGGTCTAAGGAACTGAGCCTCCTTCAAAAATAATTATGTTGTCTTTGTTTCACAACTAGAACCAAAGATTGTAGTAGAAGCACTTGCTGATGAAAACTGAACTATAGCCATGAAAGATGAACTAAACCAATTTTACAAGAACGAAGTTTGGAATCTAGTACCTTATCCATAAAACAAATCAGTCATTGGGACTCGTTGGTTATTTCAAAACAAACTCGATGAAAATGGTAAAGTGGTATGAAATAAAGCTAGAATTGTAGCTTAAGTATATAATCAACTAGCAGGTATTTATTTTGATGAGATTTATGCTCTTGTTGCTAGACTAGATCAATCAAAATTTTACTTGCCTCTTAATGTTATAAACATTTTAAATTATACCAAATGGATGCCAAAAAGTGCTCTTCTAAATGGATATATTAATGAAGAAGTCTTTGTTAAGCAACCCCTAGATTTCGAGAACACAAACCATCTAGATTACGTGATGAAATTGACAAAAGCTTTATATGGTTTAAAGCAGACTCCTCGAGCATAGTGTGATAGGTTAAGTAACTTCTTACTTGAGAATAACTTTGAAAGAGGAAGGGTAGATAAAACTTTATTTATTAAGAGGAGAAAATGATTTACTTATAGTTCAATATATGTTGATGACACAATATTTAGTGCTACTAAACCATCTTTCTGTGAAGAATTCTCAGTTTTAATGCAGAGGGAGTTTGAAATGAGTGATGGGAGAGTCATGTTTCTTCCTTGGATTGAAAATTAAACAAACAAAAAAAGGAATCTCATTAATCAAGACAAGTACACAAAGGAACTTATCAAGAAATATCATATTGAGAATGCCAAACCAATGGGAACTTCAATGTATACTAGAACTAAGCTTGATAAGGATGAAGATGGAAAAGTTACCAATGAGACAAAATACAGAAGAATGGTTGGTTCACTTTTATATCTCACAAGTTCAAGACCCGATATTATGCTTAGCGTGTTTCTTTATGCACTTTTTCAGCCAAATCCCAAAGAAAGCTACCTTTAAGTAATCAAGAGGATCTTTCATTATCTATTTGGAACTATGAATTTCATATTATGGTATCCAAAAACATATTCATATAACATTATTAGCTATTGTGATGCAGATTATGCAAGTGACAAAGTTGACAGGAAAAATACAAATGGCTATTGTCAAATCTTTAGTGGATGTTTAGTTTTTTGGTCTTGCAAGAAACAAAATTGCGTAACACCCTCGACAACTAAGGCAGAATATATAACAGTCGCTAGTTGTTGTGCTTAGATTTTATGGATGAAACATCAACTCTATGATTTTTTCTAAACTGTAGTCATATTCCTATATTATGTGATAACACAAGTGTAATAAATTTGTCTTAAAATCCTATACATCATTCTAGGACTAAACATATAGAAGTTAAACATCATTTCCTTAGAGATCACTTGCTGGAAGGAACTATTGAATTGTTGCATGTTAATACTGAAAATTAAGTAGTTGATTGTTTACTAAGCCCCTTTCAGAAGATAAATTTTGCTTATTAAGAAAAAATATTGGTATGTACAAATTAACAGACATCTAACTCTATTTGAAGTTTTTATTATACTTTTGTAGATGTTAGAAGGCTCTTTCGAATATGTTTATTTAGAAGGCTCCTTCGAATGTATAGAAAGCTCCAATCAGTTTTAAAGGGTAACCTTATTCAGAGAAAGCCATCACTAAAATGATGTTTCATTTTAAAAAAGAAATCACGCACGTAGTACTTTCATACAACTAACAGAAGATATGGAAGAGACTATACCTCTAGGAACGTGTATGATCTTTCATCTTCACACAAAACTGTCTCTTAAAAATTGTTTGGTATATCTCAAGACGACTTTTTTCTTCATCTTATCTTCAACATTCATTGCAGCTCCTTCTATCTCACTACAATCAAACTCTCTCCTTTGTGAATGACTTTAGTAATTTCCATCATCCTCTATTTTTGAAAATGGCATCAGCAAAGTCCAACGGGAAAAAGAAATCTTTGACACCAACTACTAGCCATGGCGAAACCCTCCACTACGAACAAAACTCTTGTCTCTAAATCTTCTTTTTCAGCAACACTAGGATCGTCAAACACCTCTACTAGAATTGTTTGTGTTTATTCTATTAAAAAGCCTCGATTTTTAGAAACATCCATTCGAGAGACTCCATTACATTAATACGAGAGAAAGCAAAAGATTTTGTCTTTGCCTAAAGAATCAGCCTCTGATTAATACACCAGACATAATGAATCAATGAAGCAACGATATGTTTCTAAATCTGATGAAGAAAGTCCTGATGACTTAAACCCTAGTTCGTTAGAAGAAGAAAAAGAAGAAGGAGAAGTAGAAGAAAAATCTTATAGTAAAGAAGAACATACTCTTATGAGAAGAGTCTCCAGTAAGGGGAAGCTGACAAGAAAGGTACGATTCCATTCTCCTTCTCTAGTTTCAAGATCTCCATCACTTTCACCTTCACTTCCTACTCTCACTCCACCTTCTCTTACTCTGCTTAGTTCCACTCCGCCTACTCTTACTCCTAAAATCTTTGCACCACTACCATCAACTACTACCCGAACTGGTTCCATGGGTCAAAAATTATCGAAAGAAAACTGGATCATCGACGATGATGAAGAACTAGTTCGTTTGGTCAAACGATCAAAAACTAGAGGAAATATCTTAAGGCGGGCTAAGAAAACATTTGTAATTGAAAAACAAATAAATCTTAAGGATGAACTGAGAAAAGAAGAAGCGTTGTTAAAAAGGAAAAAGGGAAGAAATAAGAAAAGGCAAAGAGCCTGTGCTCGAAGAAACTGCAGAAGGCCCTATCACTAGGGAAGAATCTCTCTTTGAAGAAATTCCCAAGGGGTAAAGATAAAAGAAAATAACATTTTTGGCACAAAAGAAAGGAAAATCTTCAGCAACACCAAAAATGTTTCAATCGATCTTTAGCAACACCAAAAATGTTTCAATCGATGGAAGTAGAAGCGAGATACAAGATGCACTATAAGAAAAGAAAGGTGGTTGTTGGGCAAATTCTACCTCCCATGTTGTTTGATGACATAGGTGTTCTTGTCCTTTCTTATTTTATGTCTATTGGCTAGCATAATTTTTTAAACTTGCATGAAACTGTTTGTAATGATCTGGTATGATCTTTTTATACACATATGAGGAAATAAATTATTGATGGCAAGTTGACAATTGTTTCCTGGGTTAGAGAAATTTTATGAAATCTGTTGGAATAGCGCTAATTGGATGAACTGACTTTCCATGCTATAAGTGGGATGTTGTTGACTTGGATTTGGGTGAAGTTGTTTAACTGATATGTATTAATGTTGAAAACACCTAAGATGGCAAGCCCTGGTGTCGACAATATTAGACCTTCTTTAGAGATGTCTTGCATTCGTCTCTGCTACTTCCATCTTACCAAGAAGCAGTTCAGTCGAAAGATCCAGTCTATTAGACACTTATGTTTGTCTATAATTTGTTGAAAGGTAATCAAATGAACCTTCCCTTGATGATTATACATTTTATGTTGGATAAGGGGAGTCATAAAAATACTACAAGAGCATTGCCTTATGGGATGCTCCTAACTAAGATATGTGCATATTATGATGTGTCTTTTGATAATTTAGAATGGTATAAGTCTGGTAAATATCATTCATCTATTCCATTCCAATTTGGGTATAAACTAAAAGAAAACCTGTGGGTGGAAAAGAAATACGAGAGGGTAACAAATGTCTTAGGTCCTGCCCCAACGTAACAGCCTCCTATCAATCCTTAAGATGCCAATAGTCCAGATATCCAACAACAAGTGAGGGAGATTCTATTACATAAGGATCAATTGCAGGATCAAATTAAGGGCTTGCAAGATCTACTTCATGTTTTTATTGATTCACTTAAAGAATACTTTCTTTAAAACACGTACTTTTCTGCTAATGATTGTTTTAGTATTGTTATGACTATTTCTGTGGTTTATACTTGTTCATGACTCTTTTTGGTTTATACGGATTTCTGATATTCTGGAAATTTGTGCTTTATGGTTATAATCCTTAACTATTTCATTTTTCCCTTCCTTTTGACAACGACAAAGGGAGAGAGTTAAGAAACTTTGATAAATTTTGCTAATTGTTGATATATTTTGAATGGTGATATATTTTGTTTGTGATTTATGCTATGATTGCATCTAAGTTATCTTTCAATAGGCTCCTTTCTTAATAAAGGCTCCTTCTAATCATGATTGTGAGTAAGGATATATAAAATTTATAGGTATTTTTATGTCGAAATCTTTTTCAGTTATTTTAATTTTTTAAAATATATTTATTATTGCTTATCATCATTAAAAAAGAGAAATTGTTAGCTCAAGGCTTTTAAATTAATTCTTTTAATGATAACAATCAATAATATATATTTAGTTAAGATTTCAAATTTCAAATTTACTGGATTATTTTTTTTCTTGAAAGATAACGTATCCAAAAGGTTATCTATTAAAAAAAAGAAAAACTTTTTTTATTTTTACATGAATAAGTCTAAAAAATTCATTTTGATAGTAAGAAATTGTTCCGCAATATTTGGAACGGATAAGCTCTTGTCGTTTTTGCACGAACAAGTGATCCTGTTGTTCATCCAATTCAATAGTCAGCTTCGAAGACATAGTTAAAAGATTATTCAAACAATCAGATACTTGAAGATTCTTTTAAAGATAATGAGAAGGACGTTGTAACAGAATTAAAGTCGATTAAGTCAATTAGTCAACTACCAATTTAAAGCAACGGCTAGTTGAAGGGAATCTCTATTTAAGGAGAGGTACAATATTCGACCATAAGACAGACTTTAGAAGTACATCACTAGTATCAATAATTGTTCTATAAAAGTTATACCTTATTCCTTCTGTGCTTTAGAGAGTGAAAACATTCTATCAAGAGAGAGATTCATATTTATTGAAGCTCATATTAAGCAAACCCTAATTTCATTAGTTGAGAGTTTCTAGATGCTTTATAGATACTACTAGTAAGGAAGGTTGAAGAATCTTGAAAAATATGTATTTGTAAGCATGGAGAGGCTCGTCAAATTACTACTTGGAGATTTATTAGTAAAACACTCAAGTTAAAAACTTGGGGGTTAGACGTAGGCTTCGTTATAAGCCGAATTAGTATAACTTGGCTATGTTGTTCTTTCTCTTTCCTTAATTTTTAAATTTCCACATTTTAGTAACTATTGTTTTTAGTTTACACGAGACTCCTTTCATTTTAAAATTTGACAAGCTCCTTTCGTTTCAATTTTTGATAGACTCCTTTTGTTTTAAACTTTAACAGATTCTTTTTGTTTTTAAATTTTAACAAGCCACAAATTAATATTAACTAGTAAATTTTTTTAAAAATATACAATTCACTCCTCATGCGTGCGCTTGCTTTATCAAGATCATCATGGATTCAATAACTAGCTCATCATTCTCTAAAATTTCTCTCTTCCTCTCTCTTCTTTTGTTTTCTTGTTTAAATGGCATTCATGTAATCTGTAGCTCGGTTTCTCCACCAATTTGGTGAGCTATTGCTTGCTGTCACGCTGTTCTCACGTAGACAGACCGCGCCGAAAAAAATGGTCTGCTCTACTCAGGATAGCGTCATAAACTGGGCCGCTTAACAGAATTACCAAGACGCTGTACGTGGTTAGTAGATAGCTACAAGGCTTTTTAGCTTGGTCCCCAAAAGATGTTCTTTCTTCTTAGCTGACTGCCAAGAGGCTGTTCTATTAAGCTAAATACCAGAATATCACTTCCTTCTTTTAGATTTGGACTGTAAATCATCTTTAATCGCAATTTCATTTGCAACTACAGATCACAGTTCAAACCTTTCCAAGACACCGAAATAGACCCAATTAGATTTTATTTTAAAATTAAAGCAGATCAAAAAGACAATTAAGATAATATGCCATTATATTAAAGTAACACAGGTAGAAAACTATTAAAAACAAAATATATATTAGACTTGAATTACAAACTATTAAAAACAAAATATAAATTAGACTTGAATTACATGAGGAATGCTAGACGTAAAGACGTGGCTGATCTCTTTTCATTTTATTTTTCTGGAATAGAACCAATAGAAATTAAAACCAGTTCAATAGCCAGAGTTATAGTTTATGAATTGTATGTACACTACATTGAATCCTAGGAATATATTTCGTATTGCTTAACGAAATCCAAAAAAGCATGTTAAATCGTGAACAACTGCTAAAGAAAGTAACCAACTATTGACAACACTACACAGGTCACCAGAGTTTGCAGTAGGACAAGATTGGAGAGGCAGCAACGATTGGAGGACCCAGACTTTTTTGTAGCATTTTGACCGGGCGGTTGTGCAGCCATTGGAACACGATGCGAAGGGCTTGGTGCTGGTGAAGAGGCATCAAATTCTGAACCTGAGGAGTTAGTACAAGATAAAGGAGGAGGCTTGTTCTTGACCTCCGTTAAAATACCATCTATTCCATGGCATCTAATGGAAGATCCTGCAGTGCATATATTTGGACTGATAATCTTAACGTTGTTGAGCGTAAAATTCCTTCTTCCCATGTTATAAACACTGAGCATGTAATCAGGTTCAGAACTCGGAACCACTGAACCTGATGGAATATGCTCCAGGTATTCGAAAAGCAAAGGTGACGGGATTGAATGTCGAAGTAAAAAATCAGACACAGCTTCTTGAGCCAACCTGATTCGGGACAACATCCGATCATTGGGCATCAAGAAGGTGACATTTTCTTGAATTCTCAGATCGAGAGGGGAAATCATGTTAATGAGCATCACAAAGGTGAAATAGTTGGCTTTCACCATCTCTTCAGTGGCGACAATAAGGTCTTGGCTTAAGGAGTTACGCGTGTCTGAAGTGGACCCGACTGCTGAGGTTAGGATCAGTACATACAGTAACAAGATAATCGTGTAATAAGTTGCCATGGGATTTAGAGCTTGCTCCCTCCTGAAAGAGTACAATGAAATATCTCATCGACATGTTGTTGGTGCTTCCGAGATTATTAATATGTGAAGAGCTAGGCTGGACATGCATACGTGATGCTTCAACAACTAAAAGTTCACATGTCCTGCACGTTTGGAAAGTTAGTTTTAGGTGGAAATAATGAACTCGTTGTCAGTAATTCATGGTATATATCTAAAAGTGTTCAAGATTCTTCTATCATCAATCAACCTTTTCTTTGCCTAAATTTTCAAGGTCGTGAATCGTGATTACTATTTGATGTTCTCACTTGATTGGTTCTAAGCTAAGATAAACAGAGTTGAATTGTTGGCTCTGATTATCGAGCTTTCACACTTTGGAACCTTCAACTAATTAGTTTTTATACGTAGCAAAATTTTGTTGGCAACAATTATCAATTTCTAAATTTGTATGTAAAATGAAGGAAGATTCGGTCTAAGGTTATCACTACAAGAAAAATGTGGAGTAGCGACGAAAAATTAACGACGGAAATGAAACTGTTAGAAATTAGTGACGGAAATGAAACCGTTAGACATTAGCGACGGAAAGCATATTTCCGTCGCTAAAGTTGATTAATTTAGCGATGGTAAAAATATCCGTCGCTAAATATAGAAGGAAATGGTGGCGGTAAACACTACAAGAAAAAGACCTAATTTGCGACGTTTTAAAAACGTCGCAAATGTTAGAAAAAAGTCGTTGATTGTTAATCTTGACGTTTATGAAAACGTTGCAACAAACATCGTTGAAGGTGGAGTAAGGAAACTTTTTACTCGACGTTTAGTAGAAAATGTCGAGGAAGCCTAGGCCCTTTTACGACGTTTGGGAAAACGTCGTAAAAGCGAAGGGGAATGGGCGACGAGTGAATTAAACGTCGTTGAAACAAGTTAGGTTTCTGCGACGTTTGTTAGACGTCGTTGAATCATGACAATCTGCGACGTTTGGATTTAAACGTCGCAGATGATAAATATTTTAAATTTATTTTTAAATAGATTAAAAAAAGTTTATTTTAATAAATTTTAAATTTCATATAATTAAATTTAAATGACACATCCGAAATTATTCATAATAGTGAGAATTATTAAAATTAAATTTGAAATTTTATTTGAATCCGAATATGATTTTAAAATTGAAATTTAATGGAATTATTATTGTGATTGAATAATTAATAATTGGGGAAAATATTAAATCTGATTTATTTAATAACTATTTAATATTATATATTGAATTTTTTATTTAGTAATTTATCAATTTGTTGAGTACATCATGG
>JANKOD010000007.1:8873955-8886737 GCA_026284645.1 Erythroxylum acuminatum
TGAGTCGATGATCGAGGTCTCTGCATAATAATTAGGAATTTCCTGGCTAGTTGTCGTTTATTGAGTTAATCAATTTTGTCTGTGTTCTTTGCTGGTTTAATCATAGTTGTTATTTTATTTGATATCAATTGCGTTAACAATTTATTAGTGACTAGTTTAATTAGTAGTTCCAGTAGAAAACTCCAAACTCCCTTTTTATTATTTAATTTCATTCGTTCTTTGGCATTTGAACAGAATCAATTATTCCATTCTCTGTGGATCGACCCCATTTACCACTGTGCGCAATTTATTTTCGTTTGATATTTGGGATTTATTTTTGGTGGATTCGACACCCATCAGTACGGAGGGGATAGTATATGTTGGATGCTGTTGGAGGTGAGATAGGGATCAAGGGTATGGTATTCGCCTCCCCCATCATTGTAAAGAGTTAAAATTTTGTGTCCAAAATATCTTTCAAGCATAGCATGCAACGTTTGAAAAATATGGGAGACCTCAGTTTTGTTTTTCAAAGTGTACAACCACATGTACTTAGTATAATGATCAACGAAAAGGCAATAGTAACGTTTTTATCAATCAATAACACTGGGGAAGGACCCCACAAGTCACTAAAAATTGTTTGGAGCAGATTGTTGCTGATCAAAGTAGACTGGTAAAATGGAAATCTGTGTGCTTTATTGCAAGAGCAAGAATTACAAAAAAGAGACTTTTCTTTAGTGGAATAGAAAAGACCAGTAGTTTTTAAAATCGAAAATAAAATTCTAGAGTGAGGATGGCCTAATCATTTGTGCCACAGATGAAGGGAAGGACCAGCAGTAGCTAAGTTGATGGCAGGGCGAGATAGAGATGGCCATTCGTATAGTCCCGCATTATTCTGGCCGCACAGCAGTGTTGCCCCCGTACGTATATCCTTCACAACAAAATGAAAGGGAAACAGTTCAATGGAGGTTTTATTATCCTTACAAAATTGATGCATAGAAATAAGCTTACGTTTAATGGCAGGAGCACATAAAATATTCGATAATTTAAAGGCTGAAGTTGAACTACGTAAATGAGTATTAACAGTTTGAGTAATTGGAATAACATTACCATCACCCATTGTCACTTCATCGGTGCCGGTGAATGGTTGGATGGTTTGAAGGGATTGTGTGTCGGGGGTGATATGATGAGAGGCACCAGAATCAAGGATCCATGGATCGGTTGATGTAGGAGTGTGGGAAACAAAATTGGCTTTGGCCTTAAAATGATTGTGAGACTGGGAACGACAAACATTGGCAGTGTGACCGAACTACTCACAAAGTTGGTAGCGGAGACGATGGGTTGGAGGAGAAAAATTACGCCACTGTTGGTTGGCAGCTGAAGTGGGCTGGCGAGGCTGTTGACGCCAATTATTGTTGGAGGTTGGTCGGCGGGAGTTGCGATTGGCCTGAGAATTGTTGGGAGCACGTTGAGCAATGGCGGCAGTAATTTTTGTAGCAGCACTTTTTTGGTCTTCATGTTTAAGAAAGAGCTCATGATCTAGTAGCTTATCAAAAAGCTCCTCATATGTAATCGGAGAATCACGGGCACGAATAGCGGCAAAAAATCTCACAATATTCGGGGCCGAGGCCACTGAGAATCTTTACAACTAGTTCTTCAATGGGAACGGGAGAGCCGACTGTAGCGAGTTCGTCGAAAAGAGACCATATCTCACGCAGGTATTCAGCAATAGATTTTGTGTCCTTGGTGACGCAATTCAGATGATGACGAAGACTGAAAATGCGGGTTTGCGATTTGTTAGCATAAGCGGTGTGGAGATTGTCCCAGGCGATCTTGGAAGTGGCGGCGGAAGCAACAGTGCAGGCTATTGTGGCATCAACTGAAGCCATGAGAGCATTCTGGATAAGTTGATCTTGACGAAACCAATCCTTGTATGCTGGATTTGGAGTTTCAGTACGGTCGGAGGAAATGGTAAGGGAGGGTGATGGCATGGAGCCATCAAGATGACCATACAGATCATGGCCATGGAGAAGCATGGGGATTTGAGCCTTCCATGTGGGAAAATTGTGGCTTCCAGAAAGTTTAATTGGGAGTTGTGAGGAGGGATTGAATTGGACTATTTGTTTTGGATTAGTGGGGACAGAAGTAGTGTCGGCATTGGTGACAGTACTAGAGGAAGGCATGGTGAGAATAAAGGGCTGAAATAGAGTGATAGAGAAAAAAATCTGAATTTCTCGTAATTTAGTTATTACTCGTGAGAGTGTAGGCTGGCTCTGATACCATAACAATGTAAATGAACTATAGAAATATGCTTGAGTTTTATTGAATCATTACATGAATATTTATACACATGAAAGTAACAGCCAAATAACAACTTCCTGTATACTAGCAACAAATATGCAAAATATCAGTTAAGATACATAGGACTGAGTCAACGTGAATGATTCTAGGAACAAACTGATTGTGTTGTTACTCAGATGTTTATGTTAAGAGGTAACAAATCAGACCATAATACTGCTCGTTGCAATCCAAAATTACTAGCATAGATGAGGGATGAGATGATATCAATGTTGTCATACAAAAAAGATATTTTAAGGTGCAGTATCTGCTTAGAAGAATGAAGGAGCATGACTTTAACTTTGTCAGCCCTATAACATACAATAATTCGACCAATAATATGATGTGAATGGTTTGTAAGCATCTACCGACCAGAACCCAAATTTAACATACCAACATTCTCTAGTTTTGTTTTGGTTTCTAGTAATCAAATAATTAGAGGCCTTTCTCTCTAAACAAAATCTCTTAAAGCAGCTTGCTTTGTAGGGCAATTTAAACCTCGAACATTCTAGACGATAATTGCCATATTAAAAAGTTTTGTTTTTGAAGCCCTTGTTCTTACTCCAATTGGATCTCCGCCTTTCAATTGTTTGGAACTGCATATTCCTTTCTTCATTGGCAATTCCAACTTCATGGGTTGACAAGTTGCACAGTGAAAGAATAGATGTTTTAGGACTATTCATCATTGGCAATTCCAATTTCATGGGTTGACAAGTTGCAAGGTGAAAGACTAGATGTTTTAGGACTATTTTGAGGAAGTAGTGAGGTGGTCAAGGTTTGTTCACTAGAGAAATACACACTTTCAGCTAGACTAACAGTAGGATCTGGAGGATGTTCAGAAGAAGCCTCCTTCTCTGCATCATGTGAAATTTTGATGGATTCATTTGCTACAATGTCCGAGAGATTAGGATTGTCCATACTATTCAATAGAAGAGCATCAGTGTTCACAATGGATGATGATTCTGACTATTTAGATGGCTCTCTTGTTCTGCATTTTTACTGGAGACATTTCCAGAGGTTGTATTTATATCATGATTTGTGTCCATCCCCATAAGTTGTGGATAATTTACTATCTGGAGCATTTTTCCCGTGGCCTTCCACACTTTCCCTTGTATTTTAGGGTGAGGTCCATTGATAGGATACTGCTATGTTGTCCTCTCAAAGTGCATTCCCCTCTCCTAGTCTAATGATTGGAATCTCATCTAGAAGCTTATGGGATAACTCCACACTAACACAAATTCAGCAACCAACTTATGCAACACATAAGACTTCAGACCAAAATTCAACACCATATATTGCAGGACAAGCAATACCTCCTTTTCGTTTGGAATATTTAGTTTCAGTTTACTTTTAATCCTTTATAGTTACTAATCCTTAGTGACATTTAGCATTGTATTTTCTATGTACAACTGGTTTTGTTTTCAGGGTTTAATACATTAACATTTTTCAAAAAGAAAAAAAATAAGCAGTTAACTTTTGAATGAGAAATACATTAAAAAATCCAATATAAAAAAGGAAAACATTATTTATTATGATATTTTTTAACAATGAAGTTTTATGAATGATATTGATCGTAGAAATAACCAAGACTCCATGAAACGGGACTATTTTGAAATTTTATGAAAATTATATATTTTATAATTTTAAAAATTATTAAAATGGTACTTGGTATAAATAGGATATTAATACTATATTGTATTATGACCAAATCTAATACAAAATCTAACAAAATTAACAAAACCAATATTTTGAAAATTTAACTTGATGTTTACTCTATTGTTATCACGTCACAAATCTCAATGTTAACTCAAAAATCATGTATTTGGAAAAAAAATAATTTAATTTTTTAATAAATATTTTAAGCACATCTTTCAAAATAAAACTCACATATTTTTCAAGCTATTAAACATCTTTTATACTTAACAACCATGTTATTAAGGTTTTTCTTAGTTGAGAAATTGCAAATTTTATAATTTAATTAGGTTAATGATTTAGGCCATGTGATTATAACTCGAGAGAGAATAATTCCTCTTACGATAGTCTAGAAATAAAACCCCGATAACACATAATTAGCTAGGTTAGTATTATCGATAGGTAGGATCCGCTCTCTCATAATTCAGTAATTTCTCTTGACTAATCTCCATAGTAACTATTTATATTGCTCAATTTCAATTCTTGCTTTGCGTTAATTTCTTGAGTTGAATTCCTGAAATCAAATTCTCATGTTTATATTTGTGTTTATTATTTGGTTGTTATCGATTTCAAAATCTTTTCCTTACTTTGTCTTTTTAAAATTTTCCTAAATTGGAACTTTTGCTTTGATAAAAGTTGGATCCAGATTCTTTGAAGTAAAGGCACCATTGGCAAAGTGCATTCCATTTTTGGAATAAAAGTTAAATTCCAATGCTACGAACTACAAGCACCAATGACTTTTATTCGATTTTGACCGATGCGGTGGTCCAGCGCAACAAAATCAAAGCATACGAATATATTTCCCTGGATAACTATGGAACGATAATTTATCCTCTTCAATTTATTGAAGTTATCATCAAATTCCTCTTTAGGGCGGGGTCCGTTGAATGTTCAATAAGCAAATTATGTCAAAAGAAAATCAAAACAATGCGTTATGAAACAATTATTGCACCATTCGCCATTATATTTTTAATAATTTCAAAAATAATGTAAAAATGATTATTTTTAATTATTTTGAAACCATTAATTTTTAACAGATTTTTAGTTGAAACTAAAGTAATGATATTATAAACATGATTGAACTTTCATTTTTAGTATTAAAATAATCAGAAGCGTAAATGTCAACAATTATAATCTTATCAATCTTGTTATAATAAATTGCACGTGAATTCATATTTTTATTTTTATTTTTCAATTTTTTTCTTGAGGTTTAAATCTTATAATTTTTTTTGCAAAACTATGCTAATAATTTTCTCAAAATAACCGCAAGTTGTTTAATGAATTTATAAAAAAATTTATACGCTATTCATCTTATCATGTTAACATATATTATACAAATTTTCATTTTCAAAAATTTGAAATTTGTATGCATCTTAAAATATTGAACACTTTCAAATGCATTATGAAAATCAATCTTAATGGTGCAATTTGGAGTTGGTTTAATGGAAGTATTATTGAGTCCTCCTTTTTCTTTTGGGTAGAAAATGTCAGTCAATTTAATTTTTACGCTTCCTTTAACTCCCGTCAATTGATTCTACAAGAAGTCTTTGAGTATACTTTCTATTGCCTTAATAGCCCCTTTGGAAAAGGAATATATGTGAGCTCTAATTAAGGATGACAGTGAATTTTCAACCTAATTAGTATACGCACTACCTAACCTAAAAAAATAGATATGGAGACTAAAAAATAGATTTTAAATGGATGCTAAAAAATGGATGTGGATATGGATTTGGATATGGGTCTAGTGATAACCTGAACTGATGGATACCCATACCCTGCCCTTTTTCTATTAAGTCTATTTTTCTATTTTTTTCTTGAATATTTATAGTTAAATATAATAAAATATTAATATTTTCTGAGAAGAAACAACTTTAAAATCTCCACTTTACTCCTCAGTCCTCACCTTTTTTATCATATTTTATTTTCTTATAGGACGATAATAACGTAAATGTTATAAAGATGAAGTTTTGAATGTTGTGGAATTCATGCGAAGATAATTTGAAGCTTTGGATATTTAAGTCTTTATTTCAGTTCTTGATTGTGAAAAATATATGTTGTATTTGCACTAGACATTATGATTTTTATTATTCCAATTTTATGGTTTTTTAAGACATACAAATCAAAATTACAATCTTGACTTATTATTATTAAAATAATTTTGATTTAAGCATTCACATAAATCTGCTCGTTTATATTTTATATTTAGAAGTTATATTTTTATATGTTATACAAACCAATGGATATCTAAAAACCCGAGCATTCCAATAGATTTAGATATGGGTAGTAAATCGTAAAAACCAATGGATATAGATATGGATATGGGTTGAGTCATAAAAAAATAGATGTGGATAAGGGTAGAGTAATACTTGAATCGAACCCTACTCATTGCCATCCCTAGCTCCAATAGACATGCAATAAGCTAAAAACATATTTGATAAGTCAGAATTTCCCTTTAGAATTTCCCAGGAAAAGATAAGAATTTATTCACCTAGGGGCCTATTCTTCTATGAATTTTCTATGCAATTTGAGTGCATTCGATGGTGGTAAGTCTTGTTATTGAAACTAGAAGACCCAGATATAACACGGGTGGTGCTTTATTAGCCATTTAACAATTAAATGAATTATATTTCTAAATAAAGTAATTTATAATTCATTTAACAATTAAGTGAATTATTTTTAGTAAGAATATAATTAAAAGTTTTAGTTTAGCCTTTTAGTCATTAATGAAAGATGACTGAAGTTTTAACGTGTTAAATTAGGTATGGTAAAAGAAAAGTTGACATCATTTACTCAAACATTAGACTAAATCCATTTTCTCCATAAACTTTTATAAAAATTTTAAATTTATTTTTGTAACCCAATATAAATGCTATATTTTAGGAAAACAAATTCAAAAGTGCCTAAGCTCTTAAATTTTTTTAATTTAGTATCTAACTTCTTGTAAATTTCAATTAAGTGACTAATCTTTCAAAGTTTGTACAACCCAATTCAAAATATTGTCTCTTATTTTTTATTTAATGTGACATGCCCACTAAATTTAAGATGAAATTCCATTCGTTATTAACATTATAAAACTAATGAAGACAATACTTTAAACTAAGTTGTACAATTCTCAAAAGGTTTTTCACCAAACTAAAAATTTTAAAAGTTTAAAAATTGAATTAAGAAACCTAAGAAGATTAAACTCTTTTGAATTTATTATCTCTTATATTTAAGGAGATGTATGTTTTCATCCTTTTATATTACATAACTTTATATTGTTATAATACATTTTATTCAAGCTCAAAATTTTTATAATCTTTTAAAAATTTTATCTTTATAATCTTTTAAAAATTAAAGAAAATGTATTAAAGAATAAAGCTTCTGAGGGAGTTAAAACTTGTATTATCAACCTAGGAATGGTTCCTTAACAGATTACATCAATGGTAATAGATAAATAGCTTAGATGTCTCAATAGAAAGACCATCTAGTGAAACTATGCATATAAACTCTTGTAAACTCAATTGAGCAAATGTGGAGTGGTCATAATGTTAGCTTCATATTAGCTTATACATCTAAATTTCCACTTGATCAACTTCTTTTCTAGCAGTGGAAACTAGTTGTGTTCCTTCCTAGAATGCACTTACTTCTCTGGCACCATCAACTAGCCATGCACAATGCTCTAGCCACCATCTCTTATCCATGCTAATAATGAAAGGCTTATTATCAGAGTTGGGAGAAACAATTTCTCTGGTCCAAGAAATAAAGTTGTGGAAGAAGCTCCTTGTGTCTAGACTTTTTTATTTTGATAAAGATCCTAATATTCCTTTCTCTCTAAGGGGAAAATATACACTACACTACAAGAAAATCAAGTATTAGCGACGGAAAATTACCAACGAAAAATATATCGTTACAAATTACTGACGAAAAATCCATTTCTGTCGGTAAAATTGACGGAAAAATTTTTGTTTAGCGATGATACTAATATCTATCGCTAAATATGGAGGGAAGCAAGAATTAGCAATGGAAAATTACCAATGCAAATTACCGACATAAAATTTCATTTTCGTCAGTAAAATTGACAAAAAAAATTTCGTTTAGCGACGGTACTAATATCCGTTGCTAAATATGGAGGAAAATTATCCCGGAAAATTTTGCGATGGACTTTAGCGACGGAATAAAATTACCATCGGTAAAGGATTTAGTGACGGTATAAGAGATCCGTCAGTAAAAAGGCGGGAATTATTGGTGGAATAAAAAAAATTTGAGTTTACCTACGGAAATTTTTGTCGGTAAATTCTTTTTAAATTTCAGCTCACCCGACATCTTCGCCCAACCTGCATCTTCTTCTTCCTTCTTCCTAGGTCTCCTCTTCGGTTTTCTTCTCTCTGGTTTCTCTGTTGTGGACTCCTTTTCTGCTCGTTGGCGTTGTCTTCTCTAGCCATTGTCATCGTGTCCTTTGGTGGAGGTATTTTTGCAACTACTGTCATGTGTTTTTTGCATATTGGATGAAAGTTAATTTGGGTATTTAATTACTTTCATTTATTTGTGTATTTTGTGATTGGAAAACAACTTTAAGGTATAAATGGTAGTGATAGAAGGGATAAGACGTGATTTTTGTTGTGATATTGGGATAAATTTATGATGCATGTAAGGTGTTTGATGAAATGTTTGTTCTTTGGAAAAGTGATTTCAATTCTTTTTCAGTATGAATTTCATAATTTCAATTCTTTAACTTAAAATATGATATAACTTACAATGATAATTTTGTAACGCATTATGTTTAGATTATAGTATAATATGATATGCTTAGATTATAGTATAATATGATATTCTTAGATTATATTATAATATGATTATAGTATAAAATGAATAATTATTTATGAGACATCAACGACAGTTTAGTATGAAAGTCTGCTTAGAGATAAAAAAATAGCTTGACTATAAGGCCAAAAAGTTTCAAAGCTGTGTAAGGAGAAGTCCTTTGGCTAGCCCAAGGAATAAAGCCGAAGGACAAGTGACACGACCCGCCTTTTGGACAGTGTTGGCATTAGGGAATGGGTAGGCTTAATGCCACCGAAACCTATAGTAAACCTAACTTTTCTATATTCTACTGAAAATCTGGCATGACCCATTCATTTGTCTGATTAATCCTTATACCTGCTTAATAGGTT
Organism: Erythroxylum acuminatum; assembly: GCA_026284645.1. Classification (NCBI taxonomy): domain Eukaryota; kingdom Viridiplantae; phylum Streptophyta; class Magnoliopsida; order Malpighiales; family Erythroxylaceae; genus Erythroxylum; species Erythroxylum acuminatum. The sequence continues at coordinate 8,883,114 of JANKOD010000007.1, forward strand.
TTAAATAAGTAAGGATCCAAATATGCAATTCTCACATACATTATCTACTTATAATCTGCCAATCTATCATTATCTCATATCATCAACTGACATCATTCTCAATAACATAGCATATCCATACATGTTTCATGTACATATGATTGTGACAAACCATGGAGCAGCTATAAGCATCTGCAATTTACATCATGCCAAAAAAATTTACTTGTCTGTTTATCCAAGCGAGTCTCAAAAGGCTTGGATTTCTCTCCTGTACGATCTACTAATCCCCTAAAATGATGATAGTGAGAGGTGAGTCTACAACACAACTCAGTGAGATATAAACATACTACCATGCTTGTGAGGCTAGGTAACACAAAACTAGCTTCACAAGAATAGTCTGTGACATTCTAAGCAACAATATATGGCATCAATGAATAAACAGGTAGTAATGTCAAATACGGCAATCACATGAGTATCAATAATAAAGCTCAATATGAATTGTTCTATTTATAAAAAAACATGAATCTGGTTTCTGAAGTCTTTTATGAATTTTGGGGTTCTTTCTTTGGTAGAGTTCTACAGGATTTCTAATTCTAAGCTGTCTCATTTCTGAGTTCTGATTTTCTGAATTTCTTAAGAAGAGACAAAGGCATGTTAGTACAACATATCTATCCTTTTCTTATTCTAGACAAGGTTGGCCTAACCTTGCCCCTGGAGGCCTGTCCTCTCCAGGTAGAACCCAGATCTAACCCATCACCGGCGGGTTACTTATGTGCACATGGTCTGATAATACACTCCATCAGCTGGGTATCCTGTGAACTCACCAATCATGGCTAACAAGAAAAACATGATTCATCAAAGAATTGTAATTAATAGGTTCAACATAACAAGGGGACCAGAAGATGCAAAGAATCTAAATATCATCTGGTCAATCTGGCATACAATATGCTAGGCTCAATCACATGGAATCATATATCAAATAAATCATACAGGTTCAAGAACAATTCAACAAGTTGCAAGATAAAAGAAAAGGATTACTACACAAGTATAGTAGCATGATTATACTCACCTCGACTATTTCAGGGGTTTTGATCTCTTTTCTAATTTTCTAGAACTTGAGAGGTATTAGGTACGACTTCTCGTTCTATTCCTCGTCTGCTTTCACCAGCTATTGGGTAACATGCATGAAAATTTCATATACCCGCATTAGTCATTCTTAGATACACCTCATTGCTTAACACATATCATTATAAATTTCTATTTTATTCACTAATCCATCAGTGAAGGTCTCATTCGCAAAGGCATAACTTTTTATACATAGGTCCAATGTTTTTCAAACTTTCCATACCTCTAGTTAACAGATAAATTCACATTTTTTTCTTTTATGACCATGTTCTAATTCGATCATTAAGGCTTTCAAATATCCCATTTATAGTCAGCCTTAATATTCAGTCATGAGTTGGACCCCTCCTGTCTCAAAACCTTATAACTTATTCATTTCTCATCCAATTAAGGTGATTCAAATCTCCATTTTCAACAGACTCCTATGGCTATCACATATCAAAATACGGCTTAAAATGATGAAATTTGTATTTATTGTGATTTTTATAAGCCTGTCCTGTTTCTGTTCTCTTATGTGTCACTAAGGTTAGGAACACCCTTCACTTATTCATCCATATCTCACAGAATACTCATTGAATTAAAATTTCCTTTATACAACACTCAGATGACACATTTTAGAGCATTTCATAATAAGAACTCATCATCCAATTCTAACTCTAAAGTCTTCAAAAAATTAACTTTCATTTTGTGTTTCAATCCCACTGGTATTCTGAACCAGTTTCCATTTGGGGCCTCTTTCATTTGTTTGGCTCACCCTAAATTCATGAAAAAATTCAGGGATACAGTAGACATCTGTATCTACAACTTCTAAGTTTTGAGTGTCTGCAAATTCACACATTAAATAGCTCAAAAGAAATGTATAAGGAGGACCTACGAATTTGTCTCCATTGACAGCTTGAACTCCAAATCCTAGGTTATGATTTAGCCCCAAATCACCATAAAATGAAAATTTCCTCATGTTAATTTGTCATTAGACATCAAAGAATAAAAATTAATCATCAAGATCATCAAACCCATAAATTCCATCAAATGGGTTTCATAGCCATGAAAAAGAAGAGAGAGAAACTAAACTTCAATCGGTAGAGTTAAGTGTCGGGATTGAGGCTTACCTTTTTGTATTGACTGATTAGCTTGATTCTCCTTCCCATTCTCGTTACAAAGGTTGAAAACCTTGAAAGAGAGCTTCCATGGTGATTTTCGTAGGTGAGGGAGGAGGAAGAAGACAAGGTTTTGTCTTATTTATAACTAGCTTCTTTTATAAGCCTCTTTGCTCATTATTTACAAAAATGCCCCTCTTGGACTGTTTCTTTAAAATCCACTCGTACAATTTCTTGTGACCACCAAAAATGTCAAACATCCTTAATTTGATGTCACCAAAAATTATAGTTCACATCGATTAATTTTTTTTGGTGTAACGGTAAATCAGATACTGGGTGTTACATATCCATATTGCTGGAAAAACTTCAATCATTCATCGAAGTTATTCAAACCGTTTAGAAGTAGAAAAAATTTAGAATCCTACAGTTATAACTAGATTTATTTTCTCTTTTTCATGTTTCTCCACTTTGACTTGTTTCAAGTTGTTCTTCTGGTTTTGAACCTTCAGATTTTGGTTGATCCATATATATCTCTTATTGATAAGATTCATAACCGTAAATTATTTCATCTTAATCAGTAATAGGTTTTATAAGTTCATATTTTAAAGACTTGTTTTCGTTATTTAGTGTAAGTTTATTTACTAATTGGGTAGATAATATCGTAGCAAAGACTTCAACAATTGTTTTTTATAATTTCTCCTCATATATTCAATAGCGATAGCTATACTACCTAAGTTGTAAAGGTTACGAGTTTTTTGAGAGTATTTGATTTATGGGATATGACTAAGATAAGAGTTGCTCTACCTCAAATTTTACTCAGTGAAGAACCACACTGAATAAAAAGCAAAAACATATAAAGTTTTAACTGCGATATCTTTAGTTTTAGAGGCCGCTTTTGCAAGAATCATAACTCGTAAGCTGAAAAAGAAGCTTGGAACAAGATGTTTAAGGGTTATAAATGATGAAATAACTTCAAATTCTCCACCTTTAGGTAGAGTTTGAGCTATTGAAGGTGAAAGAATATGAGTCTGTTAAAGAATTCAGTGATAGAATTATGAAGACTCTAAATCAGTTAATAGTGCTTGGAAGAAAAAAGAGTTCACTACAACAAATACATGCAATTCGTGATGATTTTTTTTATAAAATGTCACTAATTGTTCAAACTTTTCATGAAGTTTTAAAAACGTCACAAAAAGATCCAATTTTCCATGATGTTTTATAAAAACGTTGTGGTTTTGTCAAAATTTTTGTGATGTTTTTTCAATAAAACACCGCAAAATAAAAACCACGACTTTTTGTTAAAGAAAATGTCACGGAAGGGTTACTTCACACGTTCTTCTTCAGGAGCAAGACGATGTCATTTGGTTTAAAAACCAAACGATGTCGTTTTGGTTTCCTTAAAACCTACCTGAGTCCCCCCCCCCCA
>JANKOD010000007.1:8913447-8927471 GCA_026284645.1 Erythroxylum acuminatum
ACTTATCTTCTCATCTTCTCTTTACATTTTTCCTACTAACTTAACTTAAGGTCCATTTCAATTTCTCAAGCCCAATTTATCCTTTAAAGCCAACTACTACATTAATGTCATCTAACTTATTTAATGCTAGCTAACACATTAATTACTCATCTAACACTTTAAATGTTACATGCTATTTCATGCTACCTTCATTAATGCTAACACATTTGATTAATTCTATTCAAATTAATGCTAACTTAATCTTATTTAATCAAGCTAATCATGATTAATTAATCATAAACATAAAAAAAAATTCCGGGGCTAACATTAGGCCCCAAGACTTTCAATTTCTGGATTGAAGTTAGGTGTAGTGTTCAGTCTTGGTTTAATATTAGCCCAAAAGTGTTTTGGCCATAACTTCTTTATTTCTGAACCAAATTGCGCGTTTTTGGTGTCTTTAGAAACTTAAGACAATGGGGAACAAATGTTCTGAAGAACCTGGTCTGAAATTCCAATTGAAACTTTCCCAAATTATGCTTTGTAAGTTATAAGAAATGGGTCTTCCATGTTTTTATGATTTTGAATGTTGGACTTCGGAAACGGGGTCCAACAAGAACACCCTCTCTCCAATATGGTGATGATGTAGATCGCAAAGACATATTATGGCTCCCATAAAAATAATGTTTGTTCCATCCTTCTATTATGAGTTGTGGTTATGACAATGAATCGTAATTCCTACAATAAACCACAAACTCAAGACCAAGTAGAGAAATTCAAAAGATAATTAAATTAATAAGCCACAAATACAATAAAATATATTAAAAGAAAATAAATAAAAAATAAAAAATAAAAAATAAAAATAGAAATGGATAGCGTAATAACATTCAGGCGTTTCTAATATCAAAGTCCCCAAAAACGGCACCAAAAACTTAATCTTGTATTCTGATGGATCTTTCGATGATTTCTTCTTGTTTTCGCTTCTCTAGACCGAAATCTAACTTAGAGGACGATTCCACATCTAAAAATCACCTTCTGAAGTCTCCCATGTTGCCTTCCTTTAATATGTCCCGAAAACGTCTATTTATCTAGAAAATTAGGGTTTCTAAGGGATGTACAGTCATGCGAACGGCCGTGCATAATCATAATTGGCTGGAAATCGCAAAAAAGCACGGGTATGCACTTCTGCATGATTGTGCACTCCTAAAAAATCATATTTAGGCCACGGTGTCTCCATATAAATTATAGCTCTACTTCTTAGCTTTCTAACGAATCCTCTTTCTTAAAAAAACCTCGTACCTAAAGATATGGGCCAAAACCCACGGGAATGTCAGACTTGGTCGAGACAAACTTTATATCTCTTTCTCATCATTTTTAACACCTCAAAACAACACTTTTGAGCCTCAAGTTCTACCTATGAATTATGTACCAAGATGTTAGCTTAAATTTGAGTTTTTGAATAACCTCATTTGGATCTTATATGCCTCATATATGTCCATGTAAAGCTCCAATGGTCAATTTTCCAATTCAATATAAATAATCTTTATGTCATGTTTTCATCTAAATTCTTCTCCTTTAAGTCCATAAAAGTAATTATCACCCGTAAACACACTAGAAGCATATTAAGTACCAAATATACAATAAACGTATCAAATATCAAGCAAAATACATCGAATATGGAGTCAAAATATAATCAAATATTCATCTATCATAAGACTTCTTATTTCTTAGGGTAATTTAGTCCTGTAATATTCTATACAACTAATGACATTATGCTTGGACTAGTCTATTGACCAATGCCTTGTATTTTCCCTTTCTTTTAGATCTCGTACTAGTTGAGGTAAATTTCGTTTCTTCATACATTTCTAGCTCTTTATTAAAGCTTGGTTCCTCTTTTAAATTGTCAAATAAAGTTGATGTGAGTAGGAGCAAGGATCACCATGGAGATGGCATATGTGATGAGGGCAAGCTTGTCATTTCAGTTGGACCTATGTCCAAAGCAAGGATCGAGATACTCAAGGAGACTCTCTTTGCACGTGTGGGCCAATTTGTGGAGAGAATAGAGTGCACCAAGCCTATTGGAGGAGAGCTATTTGAATCATAGCCCAAATTGATTCATTTATCTAATGTCCTTATATTGGACTCACTTGGAACTTGAAGACCATTGGATTGGGCTACGCATCATCACTTAAGCTCAAGAGTAGAGGCTCATCTATGATCAGACTTGGGAGTACGTTGGACGAGGCCTAGGCATGTTTTTATTATTCTATTTTGTACTTGTTTTAAGTTATATTTATTTTTGGCTTCTATGTATTATTTAGCCCAATTTTTTTATTATTTGACCTAGATATAAATACCATCTTTAGGGTTATGAAAAGACAACTTTGATCATATTCTTTCTTATGTGGCGCCGCAATATTGAGAGGAGAAACCCCTCTTTTCAACTTAGGAATTAAATATCACTTATCAACCAAATCAGATTGTGGCGTAATTTTGATCCTAAACAACTTTATTGGTTTGTTCTTTACCCTATCTAGGTTGCTCGAGACAAGTTCTTCGTGAGGTCTAATAGGTAAATTTGAAACCCTGCCTATCGGATGTAATTTTAGTTAATTCGAATCTACCCTCTTCTTGTTTCTTTGAATTCGAACTTTTTAATCCTTCAATTATGTGGTTTTTCCATCAAAGTTGATGCTTCCATTATCACATTAAGGAGTTTCGAACAATCCATCTTCGCTCCTTCCGTGTGTGCACATTAAAAGTCTTTGTTGGTTGGTCCTTAAGGCTATTGTCAACCTCTTAGCATTCTTTATTAGAATTTATGCTTATAAATTATGATTGGGATTTATTTGACCTTTGAAGTTGATCATTTTTTCTTACTACTAAATCAGGTTGCTTCTTTTTTTCATCATCTGGTATAGTTACACTATTTCTAGTTATATAAGAATTATGTATCTCTTCTTGTGACAAGTAAACTTTTGGGCTGAGTTGTGAGTTAATATGTTAAGGATTTATTGCAGGTCGACCTTAAGATCATTTCTTATCAATGTTTGAAAACTCTTCATAATTACCATTTTGGAATTATCTTCTAATTGGTTTCCGTTGCATCTTTTCTTGCTCCTGATCTGGTCTCCACTAATAGCTGACTCTTATTTCTGATTCTAACATTTCACAATTAATTTTAAGTTTCAAAATTGAGATCTTCTCAAGAAGTGTTTGCTTCATTTTAACTTACATTTATACTCTAGCTTACCCAATTCGTTTTTTTTATTTTTTTGCTTCATCAAAACAAAGTGGCCTTCTAATGAAGCTAGTCAGATAGCTTAATCCCAACATAAACTAATACTTGAGTAGGGTTTTATGAAATTTAAACCATAATAGGATGTGCTCTATGATCATTTTCTCAATGTCTATGCCAGGTCTCCATTTAAGTAGAAAAATCATATTGTTATTGATGTGCTAAACCCTTGCTCCATAGCTTTGTTACTTCCACGCATTAAGCTGACTGAAAATTAAGTAATCCTGTTCACTAGTTATGATTTCCTTGAGGCCTTTTTACTTTTAGTGCTTCATATCCCATTGGTGCATTGTGATAAAATTAAGATGATCTATTATTAAGGAAGAATCTTACTAGAGTTTTAATCCACTTGTCTACACTAGTTTAAAGAACTTGTAAAGAAGGGGCCACAAACTTGCCATTTTTAACTGAGGAAGGGGGTGTAACTTAGGTTAACATCTACAGACGCATCTCCAACCACCATGATGCCCAAAAAATTATTGATCACTTCTCTTCCAAAGACGAGGCCTAAGGTAGAGGAGCTACAGGAAAGGGGGGTGAGTTTTGTGTTTGAGAGACTAGCTAAAGGGGGAGAGTTTGAGGAGAAGGTCGAACTAGATGGGTGTAAAAAGATGTTGAACCAGCTAAGGTTAGGGGCTTAGAGAGGGGTGGAAAAGAGGTACGGTAAAACAAAGAAGCTAGAGTAACTGAAGTTGGAGTAGAGTGAGTACATGATGTTAAAGCTACCATACCAGAAATGAAAACTACCTCAAGGTGTTACAATTACTTTGAAAGGAAAAATCGTGAGAAAAAAAGCGTAAGAGGAGAAGAAGCAAAAAAGTAGGAGGCTGAAGAAAATACATGAATCTAAAGAAGCTCGGAGAAAGCTTAGTTAAGAAGAGAAATAAGGGAACCAACAACTAGAGCGGCGTGATCCTCTGTACCTTTTACCCTGTACCAACTTTGTATCAAGCCATCTCAACCCACATAAATGGAGGGTTAAGATGGTTTGGCACAGGGTTGGTATAGAGTAAGGGGTACAGAGGATTTAAGGGGCAACTAGAGAGAATTGAGCAAACAAAACTTTTTTATTCAATAAATAAGATTAATTATAAGATATTTAATAAATAATGACAAATATTAAATAATTAATTTTTATTAGGACCTAATTGATTTGATAAGAATTAACTATAATTTTAATTATAATTATGATTATAATTAAATAAAATTATTAAAAGGTTTATTAATTTTAATTTTAACTATAATTATGATTATAACTAATGTAATTATTATAAGGTTCAAACTATCTTATCAATAGATCTAAGCTTTCAAAGTATCTTATAAATAGGTATAAGCTCTATAAATGTTAATATTCTTAGCATATTCTTTTTTACACTACTTGTAGAACTTCTAATTTTTATATGGATACGGGTAGACATTAACCACTTGTGTAATTATAATAATTGATAATAATCTAATTAAAATTTTAATTTAAGAAAAGAAAATCAAACTTCATAACCAAGTACTCTTTTATATGTATGCTTTAATATGATTATGTTATATGAGTTAAAGTGCTACTAGTTGAAAAGATCATTCAAATTTTACTATTCACGTTAAGAGATTGCGTGTGAATTTCCGACACGACACTTGGTAGATTTATTTGGGCAGAATTGTAACCAAACCCATTTATAAGCGCATTATTTTATTTGAGCCCATTGTATCATCTTTCAACTTTCTCGTCAAGTATCAGCCAACACCAATCACCGGCGCAAATCAATTGTTCTGCAGAGCGATACGTCCTCTCATGCTCTTGCTATATTTGGTCCATCACGGTCACCAGCGCCTTACGATTTTAACAAGCACTTGACTAACTTCTTGAACTAAAGGATTAATTAGGCGATTAAAATGGAAGTAAAGTGAGTAAAAATTTAGGACTAGACGTCTCCTCTCGTACATCAACGAGTTGTGTTGGTTATTTTACTTTGAGCTTAGCTGTTACATGCTCCTGTAATATTTGGAATTGTTATATGGCGTTAATATGAACGAGGAGCTCACCAACTTTTCCGAAATTTAATAATTAATAATTAATAATTAATAATGCTCATTCGTACATTTTTAAGTTTCTAAATTATAATATTTTTTATTTATAATATTTTTTATTATCTTCATAACTCGATCTAACCTAATAACATTTGAAATCAATTTTTTCTAGTGTGAATGTTTATTAATTAATAACATTATTTTTTAATCAGGAATAAATGTGTCATCTAAAATAATTGAATTCAATTCTAATATTATTATATTTGTTCCAAACAGTATAATTAAATTCAATTCTAATATTACTGATTTTGTTCTAATCAGTGTAAATTAAATTCAATTTAATCTCATTAATGTAATTGAATTCAATTCGTTAATGAATTCAATTCGAAAATTTCCAAACAGGCTGTAAAGCCATCTCCAAATTGATCTATAAAATAAATAAATAAAACAAATCACTTTCCCATAAATATCTGGCAACAACAATGTACTTTAATTCAAATCCAATCACATATTCAACCTCAAGCCTAAGAAAAATTGAACCGTAAAAGTTAACAGAAATGCTCTACTAGACGATGGTCGCTTATAATAAACAATATACATCTAATTGGTGAATCAAGTAGCAGAAGATCCAATAAGGCAGGAAAGGTCAGACCACAAATCGCTGATGTTTCAAGTTCGCATAGTTCAGTACTGAAGCGTTAACAGCGTGGACTCTACGAACGGTAGAAGTGCATAAAATGTGATAGGAAGTAGGAACTCTTTTCTATAGGGAAATGGAACTCGAACTGTTAGCTCGCTTGCAATCACATGTGCATACACTTCTAGATTCCTTCACCACCCGCTGGGATCTCCTTATGTGAAGCTTGATATTCATCAATTTACCAGCCATCTGTTTGTTACAAAAGGAACAAAAACAAACAGATTCAAATTCGAATTTAGCACTAATGCAAAAGAACTTAGTATATAAATGAAATAAAAGAGGAAAAATCAGTCAACCACAAGCATTAATTTGGTGGGATGAAGATTAGGAATTGGGATAATAATAAAGATAAGAGATTAAATTTAAATTATGTTAGGATTCCTTATTAGATAAGAAGTAGTAATAAGTTAAATATGTTATTCTAATTCACATATGTCATCCTAGTTGGTTAGGATTTATAAATTTTTTATTAGAATAGGATTTAAATTTATTAAGAAGCCTTTCGTACTAGAATAAGGCTTTCAAGAACTATATATCAATAACAAATTCGAATTTTCAACTAGAAGGTGTGATGCTTCTTTTATGAGGGATTCTTAGACCTTAGGAGTGATTCATAATTTCTTACCTTCCATTCTTTGTGCTTACTACAAAATTTCAGCAACAAAAATCCTAACTTCTAGCATATTAAATCCTGAAATCCTAAGCCTAAATTTTCAGAAAAATTTTAACCATACAAAATCCAAAATTTCAGAATTTCTAGCCAAAATCCAACCTTAAAACCTGATATTCCAGCAGCCTAATATCAATCATAATTCATAATTTTGTAATATTTAGCTACTAGGTAATAATTCTTCTATTTGTCCTACATCAAACACCTAAAAGGAAATCCATCCTCAATCAACACTTACTAAGTTTTATGTCCAAGAAGGAAGAGGCAAGTGGACTGATGCTGTAAGCCAACACACACTAGGAAATGGTATAAACAATTTACAAGCTTTTGCTTTTGGGTACTAAAACGGATGGAAGAACAAGTATTCCTAATTTAAACAGTAAGATATGGTCCATTATCTAAGAACAGATATTGGAACTGATAGCAACATAATTGTCATATTATGGTCTAGGAGAAAAGAAAAGACAAGCAGAAATATTGATGAAGCGCATTAGACTTCCATGTTGCTAAAACAAATGCACTAGTGTCAACCAATGGACTATCTGGTAATAGTAACATGAGCTCCAACTGAATATATCTGAAATATCACATACAACACAAAGGCTGATTGATACTGGGGGTCCTCCTTATCACCATCCCCAAAGAACTGCTAAAGGAAACCGCAATCAAAGTACCATCATCAGCATGCACTCAATAATACCATTTTGGATCATATGATCACAGACACTCGTGGTAAAGGGGAACAAATTTAATTTAGAAAAGCAAGTGAACAAAACACTGTTTACCACGAAACCACTGGTGGAAGATTTGCAACCAAAGAAAACATTAGCTTCAGAATTTCCAACCGGGCAGAAAGAGGAACAGATTAGAGAATGGTGAGGAAAGAGAGAGCATAGAGGTGGGCTTCCTCCAAATGATAGGAGCCAAGAAATTTATTCAACAACTAGAAAATTTATCGCACATTCAATAACATGATAAATGCATCGAATGGTTATAGCAACAGACATTATCTAAATAAGTTATGCAACATGCTTCGGTTTGAGCATATATACAATGCAAGCGTATACAGTAAGTATAGACAGGAGCAAAACTTTTGGGAAATGAACAAACCATTCTCCAGACCAAATCTTCTGGTCCCAAGGGCTGAGCTGGACTGGAATACAGAAAATGCCTTGTATACTGAAAGTGAAAAACAAGTTAAAAGAATCAGTTGTCTGACATAAATTAGAAATTCAGTACAATAAAATAACATAAACAGGAAAGGTGACTCAATGACAGATTAAACAACACCAATCACCGTAAATACTAATGAACCATGGAAAAGAAACAGTATGAGAGAAACTCTTCAGTTTCATTTCTTAAAATGGGGGGTGTGTCTAAATATTGAACGGTCCTTGGTCCAAAAGGCACATAATTACAAAAAGGAAATTCCTCAAATGAGAATAGAAATATGAGCAGGTATGAAAATTTCTCACGTTGATCAAAGTAGTTGTCTATTAGAACATTAAGAGACACATCTTAAACCTGAAGAATGATACAAACAATTATGAGGCGGAAGAATTTTGTAAGTGCATTTTATTCATGGAATTGAAACTGCAATTCCAATTTCAAATCTAACTGACTTGTGATTTCAGTTCCAGGTATTGGAATTGTTATAAATTTATTGTAATTCAGTAAATATTAAGTTGAATGAAATTAGTTCAATGCCACCACAAAAGTTGGAATTCTGTCAAAAGTTACTTGTCTGAATTACTTGAAATTAGGTGACGAAATGGAATTCCACATTTGTCCAATTTTCTATAACAAACAAACAAAAAAATAGAATTGACAAACCTTTGCAAGGCTCTTCTGCATTTCCCTGATTTGAGAAGGGCTAATACTTTCCAAAAATTTCAATAGCCAACCTGGTTGAACAGCATCATTGGAAGAAACAAAAATAGCTATCTGCATTGAGAGGCAATGTAGGCCTCAACAATTGATCAAGACAGACCTTTTAAGGTAAACCATGAACTATTAAATCCACCATATAAGACATACAATTGCAACTTTCTTTCTAGGATAAATCAGCTTGGACTCCATATGAGCACTAAAGTTATTTAATTTCTTGCTTCAAAAGAAAAAGTGTAGGGACATGATAGATGGTACTAACATCATGTGCTTAGGAAATTCAACATAGGGCAAGTGCTGTCAGATATTCTTATCCATGTTCGGGAATGATTCAATATTCATATGATTATTATTATTTTTCAAGATACCAAGTGTAGTGTCCAATCAACAGATAAGCAAAACATATACACGAAGCCCTACCACATATCATCAATCTTTCTACCTGGCATGAGACACAAATTAAGTTGGCCACAATCATATCAACATAGTATCATTTCCCACAATGATAGCATGGCCTTTTTCAAGTTTCAAATGATATTTCAGATCAAAAAGTTCTCTGTTTTCCTCCAAAAAATTGATGAGATTAAAATGATGAGAACTTGAGCAATTTGATCCTGGTTATTACGTAAAGCAACAAGATCTCAAGAGCTCCTAACTCACAGATCATAGTAGCATTTAAATATGCTTTCCATAATATAAGACCTGAATCCTAGAATATGATCTAATCAGTCATAAAGATTAATTTTATTGTAAAGCAGAAGCCGAAAAATAAGATCCTACATTTCTGTAAAGTTGCATTTGTCAGATGAAACTTCAGTGTTGTCATGTTTCACAAAACACAACTGAGTGCTTAAATTTCTCATTTAGAAGAATTGCCAAAGATATGCTTTGTGTAACCAGCATCTACATAACATGTGAACAAGTTCAGATGTATTCTACAACAAAACTATTTAGATATGATACCTACATCTGTCCAATCACTTAAGAGTTAAGAGTTACAAAAGATCCATAAGGCAAAAGGTGTTTACTGCATGATCTTTAACTGTACAAATACCTTTTTATAATTGATTATCCCTTCAAATGGAAGCTCCAACTCATCACTCACTATAACTGGAATGCACCCACTAACAATAGCATCAAATAATCTAGCAGATGATGGAGTGTCACCCGCTGGACTTAGGCAAAAGATGGACCTGATGACAGAGTAAGCAAATCCACTATTTAATTGAAAATGATAAGGAAATTGCATTAGGCAAAAGAGAAAAGATAGAAAATGTTCACCTTCTCATGCCAATCTGAGCTGCGGCTTTCCCTCCTTCTCCAGCTGTTCCCTCTTCCATAACCACACCCTTGGCACCACTTAGCTCTGCCACAAGTCTAGAACGAATCTTCCCACCCTGTTACATATTGTAATAGAAGAGATTACAAAGTATGTGCGTCAATGTATAATCCCATAAGTAGCAATTTACAAGCTAGCTGAATCAACATACAAATAACCAAACTTCCAACATAGATAACCAATGACAAGTAATTCCCACTTTAGAAGAAATTACTCTTCTACCAATAAATGACGATTTTAAGAGTAGCTTAAAATGGGTCCTCTAGCTACAAAAGAAAGCAAAATAAAAGAAACGAAAAGTAAATATGAGATTTCAATACATACATGATCCTCAAAGAAAAAGGATAAACAACAACAATGACAATGTTCATTTGTATCAGTTAAGGGGTACAATGGTTGACAAAAAATATAATGCTAATTCATAATCATTCAGTTACGAGTCTACATATACCCTACGAGCTGCCTTATTTCACAACTATCACAGTTTCTATAGTTTCTTTCGGTAAAAAATCCACAAGTAAATTGATGTAACAACTACATACAGAACTCTCTTCCAATGATAATCATTTGGAAATCTTAAGCAAGCATAAGCCCCAAAGTTGATGAAAGAAAATTCTATGAAATCAAGACAATTGTAAATCTTATACTTGTTTAAAAACCTTACCTTGAGCTCAGGCTCTAATAAACCAAGGATGATCATATGCCTAGTATGTGGCTCAATAAGGCTTGTTTTGAACTCATTCACTTAAAAAATCAAATGAATTCGAGCTGTAATTTTATTCGTGTTTAAAAAATGAACCAAACTTAAACATGGTAAGATTACGGATCATTTATGTTCATGAACATTCAGTTAATGGCTCAGTTATACTCTTGAGAATGTTCGCTGGGATACTCGTATATCTTTATAGTACTATATATTAGAGTTAATTTTATTTGTTGATCGAAGTCAGCTCGAGCCCATGTTGAATTAAGTTTGAACATCCTTTACCTTCTAAACGAATCAGGTGTGAACATGTTGAAGAATGGTTTGACTCGGCTTGTTTATAGCACTATCTTAAAGGGGAAAGCCAAGTAAACACTACAAAAGACCCAAACTAATAAGCAGCAAATAGAAAATAGAAAACTAAAGGCAATTGACTACACGCAGTTGCGTTATGTTTTCATCCAGATTCCAACCTCATAAAACATCCTCTGTAAATCTAAGAATTTCGGATAAATATTCAAACTAGAAACCAAAAACCTAAAAAGTAGACCAAAGAGCTTACAGCATTTCTTTTAAGTCTCCCGCGGAAGAAAAGAAGAATTTTTCTCTTTGATTCACTTTCCAACAAGCATTTGGCATCACATACATCAACATTGGGAACATAAGGAAGAATGAGATCTTTCTCCAGAAAAACTTGTCCTGGCTTGTACCTAAAAAACAGTAGAGGTTAGCACCAACAGTGGAAAATAAATTAAGAGACCTCCAAGAAACTCTCCATCTTAGTCAAGTATTCACCAATTCCCTGTGGAGTCCATATCAGGTAGCAACCAGATTGCATTTTTCATGAATCTACGGACAGATTTGAAAGACCAAGGATGATGAACAGGAAGTATATGATCTCTTCCTCCAGATCGTTTCCAAGCTGGCTGATCTGTCACCCAATTCAGGACTTCCTATACCATTGGCAACGAAACATCAAATCTCGATATTGCAGCACAAAAAACAAATTTTCATTACAAGATAGAAATCTGTAAATTAAAGTCCTGGAAAGTTAAAAGAATAAGGAAGTGCACTCACACCCTATAAAGAGCCTTGCATTGCTGCTTCTCCAGCAAGAAAAAGCTGATAGTTGTGAAGAAAGGGATATAGAATAAATCGGCCGCCTCCTGTCGCTCAACTCGCACTACACTTTTGATAAACCTTTCCGATTCTGGCGCTATCAAATCCGCCCAAAGCCAGTAATCTATTGAATGCTGCAAGATATAACACATAAATAATTGATAACACAAAAAATTAGAGAAGCAAGTTACCTTACCTGTTCGATCAAGCGATGCACAGGGCTTCCGTTGGAGGTGAGATTATCAGTATCTCTATAAGTATTCATAAACAACCATAATAAATCGTAAGTGAATTTTCTCGGCATCTCGTACACATAAACCCGAATTGGCAATTCCAGAGGGTAGTACGGAGATCCCTGAAGTCTCTCGCTCTCTCCAGCAAACATTTTATCATCCAATTTCCTGACATCCTCTTCGGTCACTTCAGCAGCACTCACAGTGTCGTCGGTGACCGGAGGTGAACTGTGTGCGAGGAAGCGCTCGAGAGAAGCAACGAAGGAAGTCTCAAGGCGGAGCGTGAGTCGGCCGGGGTTGTCGTAAGTGGAGGAAGTGGAGGAGGGGGAGACTGAGAAGAGGAGGAAGAGGAGGGAAAGGGTGACAAGAAAGAGAATGAAGAGGAGAACTGGAAATCTGAATCTCGTGGAAGATGACAATAGCTTTGATTGTGGTTTGTTTGCCATCTCTTCTGTTCTTTGGCGATTGTTAGCAATCGTGAAAGCAATCACATCCAAAAGTGCACTTAAGTGAAGGGCGGAGAGGAAGGGCATTAAGGGAAAGAATCTATAAAAGGACTGTTAGGGGCATGGGAGATTCTTTAAGAAAATAAAGTATCATACTTTTTAATTGGTAGAAAAACGGGCCGAGGCCAAAGTAAACGGACTACAAATGAGTGACCCGAAGGAGAGAAACTCCCACTTGGTCGGCTAAAAGTAAATGAGAAATGCCAGCAACAGGGTCAGGAAACCAGCGCACGCCCCCGGGTAGGCCATAGCTATAGTTTGCTAGCTAATCGGCACAACGATTTTTATTTTGGGTAAACCCCCGGTATCCGAACCCACTGGGCCGACTAATCCGGTTCGGGGATCGGTCACAGTTAAGGCTATGCCCCTCCCTGCGGGTGTGTTTAGTGGGGATCGAACCTGAGAGCTCTTCCCACAAACCCAGCCTGTGTTGCCAACTGAGCCGCAACCCGTAGGTACATAAGTACTCTATTACATTAACAATGATTAATATATTATGCTAAAATCATGCATCAAAGTTTACAATTAAAACCCATGGTATTTAATGACACAAGAGGCAACGACATTTAATGACACAATAGGAATTTATGCGTCACGGTAACTCATAAAAGTAGACATAAAGGCATTAATGAAGCATTAAAGAGGCATGATAAAAGAAACAAATAAAATAGGAGAGAATAGAGAGAGAAACACAATCAATGGGAGAGAGAAACTTTTATGTCCATTAATGGAACCATAATTAACGAAAAAAAAGTAAGATAAAAGAAAACATTTATAATGAATGCAATTAATGGCATTTCTAATTCCATTTCCGGGTTAACTTGGCAAGGAAGCATTTAATATTTTCTTTCCTTTAATTACGATTTTAAATTATGATTCAAAGCATTAATATAGAGTATTTCTTAAATAAATTTTGCAGCATTCAATTCTATTGCTATCCAATCGCAAGCTTCGTCTATCATAAAGTTTAATAGGCTTAACTTTAACGAATGGTGTGAACAAGTTCAGTTTAACCTAGGAATCCTAGATCTGGACTTGGCACTCCAAACTGATAAGCCCATTGCAGTTACTGATAATAGCAGTACTGAAGAACGATCTTTTCATGAATGTTGGGAAAGGTCAAATAGACTAAGTTTAATGTTTATGCGAATGATTGTGGCTAGCAATATTAAGGCTACAGTTCCCAATACTGAAAATGCTAAGAAGTATTTTAAGCTTGTTAAAGATATTTCTCAGTCTAATTCTGCTGATAAGTCTCTTACTGGAACCTTAATGGATATGTTGACCACCATAAAGTTCGACGATTCTCGTACCATGCATGAGCATGTTATTGAAATGATAAATACAGCAGCAAGATTAAGATCCATGGGAATGGAATTGGGTGAAAGTTTCCTGTACAATTTATTATTAATTCATTACCTCCTGAGTATGGTCCATTCCAAATAAGTTACAATACTATTAAAGACAAATGGAATGTGAATGAACTACAAAGTATGTTTATTCAAGAGGAAGCAAGGCTTAAGAAACAAGGGATTCACTCAATTAATCTCGTGGGTAATCAAGGAGCTAGAAAG